>JASCZW010000668.1:0-354523 GCA_034211315.2 Aedes japonicus | reverse complement strand
AAGATGGGCACTTTAAAGGAAATTTTGTTTTTCTCTCAACAACTTTTCCATGTCTTATTTATACCGTGTATCACGCAAACTCGTCTATTTATGATCTTTCTTTTTAGAAAATTGTCTTAGCTTTTTAAAAAAACTTTAAAAATTGTTAAATCGATTCTTACACACTTAAAATTTTTTTTTTTTCAAGTTTAAGTAAATTTGCAAGGAGTAAATATCTTCAAATTGGTCGATTTTTTTAAAATAAAGGCAATACAATTGCCTAAAAGTTTACCATACATTGCAAGATGGGCACTTTAAAGGAAAAAAGAGTTTTTCTCCCAAAACTCGTCTAGTTATGGCCTTCAACACCCCTATAGAATCGAATAACTTTTAGCAGTCAGAAAGAATTTTAATGTATTGAAAATTTGGTAAAAAACAATAATCATCTAGACTAACATTTGAAAAGGGTCAAAAACATTAACTTTCCCTTGACATCAGTAAAACAGAAACCTAAGTGTACTTTTAAGTACAAGTCATTCATAACTGCTTGTTCGGCTGTTCCTATTTTTAGGGGCGATTCAAATATGGCTTCGTGGGGGAAGGGAAGGGATGGGGGAATGTCAGGATTTGTTACAGAATGTTTAAAAGGTATGAGAAAAATTGTGATAGAGGGGGGCTGATAAATCTAAAAGAATAGCGGACGTAATATTTGAATCGTCAATAAATGGATATGCATCAAGTCTTATCAAATTAAAAAATTCTAAGACTTGATGCATATCCATTTAAAGACGATTCAAATGTGACGTTATATACTATTCAAAATACTGTTTATGTCAACGAAAATAGGTTTTTCATGGTAATGGCTTTATTTTAGTTATTTTTTATATGTACATCGTCACGTATTAGTAATTAACATAGCTTCATATATTTAATTTATAAATCTTTCACATACAAAGTGAATTTATTTGAATTTCTTTGGATAATACTTTGAATCAGAAAACCTTTTAGCTGAAATTTGATTTTCTGAAATAGGTACAAATCAATGAACCTGTGTAACAGGTACTGTCTTTACGTGGCTATAGAACTCCTCAAGTTCTTCTGATATTTTTGCATACTGTTCAGCTGATATGAAACAGGAATTCAGTTTTGTAATACTTATATTTGACTGCTCAACTGCCCAGTCATATAGTTCTCGAGGAGTTTAGGTTGTGTTTTCATAATCTATCTATCTATCTAATCATAAACAGGATCAACCACGTGATTTAATTGTATTATCACTAGAGTTATAAAAAAATAATAATTTAAAAATAAGCCCTTTCCAAATAGCAGCCTTGATTTTTCAAACATTGAAAGACCCTTAAAAAATCCAAATTGTCATTATAATCAACTTTAATTGACTTCTGTGTGATTTTAAGACCAAGTTGGCGCGATACACGGTATAAGACAAGTTGGCGCGATACACGGTAAAAATTAGACACGAAAAATGTTTTGTTAGAAAAACTTTTCTTCATAAAAAGTGCCCATTTAGCGATGCATGGCGAACTTTTAGACAATTATATTAACTATGTTAAGAAAAAACTTCGTCCAATTATAATATAGCCATTTTTGGAAATTTGACCTTAAATTTTAATATATTTTATTAGTGTGTAAGAATCGATTTTACAATTTTTGCAATTTTTATCATAAAAGTTAAACCAATTTTCTAAAAGTCACTCATACGTCACTTTTTTTTGTAAGTCTTTTTCTTTTTGAGTTATGATGATTTAAAAAAAAAATCGATCATAAAACTTAAGCCGTTTTCAAATGGTAGTCGGGATAAATTTTGAAAAAAAAAACAAAGTATGCACAGTTGCATGAAAAAACATAGTCTACCCACCCACAAAGTTCCATTGCATTCTGGGAGGGTGCTGCCAATCATGTTGACGAGTTGGCGTGAAATTCGTCAACTTATGAGCATTTCGCAAAGCTTAAACAGTTTTCCGATGACCTACAAAGTTTTGCGAAGACTGAAAAATTTGAATCGACCAAGAAAATTTGAGTCGTCCAAAAATAATTGACTTGACTCTTAATGGGAAAAACTCCCTTACGTTTTGAATACAGATTTTTTTCCACGTTTGTCTATAGCTTTCCTTTGTTAATGTTACAACGAAATTTTCAAAATTATTTGATTTTTGTTAACTTTCGTATTTTTGCAAAACTTTTGCGAAATATCAAACATTTGTAAATCAGTCATCCCTTTTCCAGTTATTAAAGAATCATCACTAATGCTGCATATTAGGAATATTTTACCAAAGAATTGGAATTATTTAAAGACCTGTATTGAAAACCTACTACGAAGAACAACTACGTGAATCCTTGAACTTTTTAGACTTAATCGAAGCCAACCAGAGCCAAGTTTTCGTATTTATATACATCAATTATCTTAAAACTAAAGTTAGGAGGATAGAACCGATTACTCGCGGCCGTCTCAAGGTTTATAGGAATACAAATTTAACGGATGGGAATATGGGTGGCATATATTTTAAATTCTAAATTGGCAAAAGCTAATTACTATATAACTTTTGGTTTTCTTAGGATTTGAACATTTTTGAGAAAAAAACATGTTAAACTGACAAAAATCTAATGTTAGTAAAACACACATAAATGAGTTTCATAAACCCAGCTCACGTAGATCCAAATTATCTCGATCCGGTACGTTGGGTCTTGCACTTTTTGGTTTTCAATGATTTCTGAAGTTCCCATTATGTATGTCATGAATCCTATCTTGATGGCATTTCAGATTGCTAACACGTAACTGAACGAAGTACAACAAAAAAAAGAAGTTACGTATTGCTATCAAAGCTATGATATTTCCAAATAACTGGTCAAAATTTCATTATGATTGGATAATTCTTCATGGAGATATGACCAAAACAATACCTGAGAGCACATAATTGTGAGATGACAATATACTCGTTGCAGTGCAAAACCGAACAAAACCAATCACACCAATCGATGCCGCTTGCATTCTATTGTGTCGTATCTGGAGCGTTGTATAGCACATACAGCGGACTAGCCACACTATGCTACTGTATAGAATTAGAGCAGCATCGATTGGTTCGAGTGGCTGGTTTTCAACTGCAACGAGTATATTCGAAAATTACACAAAGTCTCCATTTACAATTTTCAACGAATATGTACTTATTTAAGCATCTTGAATCCATATCGATAATCAAAATTGAAGCTCAGGATTGAAGCTTTGTTAACGCCAAATTAAAGTTATAAAATTTCCAAATAAGTGTTCAAAATTTCATTATGTTAACTTCCCTTTTACCCTTCTTACATCAATAGAAGGGTATTAAGATCGCTTGAAAACTCGACTTTTTATCCGAGGCCCACAGGGCCGAGTGTCATATACCATTCGACTCAGCTCGACGAACTGAGCACATGTCTGTGTGTATGTATGTGTGTGTGTGTGTGTGTGTGTATGTGTGTGTGTGTGTGTGTATGTGTGTGTGTGCGTTACAAATAATGTCACATCGGTTTCTCAGCCATCTGTGAACCGATTTCAGTTCTGTTGACGGCAAATGGAAGCTACAACATTCCCATAGAACGCTATTGATTTTTTTTCATTCGGACATTTCGTTACGAAGATATGAACGAAACAGTACTTGAAGGCCTATTATAATAGTAATCAAACAGTTTAGTCTCCGATTACATACTGAGCTATTTGTGTACCGATTTTAGTTTTGTTGGTGTCAAATCAAAGCTATGATATTTCCAAATAACTGGTCAAAATTTCATTATGATTGGATAATTCTTCATGGAGATATGACCAAAACAATACCTGAGAGCACATAATTGTGAGATGACAATATACTCGTTGCAGTGCAAAACCGAACAAAACCAATCACACCAATCGATGCCGCTTGCATTCTATTGTGTCGTATCTGGAGCGTTGTATAGCACATACAGCGGACTAGCCACACTATGCTACTGTATAGAATTAGAGCAGCATCGATTGGTTCGAGTGGCTGGTTTTCAACTGCAACGAGTATATTCGAAAATTACACAAAGTCTCCATTTACAATTTTCAACGAATATGTACTTATTTAAGCATCTTGAATCCATATCGATAATCAAAATTGAAGCTCAGGATTGAAGCTTTGTTAACGCCAAATTAAAGTTATAAAATTTCCAAATAAGTGTTCAAAATTTCATTATGTTAACTTCCCTTTTTTTTTTTACTTTAAGTTTGATTTTTAATTATTTCTAGCATTAACATAAACTGATTTTTGAACACTGTTAATGTCATTTTTCACTATTCATTATGTTTTATTAATTGAACATATGAAAAATTGAATATCTTCGTAACTTCCGTCTTTTTACCCTTCTTACATCAATAGAAGGGTATTAAGATCGCTTGAAAACTCGACTTTTTATCCGAGGCCCACAGGGCCGAGTGTCATATACCATTCGACTCAGCTCGACGAACTGAGCACATGTCTGTGTGTATGTATGTGTGTGTGTGTGTGTGTGTGTGTGTGTGTGTGTGTGTGTATGTGTGTGTGTGCGTTACAAATAATGTCACATCGGTTTCTCAGCCATCTGTGAACCGATTTCAGTTCTGTTGACGGCAAATGGAAGCTACAACATTCCCATAGAACGCTATTGATTTTTTTTCATTCGGACATTTCGTTACGAAGATATGAACGAAACAGTACTTGAAGGCCTATTATAATAGTAATCAAACAGTTTAGTCTCCGATTACATACTGAGCTATTTGTGTACCGATTTTAGTTTTGTTGGTGTCAAATCAAAGCTATGATATTTCCAAATAACTGGTCAAAATTTCATTATGATTGGATAATTCTTCATGGAGATATGACCAAAACAATACCTGAGAGCACATAATTGTGAGATGACAATATACTCGTTGCAGTGCAAAACCGAACAAAACCAATCACACCAATCGATGCCGCTTGCATTCTATTGTGTCGTATCTGGAGCGTTGTATAGCACATACAGCGGACTAGCCACACTATGCTACTGTATAGAATTAGAGCAGCATCGATTGGTTCGAGTGGCTGGTTTTCAACTGCAACGAGTATATTCGAAAATTACACAAAGTCTCCATTTACAATTTTCAACGAATATGTACTTATTTAAGCATCTTGAATCCATATCGATAATCAAAATTGAAGCTCAGGATTGAAGCTTTGTTAACGCCAAATTAAAGTTATAAAATTTCCAAATAAGTGTTCAAAATTTCATTATGTTAACTTCCCTTTTTACCCTTCTTACATCAATAGAAGGGTATTAAGATCGCTTGAAAACTCGACTTTTTATCCGAGGCCCACAGGGCCGAGTGTCATATACCATCTGACTCAGCTCGACGAACTGAGCACATGTCTGTGTGTATGTATGTGTGTGTGTGTGTGTGTGTGTATGTGTGTGTGTGTGTGTGTATGTGTGTGTGTGCGTTACAAATAATGTCACATCGGTTTCTCAGCCATCTGTGAACCGATTTCAGTTCTGTTGACGGCAAATGGAAGCTACAACATTCCCATAGAACGCTATTGATTTTTTTTCATTCGGACATTTCGTTACGAAGATATGAACGAAACAGTACTTGAAGGCCTATTATAATAGTAATCAAACAGTTTAGTCTCCGATTACATACTGAGCTATTTGTGTACCGATTTTAGTTTTGTTGGTGTCAAATCAAAGCTATGATATTTCCAAATAACTGGTCAAAATTTCATTATGATTGGATAATTCTTCATGGAGATATGACCAAAACAATACCTGAGAGCACATAATTGTGAGATGACAATATACTCGTTGCAGTGCAAAACCGAACAAAACCAATCACACCAATCGATGCCGCTTGCATTCTATTGTGTCGTATCTGGAGCGTTGTATAGCACATACAGCGGACTAGCCACACTATGCTACTGTATAGAATTAGAGCAGCATCGATTGGTTCGAGTGGCTGGTTTTCAACTGCAACGAGTATATTCGAAAATTACACAAAGTCTCCATTTACAATTTTCAACGAATATGTACTTATTTAAGCATCTTGAATCCATATCGATAATCAAAATTGAAGCTCAGGATTGAAGCTTTGTTAACGCCAAATTAAAGTTATAAAATTTCCAAATAAGTGTTCAAAATTTCATTATGTTAACTTCCCTTTTTACCCTTCTTACATCAATAGAAGGGTATTAAGATCGCTTGAAAACTCGACTTTTTATCCGAGGCCCACAGGGCCGAGTGTCATATACCATTCGACTCAGCTCGACGAACTGAGCACATGTCTGTGTGTATGTATGTGTGTGTGTGTGTGTGTGTGTATGTGTGTGTGTGTGTGTATGTGTGTGTGTGCGTTACAAATAATGTCACATCGGTTTCTCAGCCATCTGTGAACCGATTTCAGTTCTGTTGACGGCAAATGGAAGCTACAACATTCCCATAGAACGCTATTGATTTTTTTTTCATTCGGACATTTCGTTACGAAGATATGAACGAAACAGTACTTGAAGGCCTATTATAATAGTAATCAAACAGTTTAGTCTCCGATTACATACTGAGCTATTTGTGTACCGATTTTAGTTTTGTTGGTGCCAAATCAAAGCTATGATATTTCCAAATAACTGGTCAAAATTTCATTATGATTGGATAATTCTTCATGGAGATATGACCAAAACAATACCTGAGAGCACATAATTGTGAGATGACAATATACTCGTTGCAGTGCAAAACCGAACAAGACCAATCACACCAATCGATGCCGCTTGCATTCTATTGTGTCGTATCTGGAGCGTTGTATAGCACATACAGCGGACTAGCCACACTATGCGACTGTATAGAATTAGAGCAGCATCGATTGGCTCGAGTGGTCTGGTTTTGAACTGCAACGAGTATATTCGAAAATTACACAAAGTCTCCATTTACTATTTTCAACGAATATGTACTTATTAAGCATCTTGAATCCATATCGATAATCAAAATTGACGCTTAGGATTGTCTAATAATTCATGCTATGGACTGATTATATGAAATTTCTAATATTTATGTTATTTCGCCTTCTATATAACTAACATACACAGGTCATTAAAGACTATTAATGGAAATATTTTAATTTTTGTTCAATCCTGAACAATACGTTCAGGATTGACAAAAAGTTCATTTTATCAACTGAATGTATGGCATATTGAATATTTCTGAATCTTCTTGGAATTTCTGATGAAAATACGTATCCAGTACAATATTGCCCACATTTGAGTTTGTAATTCTGGTGAAATGTAAGAAGGGTTCAGTCTCACCATCGGTGGATTAATTCGGGTTTTTTACATTAAGATCTAACAAATTTTTCTTACACCATATGAAGAAATTGTCAATTTCGTGTTGAAATAATTCAAGGTCCGATGTCTCACATATCTCCATGAAAAGTTTCATGTCGTCTGCATATATTGAAACATGAAGAAAGCTCAAAATGTGTTCTATATCATTGATAAATAAAATAAATAATAATGGACCAAGATGAGACCCTTGTGCCACGCCCGAAGTAACGTTCACAATTGTTGAAAATTTTCCCTCAAATCTTACTTTTTGCGTTCTCTAAGTCAAGTAAGATTCAATCCATTTCAGTAGCCCAGGATTGAATCCCATTTTGGATAATTTAAAAAGCAACAGTGGAATATCAACTCTGTCAAATGCTTTACTAAAATCGGTGTACAGCGCTTCAACACAATTTCCTTTGTCCATTACGTTCAAAGAAAAACTAACAAATTGTATCAAATTAGTAGCTGTTGATCGCCCTTTAACAAAACCATGCTGTTTATTAGAAATTAAAGTCTTCACCTGCGTAAATATATTATCATTTATGATAGATTCAAAAAGTTTCAGGATGCTTGATAATATAGCAACCCCACGATAATTTCTAATATCAGATTTTTTTCCACTTTTAAAAATTGGGATCAAAAAGATTCTTTCCAAACAGCAGGAAGAACGCTGGATTCCAATGACGAATTAAACAACCAAAATAAAGGTTTAACTAGCTCCTTTGAAACAGATTTTTAAAAATATAGGTGGTAAGCCGTCTGGTCCAGCACCCTTTGAAGCATCCAAAGTTTCAAGCGCATGTAAGATTTCCCTGACAGATAAATTATCAACTGAAATGTCCGTCATTGGCTCGGGGAGGTATGAGAAATATTGCAAGTCACGCTCATTATCGTCATGAGAAGTATAGATGTCCTGGAAGAAATCAGCGAATAAGTTGCTAATGTCATTTGTTGTGTTGCCGGTCCTGTTGTCTAGATGCATTTTTGACGGAAAGTTCTTAGACTTACGTTTTTCTTTAACATAGCTAAAGAAAGATTTAGGGTCTGACTTAATATTATTCTCTACCCGTGTATTATGCTCTTCATATGCATTTTTTAATTCTAATCTCAGTTGATCGCATATGGCCAGATAAAGTGATAGATTTTCATCAGTTTTATTTCTCTTGTATGCCTTATGAGCTTTTTGTTTCCTGTTTTTGAGATTAGTAACCAGTCTGTTATACCACACTGGTGATTTGAGACTAGATTTTCTCTTTTGTTTCATGGGCACTGTTTGTTCTAAAATATCATACAAAATTTGGTAGAACGCATCCACTGCTGGACCTACAGCATGATCACGTAGTACAGTTTGCCAGTCAATACTATTCAATTTTTCTTTGATAAGTACATAATTAGCCCTACTAAAATCATAGTATGGTTCGGATAAATTATTATCTATCATTGTGGTTTTGTCGTGCACGAATATGGAGTATTCAATTGCAGTGTGGAACACTTCATTTTTCCAAAGAGGAGTAGGTGACTCTGATACGCAAAAATCGTCGGTCATATTAGTGAACATTAAATCTAAGTAGCAATTATTCTGATTTTTCACGTGATTTACTTGATTGAGCCCGATTTCAGAACTTTTGTCAAATAGAGTACGGAGCGTTTCATTTTCCCCTGCAATCGGTATCAAAAGGGACTCATTTTCATTGTCAATAATAAAATTGGCTGCCCTCTGGTTAAAATCACCATATATGTGAACATTTGTTTCGGGCTCAAACTTTGAAATGATATTACCTGCAATACTAAAAAATAGTTCATACGAATCTTTTCTCGCATATTCTGGAGGAAAATATACTGCTACAAAAATATGAACTTGTTCTCCAATAAGACATTTGACCCAAACATGGTCGAATTCTTTACATTTGCAAGATTCAATTTGTTCGCAATTATAATCAACACTAACTGCTACAAGAACACCTCCACCACATTTTTTATTAGATAAAAATTTATCGCGATCATCCTAAAAACATTGAATCGATCACCGAAAACTTCTTCATTGTTAACGCTAGCGTCCCAACTCGTTTCAGTTCCTAAAATCACAGGAAAGCTACATGCAGCCACCTGCTTATAAATTTCATTAACTTTAACGGCACTTTTCATCCTATTAAAGTTCTGGCAATACACTAGTACCTCTTTACTTTTAATGTTGTTATCGTGCTGTAATTTATGTGACCTATCTAAACTATTTAAACTAATTACCTCCTCTTCCTCATGTTGAGTGCTCGTCAAATCCATAAAATCGTCAGGTACTTCCTCTGCAGAGAGCGTTAATTTGGACGAAAAAATGAATGCCTTTGTGCACACGTTTCGCACGATGTTAAAGGAGTTTCCTGGAGGCGGTGGGGTAAATGTGCTTGGATGCGGTTGCGGTAGCTGATGATCCATCGGGTATGGGTTTAATGTCTCACCACGTTGAAATCCGATCCAACGCGGGGTTTCAACCGAAGAGGAGCCTGGAAAATGCCACCTTTGCTGCTGCAAGTAGATCCCTATCCATTGGAAGAACTGCTGGGTGACTATTTTGATGACCGATACGATTAGTGAAATTTGTGTTGTTGCCGCTGCAGATGTTGTTGTTGATATTGTTCCTGGAGCTAGTTTGCTGACGTCCCGAAAATCCTTGTTGAAGATGTCTGTTGGAACCATTGGTGCTCCTGTTCCATTGTTTTTTATTTGCTTTCCTTCGCTTTATTGCCTTATCTCTGGCCTTCTGCTGCTGAACATGACGTTGCCTTCGTAAATCATATTCAGTCCAGTTAGGGCGCCAAATTCGTTTCGACCCTAGTGTGCGCCATCCTTCTTGGAGTTCATTTTCTACCTGTGCGTCACGATCAGCTGTATTTAATTCGTTCATAAGGCTGGGGGTGACACCGCTGGTGCCCAACGAGCAGCGTTAATATTGCTGTCCAGAGTGTTAATTGCACTAGCAAGCGGTTTTACTTCATTAAAAATATCACCAACTGTATTGGCTATGTTTTTACTTCATTCAAAGCATCACGCGTTTGAACAGATGCGTTAGCAGTGTGTTGATTACAATGAGCGGCCATGTCAATGGTTACGCCGCTCAAGGTCTGGACTTCATTGCAGATTTTTTCAGTTCTCTGGTCAAATCATTCGTAAGATCCTTCACGTACTCTGCAATGCGACTTCTCGTGGTTTCCATTGAAATATTTAACAGCGATGTTAAATGGTTTTTTTTAGCCACGAGCTCATCGGACTTATTGACCGAGATATGCTCGAAATCGCGCGATATTGACGACACAGCGTTTTCAACTGTCGACGATGTATTTTCGTTTACATTCGTCACCGATTCTTTAAGTTGGACCTCAATATTATCGAACAACACATCTATTGTACTAAGCTTTTTGAGCACTTTGAGGTCAGCAGCTACTTGAAGATTGGCATCCGTTTGAGATTTAATTGAATCCATAATCTGCTCCTGTTGGCAAAGCACTTTGCGTGTGTCGATCCCTGTTTTTAGATGATGTTGGCAATCGGAGCAAAGGGGTATCATGTACAATGATAATAACTGCTCCTGATGCCGTTGAACACCTATGCAAGCCGCGTGATAACACTTGTCGCAAAATTCACACTTCCACATGAAGCGATCGTTACTGATATTGCACGACGTAACACTGCAATTCATAATGATGACTTTAACTTTTTCGGGTCTCGCACGCGGCGTAAAAAAAAATTGTAAAAATTTAATACGGAGGTCGTTAAAAATGCGACTGCACTCGATGACGGACGGTGACATTCGTCGTTACTTAGGACCCATTGCATTTACATTTGTTGATTGGATCTGTGAGATTGGTCTTTTGTCAAGTTAGAATGTACATTGGACTTTTTTGATTGCGATAAGGACTAATAAAAAAATGTTCACGTTAGCTTCCTTCTAGCTTTATTTTTGTACTCTTGTACCACCTCATCTTTGCAATTAGCAAAAATTTAAATAGAAAGTAGTCTATTATATTTGAGAACCCCAACAACTGGCTAAATATTTATTCAATAGGATTATTGTATCAGGTGCACTTATTACTTCAAATACTTGTTCTTAAGCGTAAATGACAAGGGTTAGTGTACAAACTGTAAGAACTTATGTTTATTTCAGACCCACATATATAGCATTAAAACTCCTAAAACTCCAACACATCTAATTTTGTTATTCTTGTGCCTTCTACAACGCAAGAAAGCTCGCATAATAAAATAAGATGCATTGGTCCTTTATTGATTGAGGTTTGTGCCGAGTTGTGCGATTTTCGATTGAATAAATATGAAGCCGATGTTAGGGTTTGCTAAATGCAAAAATTAGGAGGTTCGAGAGTTCAACAATAAAGCTAATACAGAATTAATATAAACATTATTTTACTAGAGCATACCGCAAGCACAATAGTCCAATGTATATTCTAACTTGGCAAAAGATCAATCATACAGGTCCAATCTACAAATGCAAACGCAATAGGTCCTAAGTAACAAATGTATTAATTACACGCCTTAAATCACCGTAAACACCAAACGCAACATTTTCTTCATAATCCTGACGACGTATTACGTTGAAAATCTTACAAAAATTAAAGATTACACAAGTGAGTTGCCATTACGATTTGAATAATGAATATTAAAATTTTCGATCCTATTTTTTCGATTTGAGACAAATGTTGCTTGAAGTAGTTAAATATTATTCATCCAAACGAAGATTTTTTTTGCTTGTTTTCATTCTTCGAACAATCAGAACACGCGTTTTGAGAAAAAAACACGAAGGTCCTATGTACACTGAAAGTTAATTTTAGTTTATATTACAAAATCGAAAGTAATACTCACAAATCCATTCGTTGTTTTCTGCAACGAAACTGATTTGTTCTTTTTATGAAGATACATTCGTAATTAATGACACACGCGCAACTGTTAAAAGGACGAAGCTTTTGTTGACACAGAAAGAACTTTCGTACATTCTACGAAAACAATACAAAGAGCTACGAATATTTGGTTACAAATTAAAAAGAAACATCTCTCTGGTGATTGCATGAAGGACTGACAGATCTACTTTATCGACTCAAAATGTAGTTGACAAAAAAATGCGCAACCACGTGGAGTTGTCCAGCGTTTTTTTTTAATGTTTCTGACATGGGGATCGAACCTGAATATTTGGAAAGTGCTGATTTTGAATCCGTGGTTGATCTCACTAGGCCACGCTGACTCGTGAGAACAAGCTTGATTAATGAGCATGAAGTTATAGCTCTCGACAGCGCTTTCATTTTTATTTTCGGTTAGATAAATCATTCCCGCCCATACAAGCAGAAACACCATCATGCATGAGTACGGTATAAAAGAAAAACAGCGATTGGCTGGTCATCACGAAGTCCATTTCGTGAATTTTACAAAAAGGTGTAATGATAGCATTTCACCAGATAAAAAGCATTATGAATGTTTCTTACAATATACGAGACATTTGTTCTATGTACAAAATCCACATTTACGAAACGCGTGAAAGCAACTTTACGAAAATAAATTTTCAGTGTACATCTGTCAAAATTTTAGATAAATATCGTACATTGGACAAGCGATGACAAAAGTCCAATGTACAAAGCTGTGTGATATAAGCCGGCAGGTACATTGGACGTTTTGTTATCGCTCGTATTTTCATTTTTTTTTTAATCTTAGAGCATAATTTCAAAATGATGCATAGAAAAGTAATGGATTTCTGTCCGAATCGATATTCAACTCGATTTTGTTTATTTTGTTACTTAGGAACTTATGCATTGTTTGGCTTGATTTACAATAAAAATAATTGGGCGTCATCTAACCCAATTAGGCTTGGTGATCTTGAACGCACGCACACTACAGCGCCATTTAAAACAAAGGCGTGCAAGTAAGAAGGAAAATCTTCTGGAGGAAAACAAACCATCATTCCTCTGCATGCGCTAGAAAGGGAAATGTCAAAAAGCCTAATTATTTCCAGGATCGTTTCTCGTACTAATATTTTGTACAACTTTGCAAGCGAAATCAAGATTCTATCATGAAATATTGAAACATTACAAATATAGTTTCTGAACTCACTCTAAAAAAACGAACGCAACTGCGTGTATAAACCTCTGCCAATGTAGAATCGAAGCGGGTTTATTTCGTCCGGTTTAGCGCTGCTAGTTGTTGGCTGTGAGATTTTTTTATGGTAATTTGAAAAAACAT
Organism: Aedes japonicus; assembly: GCA_034211315.2. NCBI lineage: Eukaryota > Metazoa > Arthropoda > Insecta > Diptera > Culicidae > Aedes > Aedes japonicus. The sequence continues at coordinate 340,988 of JASCZW010000668.1, read as the reverse complement.
TACAACTAAAACGTGGATTTAAAAGCTGAATTACCAGTTGCTAACCGCAACGGATGCATCTTTATAGACGATGAATCGTACGTTAAATTGAACTGCAAACAGCTTTCAAGGCAGGCGTCATTCTGAGGAGATCCCCAAGATCCCCTCAAACTTGAAATTTTGCCGAATCGAAATATTCTCGAATTTTATTAAAGCTTAACTAAAGAAGAGTAGAAAAATGGTGGAGGATCCCAAGTAACAATTTCGGTTCTATTCCAGCCGTATAGCACTCCTCCCGGCTTTGTTGATGAAACTACATTCAAAACTGTTTTGTCCACCAACACCTCCTCTATGCATCTTTAAAGCCGAAATGTGTACAAAGTGGCCCACTCTATAGACGGTTGTGAAAACAAGTTAATAAAACCTTTCTTAGACCATAAAGATTTTGAAAATGTGCTAGTGAAAGATGTTATGACCACCTGAGAACCATCATAAAACCTATTGGCCGCCATCAAAACCAGCATAGGGCCGAATGGCCACAGCTGTCAAACTTCACGGCGATATCGTGGTTGGTTTTTGTTGTTCTGCTTTGTTCGATTCTTTGCTCTTCTGATTTGTTCAACAGTAAATAATGGCTGAGAAAAAAGTTCTAGTGTTGCGGGAAATTATCTTCGATGGCAAAATATATAAAACAAATTGAGTTTTTTTTATAGCGTATCATGCTCAAAATCATATGCGCATTTAATTTTATGGTGAATATTGGCAGCAGAAAATTAATGCGCCTCGGAAATAATGCGAGTTTACAACAACAAAAACAAAACTGAAAGAAATATATTCAATGAATTAATCATGAAACTCCTGAAAATTGATAAAATTCCATAAGGTTCTCAAAAAGAATACCGAATTTTGTATTTGATCTACAGTTCAATTGTATTGTGTCTAAAATTTGGTGTATTTATTTTTCCACATTTGAATTATTTCATATATTCCAATATGGCGATTCTGCCAAAAAGCCAATTGACCTTAGCAATGGCTACTATAAAACAATCTGATCATTTGGTAGCTTTCCTCAATGCCAATCAGCCGTTTTATGCATTTACTGGAGGCAAAATGGTTTGAAAATGCTTTTTCAACTGATCATAAGATAATATGAATGAGCCCTAAAACAGCATTTCAAAACAGCATTTTATGAGTTTATAAAGTCAAAATAATACCTTTGACAGGAGTAAAAGGTATTTTCAAAGTTAAAGTGTTAAGATCGTTGTAAAGAAGCCGTGTAGGTTCTCATAAACCTGATTAAAATTTGAAACCTGTTGGCCCCTCTTGCTACCATAACAAAACTAAATTGAATTCTAGTGGCTTTCATAAAACTTTAATAAAACTTAATTAAGCTGGTTTGATGATGGTTTTGGCAATGTTACTTGGGATGGTTTTTTAAAAGCCAGATACTGAATCAAACCAGCCAATGAGGTTAACATCAGCTACAGAAATTGAAGGCATTTAAGCATAAAGGTCGAATTTTCATTCGAGTGGCTTAAAACTAGCAAAATCCATGTCATATAGTTAAAATAAATATATTCTATATTAAATAAACTCCAAGAATATATCCGATTAAAGACGTACCAATTTTAAATTGGCAGGGCTGTACATCTCGGGTGTAATGTCATTATTGCATGACAATTATTCCACGATACATTAAGAGACACATCTGTTCATACAATGTTGAATTTCTCATTTACTTCGCAAAAGAATAATTTGCTCATATTTAATAAATTCAGCACCCACTCGAAGCTCCTCAAGACGATCTCCTTTCCCGCTAACAAGCATGAATACCGACAAATTAGCAGTAAATTGTGTCTATTTAATCACCCTCTCCCCCTATTCGCAACATTATTCCTGAGAGCAAAATAATTCCTCCCCAACCCCGCTTGTTCACCCTAACCTGAAGCATACTAAAAAGCTCATCCCGTCCCCCAAAAGTATGACTTCTGATGAAATTAAAACGAGCATCATCATCAACCTCATCATCCTCCTCGGCTTCATCTTCCGCCACATGTATAGCATTCGAATATCATAAATTCAAATCCGCTAGCAGCAGCTTTCTCTGGCAACTTGTTCGCCACCGTTTCTTCCTCCTGATACTTTTGGAGTCCCCGCCACGGAACGTTCTGACTGAGCTAACCTTACAACTGTGGTACATATGTACATACCACGCAATACATGTTTCAGTAAATTACTTCCATTTGGGCTGCCATCTACAGGCACAGCCATCAAGGATGGCCCCATTTTTCGCTTTAACCAGCGCCTTTGAGCTGCTCTCAGGTCAAGTTTAACAGTGGTACAGCCCGAACAATGATTAAGGGAGAAATGGAAACGGTTCAGGAAATTCACGGAAACTCTGCTGAGCTTTCCGACTTTCCGGAGGGCCATCCGCCATGGTGCAGGCGAGCAGAACTAAGCAGTCACTTTGATCACCGAGACGACACGGTCGAGAGATGATAATCAGCAGGGGAAGAAGAAGAAAAATGAGCACCGAGCAAGAAAATTAGGACCAGAGCCCATCGGGTCTTGGCACGAGCACGGCCGCAGCTTTAAGTTGTGCTAAAATTGGAATGGAATGGATGCGTGAGGATTACACACATAGCTACCTACCTAACCTACCTGCTCTGGAAGTGACACGTGCTGAAATTATTGTTCGCATTTTCGCTGCTAAAGACGACGAAGACAACGACGACGGGTGAGGTTAGTCACAATGAGGTGGAAACGATATTTCAGGAAAGAAATAAGAAAGCTTAATAAGCTACCTCCTGGGAAATGCTCAACAAAGTGAGTGAGAGAGAGAGAAAGCAGCGGGGTAGCAACGGATGTGACGGAAACGCCGGAATTGAAATAATGTAGTTGAAGCTTTTTCCTCTCCAGAAAATTACAAATAGGAAAATTTGCTCAGGAATTATATTTCAATCTATTATTAGACATACCCGTGTGAATTTACGTGAAGGATACATCATATTAGAGGCAATGTAGGCTATTCTCGTCAACCGACATCCAAATATCTAATTTAATCTTTTCTAATCAATATTCTAATACCTAATCATATATGTTTCCATCAGAAAACATCATTCATATAATATCTTGGTTTATAGCTTAACTTTCATTTGATTACTTATTATCTAATGAGCCATTCCAATACCATATTATCTTTCAAAGCAGAACCACACGCATTTGAAAATGCAGCTGATTTCTTCAGTTGGACAACTATTTAACACTAACTTGAGAAGTTTAGGTCTTTTAAAAAATACTTCTGTAATAGTTAAAAGAGTAAGATGTATATAAGTTTAAACAAACAAAAACGTCAGATGTGAACACGATGCTAAGAAAATGTCTAAATATATACATTAATAGAAGGGTGAACCTTGCTGAATTACCGAGAATAAAGACTGGACTCGGAAAAAATTAGACACACAAAACTGATCACCAAAAGTTCATTTTAAATCGGATACTTCTCAAATTTTCAGGGATTAAATAACTATATATTAGCTATGTTTTGGCTGAATGCTCGTACATTTCTCTTAACACTGCTCATGAGATCTTGGGCGAGGCTTTGTCCATTTTCCTTACACAATTTCTCCGCGGATGTTTTTCCGCTTTTCTTCAACTTCTTCTTCATTATCGCCCAAAACTTTTCGATCGGACGAAGTTCTGGTGTATTTGGCGGGTTCGCCTCCTTCGGGACCACATTAACGCCCTTCGCTTCGTACCAATCCATTACAGGCTTGGCGTAATGGCACGAAGCGAGATCCGGCCAGAACAGCGTGGGACCACGGTGAGAGCGGAGGAAGGGCAGCAAGCGCTTTTGCAAGCATTCCTCTCAATAAATCTGCTCGTTTATTGTACCGTCCACGCTCGCAGATCACCTGCCACTAAAACTTCGCGAATTTGTCCATCTCTTTCTCCAGGAATTTTTCCGGAACCTCCATGCGCGACGTACCAACAAAAAACTCGAGGCTGGGTTTTTGTTTGGTGTCCACCTTGATATATGTCTCGTCGTCCATGACGAGACAGCCTGGCTTGACCAACCACTCACGGTACAGCTTCCGCGCACGCTATTTGGCCACCGTGCTTCGCTTGTCAGTCCGGTTTGGCGCCTTATTGACCTTAAAAACACGTAGCCCTTCATGGTCTGTTGGACGAACCACTTTGACAAATTGACCTTTTTGGCCACGTCTCGGGTGGAAAGGTTCGGGTTGTTCTTAAAATACTGCCTTATCTTCCGCCCCTTCTCTGGGTATTCCGTTTTCGGTTTTCGGCCGCTTCCAGCTCGATGATCTTCGTCTCCTGGAACATCTTCACAACGCAAGACACGGTGGAATGGTGGATTCCAAGCCTTTGCCGATCCATCTGTGCGACTGACCAGGATTATCGATCACCTCGCCCAAGATTTGCTAGCGTAGCTCTTCTTGTTTCGAATACATCTTGAAAACTACTTGACAGATCGCCATAAACATAACACTTTAAACTAGTATTACCCAAAATTGCATTAATTTTTACCCACGCGATAAATAGTTACACCCAAAACAAAGTGTTGCCTTTTTTCCGAGTCCAATCTTTAGGTTAACTCCACCAACGAAATTACTTTACCTTCGCTATTTTAACCGATCGAACAGAGGTAACTAAAATAGATCATTACCTTTTGAATCAATAACGCTTAAAGGCAGCTCTGGAAGTTTTTTTACTCCCCGGAGAAGATCCGTATCAAGACGACCACTTCGTCTCGTCTAATATATCTTAATGTTATCTCAATGCTTCTCTCTGGATACATATCAGAAACTTTGTGAAACTGTTTTGAACACATGGCTAATTGTTTGGAAAAAATAATCATTTCTCTCTGCAGTAAGCTCCATTTCGGATCCAGAAGCTATAACCACAGACAGGCAATGAAGCTCGAACCAAAAGAAATCAAATTTGTTGCGTAAAATTTCAAATTTAATTACGTTGGAATTATTTTGCGAACTGCCTACTGAACTTATGGCTACATGAAATCTGACAGTTTGAGGATTACCACCATTGTTCTCATACCTAAACAAATCTGTGGCAAATCTATTCACAAACTGTTAGCAATGGGGAGTTGGCATTCCCACTCTTCCCGTTCAGAATGGTTCAATCGGGTGCCCTGATGGTCCCTCCCATTAGTTTTTACACATATATACATATGGGAGAATGGTACTATGGCATAAAATATATGTCCTTGAATTGGTTGATCCTGAAATGGCAAAAGTGCTGTATATTGCTTTCTGAATAGTCCTGGTATAGCATGATAAATCTAGGATATCATTTCTATATCGCATAGCATAGCATAGCCAGTACAGTTACACAATATTGTAGGTTAGTACCGGGATCAATATGACCCGAAAAGGCTTTTCAAAATGCTATATGTTTCTAAAATAAGTATCTAGAAGTTTGAATTTTCTTGACATTGCTTAAATCATTTGAAGTTACGTTTCTGCATCGAACCCATATTTTTTTTTTTCTGACGGGTTTAAAAAAATACAAATAAGGTGTTTTGGGTCATATTGACCCGGATTTATAGCTCACCTTGCTGAAGGTTCATATAACCAAATTTTAATGTCATTGAAATCAAAATGCTTGTTGGAGTCCAAATTTTTAGTTTCCGGCGAGCATGTTCCGATGAAAATTTGTATCTGTCGCCGCGTCACGAATCGTGGCAAAATATACCCTCTTCCGGCACAGATTCCTTGTGACCAATCGGGTCAATAAGAGCATTACTCACCAGAAACTGAAAACTGGGACTCAAACAAGCATTTTGATTTCAAAGACATTAAAATTTGGTTATACTTATGAACCTTCAGCAAGGTGAGCTTTGAGCATTTTTGAGCACAAATTTGGTCATACAAGCTTTCCATAATGTGAGTTTGAAATCCGGGTCAACATGACCCGAAACACCTTATTCGTCACAAAATGTCAACATGAGGGATGATTTCGAACCCTTAGAAACCAGACATGAAGACTCCATTAGAAAAAGTTAACCTTTGTCACGTCCTTGAGTTCGTGGGTTAGGTGGGTTAATACTTACAAAGATGCTTAAATTCAAGGCTGAACATCTCATATAAAATAAAGTGAAGGGATGGTAACGTTTGCATTTAAAAAAATGGACAAAAATTTCCGATTTTTACCTTCATCCGCACTGACGAAACTACCCATGTAGCATCGATCATAGTAACCCATGAGTCAGCAGACAAAATTTTACAGCTCTATCAGTCGAACTCTAGCCGTGATGGCAAAACAGCGAAACAACTCCGTTGTGAAGTGTGCGCGTTCAAAGAACGGCACCCCGCCGCGTCGAAAACGGACATCTCGCGGCACTTTGTGAACGCCGGACATGCCCATTCCGGCATCTACAACATCTTGGCACTATTAGACAACAATCAGAGCATCGAAAGAAAGCCCGGTTCCGGACAGCCGACGATCCTGAGCGACAAGAAGCTTCAAAGGATGCTGAAGAAGAAGGCCGAGGGAAAAGTGACTACATCGCTGCGTGCGCTTGGCCGGGACGTCGGTTCAACCGGCCAAACAGTGAAAAAGTACCTGGCGAACATAACGTACATTTTAGGAAGCGGAAGTCGCGTACACGGATTTCGGAGCTGCAGACAATGATGCAGCGGCAGCGGCTGAATAAGATGGTCAACTCAATTTTCCCGGTAAATCGCGACGTGGCAGTGGTGATGGACGACGAGACCCATCTCACCTTGGATGGCAACGGCTGGCAGGGCACTTTATAATTTATTTCTCCCACGAAGGATGTGAGCTCCGAGATGAAGTTCATTTCACACATCAAGTTTTTCAAGAAGGTGCTGCTGTGGCTGACAATCAAAGCCACTCTTCTTTCGCGCCGGACTGGCCGTAAACGGGAAAATTTATTGTACGAAATGACTGCCGGGAGTTGCGTCGTTCATCAAGATCTACCATAAGGGCGAAGACGCGGTGTTCTGGCCGGATCTGGCGTCGGCCCACTACTCGAAGCAATCGTAGGAGGAGATGGAGCGGCTGAATATCGATGTGGTATCCAAGTCGGCGAACACGCCCAACGTCCCCCAGCTTCGTCCCATCGAGAATTTCTGGGCCAACCTGAAGTGTAAGATCAACTCCACCAATTTTGTCGCGAAAACTGAGAAGGAATTAAGGATAAATAAAACGAAGAAAGAACTCAAAAACATGCCTACATGCAAGTTATCGTCCACCATGGCGAATATTCCGGTTAACTATCGGAAGGCCGTTCGCAAGGGCGTAGAATTTTTTTTGCAAGTTAGCTTAAATAATTACCTTCCATTGGAAATTTATCAAAAGCAATTATCTGTCTTAGCTTTTTTTATTACCATCCAAAAATAAAATGGCCATTGTTTTTAATGCAAACGTTACCTCACGCCATCTCGAGTTATATGATCACAAAAGACTGACAGCTGAAACATAGAAACGCTGATTGGTGTAGCCTGGGCAATTGTGTCATTTTGACAATAGCGAAGTCAAGGGGTGCGACTCATGATCGTGTACCTATAAATCAAATTGTATATCCATACCTGTAAATCATATCATAGTATTTTCCATTCTCATTAAATTAATAATTTCAGCACGCTTTGGAATCATCTTTGCTTTCCAAAACCATTTAAGAACCTGGAGAAACATGGCGGGCATCGGAGCTTATGCACCTTGACTGGTGCATTCGTTCATGCTTTGACCTACCCCGCATGGGGATGCTTGGTAAAAGATTGTGTGCCTGTTTCGAAATACTACCTCACAATGCCCTCCGCTCAATTAAAACTACTTCTATTCAATTTTCACCGCCTGCCGTGAGCTAACGGAACTATCAATACTTTCTCTTAACAACTTTGTTCTAGCAAAAAATTGCTGTCTACTCCTAGAGCCTCATGGTGATTAGAAATTATTTCCTTCTTAAAAACAACATCAACTAAATAAAGACATTTTCAGCAAAATAATAATGAAATAAAAATAAGGCCCCTATTGTGCAGTTTACAACAAACCGCTTTTAATTAAAATTTCAATTGAAATTTTTGAAAAGAATTTAAAATTTTCGTCCTTACCTTAACATGGGAGCTGTCGATTTATCACCACTCAGTGTCTTCTTCTTTATTCAACCTGGATTGTCTATAACAACCTTGGGGGAGGGGGGTCGTTTGCCTAAGGCAGTCGAAGGGTTTGTTTGCTGGACAAGGGTTCGTGGAGTCACCAGTCCCTTTGCATGTGAAAACACGTGGCCTGTTGGCCGAAGTTTTCCGAAAGGTCCTCATTGAGATCGATTGGCCCTGCTACAACAAGCCATCATGTAGGCTATTCTCTCGTGGTAACCTACTGAGGATAGTCCTGCAGACATAGGTAATCCTTGCACTGATGGTTTTTATTACATTTTTGAAAGTAAAAAATAACAGATATTTTGGACCATAGCGAGATAAAAAAACGTTACAAAAAAAACACAAATATGAATCTAATACCTTCTGATGAGAAAGAACTATGGCAATTTTGAAATAAAAATGTTAGACTTACTGCAACTTTGTTTCTGTAGAATTGCAGCATATCTGAATAGTGATCGAATGTGTGTTCATAAAGGAAAAAAAAAAACATTCTCATTCCCATGTGTCCCATTATTATGCTGAGAATTTATTAAGTCGATGAAATCAATTTCTTCACGTCAACAAGGAGTCTTTCGACTACTTTTCAGTTATATCACTGGCATAACTCACCCTTTATAAGGGTTCCCAACAGCATCATTACTATTGGTTTAAATCGGTTTATATCGGCTCTCATGTGTTCAATTTTTTTCTTGTTTTCTCTATAACGTGGTAAAAAAAGGTGGTATTACACTTTGTGAGTGACCCTGGTTTAAATCGGCTATCAAGCATTTTTAAGAAATTCATTTTAATTTCTAAAAGAAGTAAACTACCACCAATAAGTGACACGAACCGCATTCTTACTATAGCATAGAACTTTACTACTTTTAGAAAATAAAATGATTTCCTTAAATATGCTTGATAGCCGATTTAAACCAGAGTCAGCTTTTAGATATCTGTCGGATTACAGCTGGTCTGTCATAAGGGACCAATAATATGTCATAAATTCAATTTAAGGTTTTTTTTCAAGTAGAATCTAACTGATTTTTTTAGAAACCTCAAAATTTTCGAGGCTACCCAGGAATACTTTGAAATTATCAAAAGTTCGATTTTTTCTCTGGAATGCCTCACAGAGTTTACCAAATAAATGTACGATCATTCAGTATTTAGTAATGTTTGATAAGTGTACTCATTTTGGAAAATATTTGACCCGTATTTCTTAATTTTGTCATTGGATGACCAATTTCGAGTTAGGATGATCACCTCAATTTTTTTTTTCAAATATAAACCTATGTGGTGAATGTAAGATTCAAAACGAAAAAATATTTAATACATTGATGTACAAAATGTACATGATGTACATAATAACGGAATAGGAACCTCGGTTGGTCTGTAATGTCAGTCTTGCTTAAAGCATAAACCTAACAGTAATGAGTATTCAATACTCACTTCACTCCGCAGTACAATGAAACCTCAGAACAATTCCAAGAAAAGTTTGAACAAATCGGAAAATTTCAGGAAATTATCTCAAATAAATTGAAGCAGATGTCTAAGAAATTATCTGGAGACTATTACAAAGATATCCTATTTGAGAGTGTAAGAGCAGGAATGGCAAATGTATTTTTCAATGAAAACTGACCTTCGATTTTTACCGAAATACGTTTGAAAATCTCACCAGGCGAGAAAGCGATGATGGAGATTTTCTTCTGAATCTCATCGTGGCAGTGGCAGTTTACTCATCGCATTTATTGATATTATTGGTAATTGCATGGCAAAATTTCCACTCAATTGATTGCATGATGGTTTGAGAATGACAAAAAACGTCATGATAGTTCGTTTCTCCTCGTGATAGTGAGATGACCTGTTTTGTCACTGTCGTGTGCCAGCAGTGAGATTTGCCAGCACTGGCTAAGAGGCATAACTGACGAAATGGTGTAAATTGAGTGAAGTATGCAAAAAGATTACCAAAGTTTCAAACTATATGCTATGGAAAGATTTGAATTTTTGACCACCCTGAGCCGTTTTACAGCCCCTCTGACCTCCTTAAAATGTTTCATGCAATTTGTATAGGATCATCATATGATTTGTGCATCAATATATTAAATATCGTCTTGTATCTTACATACACCTCATAGGTTAATATTTAAAAAGAAAATGTCCATCCTAACTCTAAATTGGTCGGTCACCCAATGATCAAATTAAGAAATACAGGTCAAATGTTTCCCAAAATGAGTAAACTTATCAAAATTCACTAAATTCTGAATGATCGTACATTTCTTTGGTTAACTCTGTGAGGCATTCCAGAGAAAAATCTAACTGGTAATAATTTCAAAATATTTCTGGGTACCCGAGCAAGAGAAAATAACACATGAATACCTTATCTTGATCTTGATAACTGGCCTTGGTATTAAACAGCTCAGATTAAGAGGTAAAATACCTAAACAAAATACCTAAGAATTGCAAGCAGAATAACTCTCGAATAACAAAACCTGTTATTTTGGATACCTAGAAATACCATAGAGGTACTATCTAGGTATTGTCTTACCTCAATTTGGTATTCGCAGATCATTGTAGGAACAATTTTATGGTATTATCCTCAGGTATTTTACCTCTTAATCTGAGCTCCTTAATACCAAGGCCAGTTATCAAGTTATTCGGTCCTGCTCGGGTAGCCTTGAAAATGTTGAGGTTTCCGAAAAAAATAAGGTAGAATTCACTTTGAAAAGAAACCTAAAATTGAACTTTAAAACAAATCTTAGAAAATCTTTTTTTCTTAATGCTTCTTCTTCTTCTTGGTTTTTTACGCTGTACGAGGTTTTAACTCCCGCTCAAATTAATGTTCTTTGAAGTACTTCCATACTGCATTGAGAGTTTTCTCTGTCATTCTGAAAAAATACAATATTATAGCGTGTGGTAAGCACAATGGTACGCTTTTGCTCCAAGTCATATGAGTAAATTTCTTTCCCGAAAAATGTCAACTTATCGGGAATGGAATCCTTGACCTCCGGATTTGATGTGTTTACCGACTGCGCTTTTAGTCCCTTAAATTCTCAATGCATCTATAGTCAATTTCTCCAAGTACGTTTAAGGCACTTCCAAAAACTATAATTGCAAGATTGATCTAAAGTTTTAAAGCTTTTTAGCAGCTAAAGTTTTCAAGCAAGGGAATCGTATGCTTTGTGAGTTTTTTTGAGCCCTGACATTTTTTTATAAAATGTCTCGCAAATGTGCTTGAATTGTAATTCATTATAGAGAAAAAGCTATTGGATGAGATTCGTAATTTTCCATTAAAACCTTGAAAGATACGCATATTTCGCAGAAATAACTTATTTATCTCATACTATTTTTATGTGGAACTCGTTGTACATCAAGGTTCTACACAATCTAGGTTCAGGGATATGGTTTCTTAGTGTCCTTGACATCATTAGAGGGAATTAAAAATTGTGTACTATCAAAACTCCTTTTCGCTTCCTATGAAAATTATTGCAGCTACAAATTAATCGAAAACACTCAACACCCAACTTTTAACGTTTCAAAGAATCTATGTGTATGGATAATTTTTGACGACTCAAGAAAATTGAAATTTTCAAGGACGAACCATTCACCTTACTAATCCAACAGTATCTCCCCAGAATTACTTCGAAATCGCATCTAATGAGCTGAGGCCAATGCGGAGCATGACAACTTCAAAACATCTGTGCAATAAAACTGCGTCTAATCTGTTTTCTTTTTTTTTTCATCCCCCGTCCATCAGGCAGAAAATAACACAAATGACAAACAATATCAACGTATACTTACATTTCGATCCAATTTAGTCCTGAACTGCTGCGTCACGCAAAATAAGGAAAATGGAACGAGATACGTTGTACAAGGATGCTGCGATCAGGACGTACAAAACCCTTGGTGGAGCGAATCGTCTCCGGAAAACGTCTTCGGTTGGTTGGTTGGTTGGTTGGTAGGTTAGATGGGTAGAGGTGCTGCTGTACTAATGGATGGTTTTTCCTTGCTGCCGGGATTTATTTTTTGTATATTTTTTTTTTCTTTGGTTCGCTTTTTGTCACTGATGTTCTCGACAGTCCCAAATAGGATCGCTTTTGTCCCCGAACCTTTGCCAATCTTTGTCACAATCCTCACTCTCAATGTGTGTATGCGAATGTGGCTCAGTTGGCTTCCTGCCGAACAGGATTCTTCCAACATTCGATTTAAATATTCAGAGTATATTTATTCACTGCTCCATGTGCTACGCTTTTTCATCTTATCGAGAAGCCCTCGTGTGTCTTCGTTATCTGCCACAAGCCCCCCGCTGCTAAGCGAGTGCCATGCCGAAAATCAAATTTCCTGAACTGCTATAGCTAAACTCATCCCGACACAGGGGCACAGTTCTATAAATAAACACTTTCCCTTTTCATCCCCAAATCGGTCTTCTCCGCGCACGAAAACTCAATTATCGTTGAAAATGTGTCAGTTTAGAGAAATATCCTTTCTAGTATATAACTTCTGCCTTTTTTTTTCTCACACTCAGGCCAACGCTATGCCCAGAAGGATCAGGTGTTGCGACGAGAATGAAAAGGGATCCCGTACAACTCACTGCTGTATTGTTCACTTTTGCAACCGCTCTTGGAAACACTCGAAAACTCGTTCCCCGTCATTTGCCTATGGAGCATTTTGGAGCTAAGTATCCTTTTCCTCTAAGGGAGGCACACCATCGTCAACTTCCCACAATTCCTTCTACACACTTTTTATCACCAGACTTCATACCGTCCACAAACCCACCGCGGCGGAGGAATCCTATGTCTCTTTCGCCAAGTCAGAAGCTACATTTTCACCACTTTCGCAATACCAGTTGCTTCTTCACGTGGAAAGAAGCTTGGCCAATGCAGAATGGGAAAACCCCCATTAGGCTTCCTCCTCAGAAGAGCATACACTAACACACACTTACAGGTGGTTTCCAAAATCAACTGGTTGTTCTTCAAACATTCAACAGCTTTGCTTGACTTTGTTCTACTGATTTTTCCTCGGAACCTCGACCACCAACATCCAACAATTCTCCAAGCACGACTGAGCTCGAACGAGCCTCATATTTCACTTTTATATGCACGGTCGCGAAAACCCACCACCTTGGCCATCTCCCTTCGACCTGAGTTTTCCCAACCCATCAACCTTGCCGAGGACACAAAACGCTCTCACGCTGCCGACAACGCCATCACCTGTGCTGCCGCCGGAGATCTCTGGGAATTGGCGAGCAACAGGAGGTTAATGGCTGCTAAACTCTAGCGAAGCACGACGTCGATATGGATAGATGGATTTTCGGCTGGTGTAGCTGTGTTGGTGGCTGACATCCACCCGACTGGGCAACAGGTTGGGAAGGTGGGAGGGGGTTTCGCGGATGGGTACGATCTACAGGTCAAAATGCACGCACAGGCGCACTAACACATCGGCGAATGCACGCGCGCTCACCTGTTGGCAACTGGTGGTAGTTCTGGGATGCAGAGGCACGACGACTGGTCCCTACCGGAATGGTGCATGAAGTTAGAAGTTTCACATTTCTTCATTAAAGTCGATATTTGCTCGGTAGGTGAACTACGCGTCAAAAAAAATAAAATGTTTGGGCTTCCGCATTCCAATTCCTGTCTTCATGATGATAATGAAAATTAAAGCTGAAATCTCAAGTAATCCATGATTTGGGCCTCAAAGCCATTTGTAAACAATGATTTTCAATGTTGGTTTCTCACGAATCCCAGGAATCCAATACCGAAAAAAATAATGAATTTTAACAGAAGTGTAAAATTTCCCTTCGATGGATGATCGCAGCAAGCCATGCTTTGAAGCTGACGTGTTTCGCTTTTGTTGCGTAGTTTTCGCTAAAATTTTAATTTATTTATTCAACCAGAATAAAAAGTAGCAATTATGAAATATCAAAGTGTATGACGTAAGACGTTTTGAAGTTAATAGATTTCCACTCAAAGTGTTTTGTGATCGTGTTTGTTTAGATATCTTGAACCGTACATCACAACGGGTACCATCAACAGCGAAATTAACGGCACCGAATGCCTCCAGAAGCGTTTGTTGCCCTTCCTGCGGTCCCACGGAGGCGAGACAATTTTTTAATAACATTTTTTTGTACCAAAAACCGCCAACCCTCCAAATTCACCAGAGATTCGTCCGGTGGAAAGATTTTGGGCCATAATGAAGATAGATTTTGGGCCAAGGTGTTTAAGAACGAGCTGGAGTTGAAGAAATAATGGATGAAAGTCAGGGATGGAAAGGAAATTAAATATAGTATTTATGCCAAAACATAATTCATGTGTATTAGTTCATTCCTTGAGAGTTTCAAGGAAATCCGACACGCACGCACGCACGTGTAAAATTTCTGCTCGTCAAATTGCAAGCCAACGCAAGCATAAAAAACGTAATTGTTTGAAACAGCTTCATACAGCATACAACATTGTTTGCAATTTTCCATGCAACGAACCTGATTTCAGCGATATCTGGCTTAAATTTGCATGAAAGATTACAATAATTAATGCCAAGGAACATCCCACTGATTCTTTAGGTAATAGCTTGTGGCTAAGAACAACTTGGGCTGTGGTTTAAACGTGCCACTTGTCCTTCAGGATCTATTTTTTTTTTGTTCAACAGAGCCTCCCGATCGGAACGAGCCGACCAAGATAGAACGAGTCTGTCTTCGTCTAATTGTCAAAGAGATCCAATATCTTCAGACTACACGTCCAAACCGTAATGTGGGACTTACCCTTCTCGATGTGGCTCGGTTGTGAACCACCATCGCAACCCACGATCCCAAGACGAAAATCCTCCATTCCACCAGTCGCCATTGTATCGGGACAATCGAAGTCCCAGTTCCGCCATTGTCGACGAACAGTCCGGCACCCAAGCCATCGATCCACCATCGCGGATAACCAATATCAACGTCAGTAAGCTAAATCAGCACCACCCGCAAGCCATACGCACCAAAACTGCAGAATCCACTCCGCGCACCCCACAATAGCCCAAAAAACTTGTAGTTCCGTACAATAGATCTTCAATAAATGTCTGGACTTTTCAATCTGCACACTTATGCTTCAATTTTTTCCATAGTCCAGATGGCAATAAGAACCCCACAGTTTCTGCGTGCTTTGTTCCACGTGCCTCTCAGAATTACCCAGTAGCAGGCCGGCTCAGTTCAGGGGTTTCATGCTACTGAGCTACTTATCCGGAAGTCTTGGTCGACCCAGAGTAAGTCTCTTCTAGTCTCAAATCAACATAGAAACGCATTGGCTTTTAGACCCTAATCAACTTATTGAGAAATTTACCAAAACTTTGCAAGAAACGATTCAGACAATATGAGCGATTCTCTGGAACACTGCCTTTCTGTGTTTTAAATCTAGTACTCATTCGCCGGCAATGGTATTATGTAACGTATTTGATTGCAACAATACTTTGAGTGATGATTAACAATTCCTTTAATCCGAAAACTAGAATGTGATAATTCTACTGCAGATCCAGCCACGCATTTCAGATTGTCTGTAGAGCAACGTCTATTCCAAGGTTACTTTCACATACAATAAGCCCCAAATGTAAACATTACAGGTACTTCAAGACATAACAAATACAGACACTCCAAATTTAAAACTTCCAAACCAGGCACGTATTATTATATAAAAAAGAAAGTTTTTGTTGTTTAATTATGATCAGATAGATCTCACTAAAAGTCGTCTTCAAAATAACAGTAGCTTAATGAGCCGTTAAAATAATAATGTTCGATGTTGATTCGTAATTAAATGGCATCATTTCAATTAATTTGGCATCAAATACAAGTCATTCCAAACACAACTTATTATAGAGTATTATGGGACTAAGTGGGGCAGCGCAACAGAAGCAAAACAAACGTTTTTTAACGATGCAACTAGAACAAATACAAGGAGCTATTTTCTGGTGCACTGATAGGCAAAATAAAGTGTCCACCTCATTTTTTTTTTCTTTAGTTGATTTGGTTCAAATTAAACTAGACACACAATAGCATTTTTTTTATTTATTATTGTTTATATTCTTCCAAAGTATCTTCCAAGTTTCCCACATATAAACAGTTTTACTTCAAGAACAAAATCGATTTGTATCGCAAAAGTTAACTGTGACAAAAAAAAAATGCCCACTCCAGTTTGGCTTCAGAAAAGATAAATTTGAGTAAAAGACGAGCACCTAATAATTAATGTGCCCTCCTTTGACCTTCAGATCCTGATGTAGGCGATTCAACAAGCTCTCCAGCAGGTTCTTTTGGTGCTGAGGATCCAGCTCTTCCCTGGCGCGCTCCAGGGCTTCAAAATAGTTATTTTTATTGGTAAAACCAGTTTTTGCTGTTAGTTCAATTCAAAAATGCACCTTTTTTATTTATTTAATTGTGCATTATTAGACATCTTAATACTAATAACAGTTACTCAATCCGGCGGCATGAAGACACTACAAACTTTTGAGTTTACTCCTGCCATTAGGATCAGCCAATTTAGCTGCTTTTGTCCAAGATTTACTACTTTTTGCTACATTTGAAGCTTGTTGTTTTTATTGAGGGAGTTTTCTCTTCACATGAACCCAATACCGCTCGATAGATCGCAACCGCAATTTTCCAGGCGTCCGGGAAGACGCCCTCGTCCAGACACTTTTGCATCACCACCCTGAACATTTCGCGATCCAGCAAGATAGCCGTCTTGATGGCCAGGTTCGGAATACCATCCGGTCCTGGCGCTTTGTTCACCTTTAGCGACTTTGCTATCGCAATGAGTTCCTCATTCGTCACTGTCGCCTCGTCGCCAGCCCCCGTTGTGCCGTTACGGGTGTTCGGTGGAGCCATCCACCCTTCCGTCGCTATGACAGCGTTAAGGTCTGGGATACTAGAAGGCTGGTCATGGGACAAATCTACGGCGGCGGGGGGCCATGGACTCGGGTCGTGGCTCAGAAAGAGTCTCCCAACAATCACCTGCAGCAGCTCTGATGAACGCTCGGTTGGAGCCACCAATCCTCTGGTTTTGGCCATTACTACCCAATAGGCGTCACCCCACGGGTTCGCATTGGCCTTCTGACAAAGACCCTCGAAGCAGGCTCGCTTGCTGGCCTTTATCTTCCTCTTAAATGCGGCCTTCGCGGCGACTAGCGCCCCTCTACGCTCGATTCTATCGGCGTCTGACCGCGCTCTTTGCACCCTCCGTCTTGCGTGGAGGCATGTTATTTGGAGGTCGGCAATCGACTCCGGTCCACCAATACACCGGCGATCTTCCATTCATCGGTTTGACTTCCCTCGGCATAGTCGCATCGCACGCTCGTTAAGGCCGATGAGTATATGCTACGCGTTGCGGCGCGAAGCGAAGCGTTGCGGAAAAGCAGAATTGATCAAAAGCGAAGCGCAACGCGAGCTATGACATAGTGAACGCGTTTTTCACGCGTTTGGTTGCATGGTGTTTTGTTGTTTTTCGCAGTGTTCAATATGGATTCGTCAGACGAAGAATATTTTGCCTCCCCGGGAACAATTGATTTTATTTTTAATAAAACAGAGAATTCGCTGTGCATCCGATTAACCATAACAAAAGAAACGATGTACAGTAAATCTGAAGGGTGCAATTATGACTTCAAAGTACGCACTTTGCTTGAACACTGGAATTATTCATAAAAGGCCTAAAAGGTTTATACAAAAATGCTCTAAAGGTTATATGTCAAGAAGTGAATACATTTTAGGTATTTAGCAGCATGTAAAGACTTAGAAACAATGCATTTTTCAAAGGTGATTGTGTAAATGGAGCTACCCCAGTAACCACAAGCATTATACTCAACCCAAAATCAACATCGGTAATGCGTGATCGAATCAATTCAACAGTTCTCAGTATAAAACGTTACATAAGCTTGAAAAAGGAGTGATGCATTACCAATGCTATAATGCTACTTTAGCCATGTCCTATGGCATTACAAAAGATATAAATTTAGCTCGATCTTAGTGGGGCCTTTCCAGCTTTAATCAAACTTCAATGATGCAACATATGACGTAATACATATGCCTATATATGCATGCTATTATAGCCTCGTGGTTATTTGGGTAGTCACTTATATGAAATGAAGATGGATAAGAACTTAGCAATCAACATCTCAAAACTTTGGATCTGCTTTTTTATTTAAATCAATAACATTCAGTATCAATTTATTACAAAGCATCCACATCCACAATAAAATACATCATAAGAACATGTTTTTCTTGCTGGGATTGATGATTTGCAGGAGAAAGCTTTCATTTCCGGTTATAGTATCAATAAATAAAGATCAATCTAAATTATCTAATTAGTGCCTTGTAGCCTGTCCATGATACTTGATGCTGGTTTGGCTTGCTTTTTGTCTTTACTATCAATTTTGTTCCGGCAAAGGCAGCGTCAATTAGAACAAATCGATGTTTCCACTTTGATGATGGCCTTGTTTTTATGACACTGGAATAAGAAAAGAACTTAAAGGTATTCATTTTTTGGTATTAAGGCATTTTTTGACGTATGGAGGTTGTTCATTAAAATGCATAGAATGTAGTCAAAAATTACTTCCTCAGAATAACCGTGTAGAGAAATTCATCGGCTCTCGGTTTTGGTAAACTTTTCGTGGTTTTGTCCCGCAACACCTTTTTCGCAAAACCGCATAAATGAAATTTTCCGCATCCATACCCATTTTGTCGATCACCGTCAGCAGAATAACAACAAAACTGCCCAGCCGCAAAACCTCTCAGCGTTTACGCTGTCATAACGAGTCGTTCGCCGCAAGGTTCCTGGGTTCCGCGTAAATTTCGTTCCCTCTCAAGCGCCTCTTTAAATGTCTCTACATCAAAGTAGGACGTCCTCCATCTGCGGGCGAATGGAGTGGGAGCGAAAGGGTTGCCTACTTAGTCATTCCGGGAAGCTGCTTAAAGACTTCTAGCACGTAAGTTTCATCGGCCATTATCACGCAGGAAAACTGCGATAAATATTCGAGATACAACTTGCGAGCCCGGGTTCTGTTTATCATTACGGTTCGGTACAGTTTTCACCTTGAAAGACTTCATATGTTCCCGGTGCTTGAGAGTATGCACGAAAGTTGGGGACATTTTTATTTTTCTAGCCACAGTACGTACCGAAAGATTTGGTCTCTTCTGCAATATTTGCTTCACCTTCGCGTCCTTCTGGTGGTTCCTGGGATCCGTTTTTGTTCCGCTCCCAGCCTTCCTGGCTGTTGTCAAACATGCACGTTATAGACAGTGCTTGCAGAAAAACCAAGCTGTTTTGCAAGTTTTCTTACTGACAGATCCGGATTTTCATTGCGACTGCATACAACTGCTTTTCACACTTGCTATTCTTTCGACACCATCTTCGATCTAAAAGCCTGTAGTTTCACCAAAAAATGATTTTACACAGAGAACAGACATACGTTCATCAGTCTGCGAAATATTTTACGCGTTGATGAAGTATTTCCAGCGATATACGTATATAGGGGTATCCAGATTCTGTTGCAAACAAGCCTAACGTATAAAGATGTTGCCTATCGACCGTCAAACCCGGTTTTGGCCCTTCATACAAGGGCGTAATGAGGATAATCAGGAGTTATTAAGGCTTGATCAAGTTAAACAGACAGGAGAGCCCATTGCTGTCGGACTTAGTTTCCGTACTATAATAGGTTGTAGTGTATATCATAAATCATCAAGGCCAAACATTGTAAAACACCTTAAGAATTCTAGAATGAGCTGGCTTCGATGAAATAATGAGTAAAAGTATCAAAAGAAGTTGTCTACACCACTTATAAGGTTTAGGGAGTTTGCCCTTGACAACCTAAATCTTATTAGTGGTGTCAAGGGCAAAGTGCTGGCATTTAGTCAAGAGAGGAGATTCATTGAACCAATTAAATATCAACAAATATACTATATTAACAATAAAAGTCACTTCCTTTTTCCACATACACATGTTAGGCGACCCGTGTGGCACTGCCAACAGAACCATCTGGTGATAAAAAAGGTAAGCAAAATGAAATTTACCTTCAGTTTGGTTAATTTATTCTACCGTGTATCCACGGTAAAACTAATATACTCTTTTTATGAGTATTGATTGCTCACACAGAAAAAAGGTTTATAGTCAATTTAACCATTATTGGGGATTAGGATGACTAGGGAAAAGTAATGATTTTCAACCAACTATAATGATGGTCAAAATGACCATTCAAAATAGTTGATTCAACATTCACTATAATGTCAGAATAGTTCCTGTAACCATGACCATAGTCAATAATGTGATGATGAAAAAATTTCTCCGGCCATTTTCATGGTAATTGTGATCATGATTTAATGGTCGGTACAACCGAATATAATTTTTCTCAGTACACTTTTGAGAATAACGAAGATACTTTAAAAATATGCTTTTTTATGCCTTGTTTAGATTACGGAGTAGTAACATGATACAATCTTGACTATCTGATGACGTTTTTCATAGTGATAGTTTTTAAAAACCCTTGTGTTTTGTTAAAACTCCGTAGTCTGAACAAGGCACAGGAAAAAAATCTTGCAGTAAAAACTGCCATTTTTCCTTACAATGCCTATTTTCACATTTTATGACAGATGGGAATGCTATTTAAATGGGTATTTTTTACCGATAATGGGTTTTCGCAAACAATCGTGTTATTGTCAGGGGCTTCCAGTGTATTACTTGAAAAGGGCTTGTGTTGATATTCACGATAATGGATCAATAAAATCACAGAAACGGTTGCTATAGAATGAACAGACGCAGACAGACGTTCGAGTTCATCTCATTTACCTGTGTAAAAACATGTCTTCCCTGAAAATATCAAGTAGCAATAAGTTAACCGATGGCGCCACACCTTTGTTTTGATTGTTATGGGAAAAAGTGGTTGCCAAAAATGCTTATCTTAGTAAAAAATGAAGGAAACGTTAAATGTCAAATCGCACCCACAGCGAGAACTGAATTAGTTCCGTTAACATTAATCAAATACATCATCCATTGCTTAACAATGGAAATGACCTACACCAGGTTGACAAGTATGATTTAAATTCGGTTCCTTTTCCGATGTTGTTGTGCTAGGCCAAGGAATCAATTTTTCTTCAAAAACCGTGAAAAACTAGCAACAAAAGAGCAGGTTGATATGTGTTTGTCCCAACCATTTCCCCACAATAAAATGTTTCGCGCATGGGAGAATACAAATAAACAACACTCAATGTAAATAAAATGTTGCTAACGTATTTGTTGCAAACTAAGACCAAAAAATTGTGGAATTGAGGATCATTTTCAAGTCAAAATTTTATCTAATTGGATCAATGCATCTCTACTTCGTAATATTCGACAATCCCTCTATGGTAATCAATAATAATAATTGCAAGTCGTAAATCTCGCTTTCTTTCCAACAGAGGATCTTTTTCTTATCCTTAGTTTAAAAATTTCTGATTCGTTTCAATTTGTCTGCTGAGTACATTTGTAATATTACGCTAGGTAAATCGAAAACTGAATAGCTTTGTTTGAGCGTGTGCATTTAGTAGTTGCCGCGCTTCTCACTTATGGCGCCACAAGCGCAAAAAAGGGGTCACCTGAAAAAAAGCGAAGTGACTTGTATTGTTTCTATAGTATATTTGATATCAACCTAACCATGATGTTTTAGTTTATTTCCAGAAAGTTTGAAGATAATCCGACTAACAATGAATTTTTGGCGACCATTTTTGCATGTCTCATTTTTTCTTGTACAGTCAATTCTGGCCGAGCTAGAAAAATTTTGGTTTCGGCAATGTTGTTTATCCTCAGAATTTTTTTCAATTTTCAAACCTCTAATTTAGTATGCTCTTCCTCCAAAACACTTCCCTACATTCAAATGATACCATGGTTATTTATCGTTTATTGTGTTACCTTTCAGATAGTGAGCCATTGCGTAAAAACATATTTTTCTGCAATAGCATACAATTATGCATCAACTTTTGAGAGTTACAAATTTAATTCGTTCAACCGGCATTGCTTTATGCTGTTCCAATATGGTCTAGTTGCTACTAGGAAAAAAGCACTTCAAAGGATTCAAAACAAAGTTCAGAAGATTTGTTGAAGCTGCCACCCTGGTTCAGTACTATTGAAATACATAGAATTTCAAACGTTGGGACTCAAGAAGGAATGTCAAAATAATTCATAATTTTAGACAAAAATCATTACAATCTTCAATTGCAAGATCAATTCTCTCTATAGATAGGAATTATTTTTAAGAAATCAACTGTAACTCTTATACGCAGGCAAAATAGACCCTGTTAAAAATTATATTAGACAAAGTAAAAATAATATGAACACAATTAAATATTAATGATAGCATATGAGGTTGAAATGTTATTTACTTAGCAGGAGCACCTAGGATAATATATGAATGTAAAATAATGTGAGATTTGGAATAAAGAGTAAAAAAATATATCTTTCTTCAAATAAAACACACGCATTCGATGTTCCTTTTTTTGTATTACCTGCAATAGAATCATTTATTCCACAAGCAGTTCAAATCGAACAATAGCCGCATGAAACAGGATCTGCCAGCTCCAGTTACACTCACTTGGAGATATTTGGCGCTTTATAAAAACACTTTCAAGTTCTCTGTCGATTATAATGGACAGAGGAGCAAGGCGCAAATAAATGTAAACGATTCTGAGAAAAAAACTCATAAAAAGGTGAACTATTCCAAGCTTGCCAAGAATAGGAAAATTCCCCTTTTGATTCATTCCAGTTGAAATATGTTCGAAACGTTTAACGGCATATTTCCTACGACACTTTACAAGAACCAACGCCCTTTAAGCCATCCAGCCTCCTTTATCGACGGGCAGAAATCAGTTCATTGCCATTCCATCACATGGTACTGCACATGGACTTCGTGTTCTTCAGCATTCCATCTCTCACGGCCACCGTCTCTCTCGACCCTACTCTCCACTTGTTACTGACTGCTTGACCTGGCTATGGCTAGTTAGCTAACATAGACAACCAACAACAGTTATGTCACATTCGACTGCATGGTTCTAGCAGGTGGAATGAGAAGTAGCAGCACCTTCCGCCACCCGTCGGTCGTCATCGGTCGGAAAACTAGGCTACGGGAAATTCGGTAATCCTATTTCCCGAGCGCAACTGGTTGCTGTTTGTGCGATTTCGCTCTCGCTCTCACGCGTTCTCTTCTCTTTCGCTTCGTGCTCAGTAGATTTTTCTTATCACAGCCTTCTGTTACCCGGGAAATTCCTTCAACTCGGCCTTCGGATTCGGCTTCGGCTCGGCGTTCGTAGTCGGCCTCGGATTCATTCAATGGCAGCCTGTTGAGCCACCGAGCGATTTCAAACGGGGGATAGGACACAGTAGCTACCGCAACAGTTTTTCCCTCAATGCCGAGTGTCGTTTGTATTTTTATCAAATAACTGAACGACAAAAGAGATAACAAGGGGTTTTCCCCTAGTTCATTCGCTCGCTCGCTCCGAAGGCACGATTTTCCGGGATTATTCACGTGAAAATGTTACCCCACCCTCGCATCTGAACGTTTTACCCCCCGCGATGACAGTCTCGTTATAGAGTTGATTCGACTCCGACAGTCCGACGAACAATTGTCGGCGTCGACAACGAGTGACAGCAATGAAAATGAAATTGTGACGTATTTTCCGATGGCACGTATTCAACACCCAAATCTAGAAGGACGACGGCTGACAAGTCCCGCGTGCAGCGCGTTGGAACAGGAATTTGCATTTTTTTGAGGATGGAAGTTCTGCTTGTGCAGAACTGGCTCCGATGACGTACTTCAGGAAGTTTTGAGCCGTCCGTTGCGAGTTACGACGACCGAAATGCAGGTGAAGGCTGACTGCAAACTCGAACGGGAATGTGTTACGAGCCACTAATGAACAAAGTTTGTGCAGCCAGGATGCATGAATGGAGGGCGGTTTCGAGCTTGCAAATGTGGCCATAATCAGCTTATTTTCATTGACTGACGATTGTTAAAATTACAATCGTGGTATGCAGAATGGAAATGGAAGTTAAGTGCACGTGATTTGAGCGTTTTGAAAATGGTTACTCATTGGAAATAATTAATGATTTTCAGAAAATCTGTTCGTATGTCAACTGAACTATTGAAAATTTTCCTTTATAATTTAAACAAACTAATTATACATGCACAGTATATGTACAAATTAGTTATATGGTATAGTTAAAAAAACTACCATAAATAATAACGAAATAAGGCTAATTTCCTTTAGAAATAGATAAGCGAGAAAGGTAAGAACGCTTCTACCGATGAAGCCAAGCACGTGGAAACAAACCGATTAAGAAAAATTAACCTCATCAATTTAAATTCATTACCCGGGCAGCTTCTGCTGCTGCTCTGGCGATGTCATATAAGTACCTACATCCTTCATTACCCTGCCGGGATAAAAGCGGCAGCAACACTCGTGAGCTCATATCCAATCAAGCGCAAAAACACGCTTCAAGTTCGAGCTGTGAGTAAGTGAGAGCATGCTGATACCGCTAATACCCATTCATTATTGGGTAGCACACATACACAGACGCACACACACAAAATAGTTGAGACGCGAGGATTCAATGTAGGGAGGGTTAAATGAATGTTCTCGCCAGGCCACTAACAAGGGGTTGGAAATTATCCTTCCTTCCATGAACGCTCACCGAAATGGATTAAGGTCCACACGCCGGGCAAATTATTTCACGAATGTAAAGGATCCCCCTTGAAGTTGAATTGGTGAGCTCGGTCGGCTCGGTCGGGTACGATCCAAATCTTGAAATAATGAGGAAAAACGTGTTTTTAATCTAATTCCAATTGATAATCATATTGAAATTTTCCCTTTGGCTAGGCTTATCCAACGGCTCATCAATCTTGCCAGACGGAACAGGGTCGTGCTTGGGTGGGAAGAAAAAGGGGGTTGAGCAACTCCCTTCGGATTATATATAAGTTTCAAATTTACATAGGGGAGTGGATGACTTCGGCAATGTTGACTATTGTCGATAATCGATTTAAAACTCAATTTTATATATATATATATATATATATATATATATATATATATATATATATATATATATATATATATATATTTATATGCTTCCTTCAAACATTTTTTAGCTGAATATATCCATCTGATAAATATCGTCCTATAAACCACATGCGCTCGAAAATGACACTGTTTTCTTCGGCTATAGTAGATTTTTTTAAAACATAACCAGCTCAAATGGAACAACAGCCGAACTAAAGAGACTTCCGGACAATACCCAAGCAACACCAACCAATCATAATTAGTTGCAGCAACTTGATTGTGACCTAATTGAGTCACATTGAAGTTACCACAGCCGATTTGCAACTAGTGTGCTGCTAGGGAAGTAATCTCACTTAAAATTTTTGGCACTGAATATAAATCCTTTTAATCAGTTACGGATAATTTTGTCGATTATAATAGATAGAAGATCACGAAGCCAAAAACCTCAGCTGTGTGCACGACGCTGCAAAAATACTCATAATAGACTGGACTCTGCTTAGCTTGCCCTGAGTAGGTAAATCTGATATTTTGATTCGGTGCGTATTTCTGGACTCTCATACAGGGTGTCCGAATATTATCCGTACTAAAACCATTTTGTTATAGTTGGATTCAAAATGTATTGTTTGTTATAGCAATATGTTTGCAAATTACAAGTTTTATTTGTTCATTTTAAAATGGCCGCCTCGTGCTGAGATGCACGCCTTCAAACATTTCGGGAAGTTATCCACGATGGCCGCCAGATTTTCGACAGATATTTGTTCCCAAATCTTTAAAAGAGACGATTTCAGATGTTCTTGTGTTCTAGTGATTTAAGTGGTGTACTGCAGGCTCTTGACTCCATGATGAACTATACCGAATAGTCCATCTGATTCACAAAATAGCCGATACACAAAATTGTTAAAAAATTCATTCATTCCTACTCAGTAGCTTCTGATATACCGCTTGATTCACTTTTACCCCCATGTCGATGAAGATCAAAGAGATTTTGCCGGCATGAGTTATTCCAACTAAAACCGTCGAAATACTTCAACGATTTTTGGAAACAGCAGGAAGCAACTGCCGATTATTCCAGTGGTTGTGATGGTGCTCAATTGTTAAAACTTTTTCATCGGTGAACAGCACTGACCGATAGCGGCCCTCGGAAAAGCGGCTCAGGAGAACGTTAGCTTTTCTCGACCGGTTTGCTTTCATGATGTCATTCAAAAAGTGATTCTTGCATAGTTGATATGACTGAAACGTGAACTATGGGATTTTCAGTGATTTCGCCAACTTTCGGATGGAAATCGAAGAATTTCGCTTGATTCGTCGCCGGATAATCTCGCGCATTTATGGAGTCCGAACGGTGCGCTTTTTTCCTCTCCCTACGCGGTCATCTATCGTTTCAAGCTGTCGGTATCGTCTCATTGCGCACTCACTGTAAATTTTGGCATATTCAGGGTCTTTGCAATCACTGAAACAGTTTTTCCTTTCCAAAAAAGTTCAATTATACCTGCGCGTAACTCATTCGACTTCATTTTAAATTAATTAGAAATCACCACTGTACCAAACTTACTGCGTAGGAAGACAATGGGTCAAGATTTTAAACCATGTTGGTATGCTTAGTTCAATCCGCTTGATTGTGTTGAGGCATGCCGACAAAGTCTGTACGGATAATTTGCAGACACCATGTAAATAGTAAATTGTGTTAAAAGTTCTTTCATCGTCAACCAAGCTCATTCTGCTTGAAGCTTGACTTTATATTAACGACTTCTCTCTTCAAATCTTTGCTTTCAATCAATGGTGGGACGTTCTGTGAACAGTTTTATGATACGAGAATTTGTAGATTGTACGATCAATAATCAAGCGGCGCCTCCGAGAGGATGGCAGAGAGGCAAAATCTGCCAATTAGTTCAAAAAAATGTGGTCATCCGGTAGCCGAAAGATGTCGCAGAGAGGAATGGCTTATGAAGGGTATTCGTCAAAAAGGGAAATAGTTTCATATGTAGGGGCATTTCGATGAAAATTAAATTTTTCTTTTCTTAATACAGAGACAGTCGAATATTAATACACGACACTGAAGAAGTCTGATTGTAGACGAAATACGCGTATCTGTCATAATAAGCAATAAAGTAGTTGAAACAACAGTGATTATTACATATTTAACCATTTTTGAATTTGATTACTAATCAATAAAATATCTGCTAAACAATTTATCCACTTTATTAAACGGATAGTCCTTATCAAGCGTGAACTTTGAATAGCTTACTATGTGTGAATGTTTATGATATGCCCATTCAAGTTATTAAGATATCACTTGTGAACGGTATAAAAGTAGTCTTTGTGCTTATGTCTACCTTTATTGTTCATAATTTAAAGTAGTTTGTAATTAAGCCAATAATCTGAATTTTGATAATCTGAAAGACCAGTGCTTCTAATTTTTCAAACGTATATCAACTATTAAAGACTATAACATAGTTGTTAAGAACAACCTTTGGTGGCTCCATCTGTTATTGATAAATATCATAGATTTCTCTTTTAGAGAGAATTTTATTGATCCATTTGCTTATGTTTTAACGAACTTCACGTAAACGCCAAGAGTGTTTTTTTTTTCAAAAGTTATTTTTAACTTTGAAACCAGCGTAATAAGCGTTGCTACTATTGATTTACCAGATTCAATTGCAAACTGATATATAGGAATTGTAAGCAAAAATTGATTATAAGCCCAATTCTGCGAGTCAGGTGAGTTGAAACGAGTAACTTTCACTTGACGAGTTGACGATTATATGGTAATTCTCATACCTTGTTGTCGTTTGAGACATAACTTTCTCAATGCTGAAATACATACATACTGGAATTTATATCAGTAGACTGAATGGGAAGTTTTATCCTTTTTGTAAGCCTTTGGAACAAAAGATCCTTCACTTGGGGCCGATTTATCTGCCTATAATTTGAGGTCAAGCTTAATCTAAACAAGACTAAGAATAGGTGAAGAATGTTCTTAACATTTATTAAGCATTTTGGTGATTTGAAAAGTACAGAAATTCAATTCGTTTTCCTTTAAAAGAAAATAGCCAGACTATGGTCAACTTCTATGGCGGGTTTGAAACCAATCAAATTATTCATTGTTTGAAGAAATTCCATTTTATCCTAATTTTATCAATTCCAGTTAGCGTTACGCGTATATTCTGGTATTAGTTTTTAACGGAAACTGGGGTTTCTAATATTCTTTCCACAGATCCATTCTAGCAGCATTTTTTTTTTCAATGTTTTCACATTCACGCCTTATGATATGTTAAGTCATAGTCATCCCAATGTTTTGTAATTTTAGCTCGAATTTATTCCACCACAAAATAAAGTTTGATGTATCGTTGTTCAACATTTGAGCCATTTACTCCTGTCTTTAGTTCGGAGATCCTCTTTCATAATAACCCATTTGCACTACAACCTACATTAGTTGATATAGCCTGTCTCGATATCAACATTCATACATCTAATTTTCATTGGAAATAATGTGTATGACATATGATTTCAAGACACTCCCCTCCACGTAATAATGATTATAGTCTGGCTGGGGTATAATACCCCGTTCATACTACAACCTGTAGTGTATCTTGATATCAAATGCCATGCACTTGTTTTCCAGTCAAAACTAGATTTGTAGATGCTGATATCATGATAGTCTATACCTGAGAGGGAGAAGCAAACCCAAAAAATGTGAGTGTGGTGTGGAGCCCGATTCAAGCTGTCACAAACTGTCAAGTGAAGCCATGAGAAAAAAAAATCAGTTAATGAAAAGTATTGATATTGTATATAAAATAATTTCTTGCTTGAAAATAATTTGAACTACATAAAAATCTTGTTTTCATTGCTGAAAAGATGAGAAATTTGCAGCTCTGTTGAGTGTAAGGCATATTTTTTCATACATTTACCAATTTATTATAGAGACATTTATTCTTGTACCCAAGTTTTAATCATACGAGAAGAAAATCTGCAAATGTTGCTAGCGGTCTTGTTAAATTTATCGATTACTTAATGTCTTGTAAAAATAAACTTGATGAATTAAAAGAAAAGAGTTGTATTAAGGAAACTACACGTGAAGAAAACTATCGTCGAAGCAAATATATTTAGATCATCATCAATTAGATCAATTAGATCTAAGAAATTTTAGTTTTAGTTCCATAAGGTAGGCAGTAGGTAAACACAAGCATTCGCATGAAATCTTTCCTAGGCGGGCCCATTTGAATTATAGTTAAATAAGGAAAGAGACGGCTGGTCAACTAAACGAGATAAGTTTCATTGTACGTCCAGTTTCACGATAGGACAAGAGACTTCCGGTTTGACCGAGTTTGCTAACTTTAATCTGAGGATTCACGGTCTCGCTCATTCTGTCCGTGACATCTCAACGAATTTGAAGTGTGCGCGTTTGCTCGTGGTCGTTTTACTTGTTTAAAGTATGGTGTTCAAAAGTGATGTTAATATCCTAATTAATTATAAAATCTGTTCGTCCATAGAATTAGGAAAAACGAATTGTGTGTAACAAAGTTTGTGGGATTAGGAAAACGCTAAAAACTAGTACAGGTAATTTATTGTGCTCAAAATGTGCTGTTCGTGTAATCAATGTGCGTGCTTGTGTCCATTGTCCTGTTGTAGTCGCTTCTTTTCAATTCGCAGCATTTGATACGCACTAAAAACGCAGTCGCTTCTCCCCGTCGGACGGATTTTCCCGGCCACCGTCAACCCGCCGGAAGCGAACCGATCCAACAACACATCGGTTCTAGGAGACACGAGGGGATCTCCGGTGGATAGTTCCACGCCGGTTCGTCAACATACCGGTACGGCAAAGTAACCACCATCGAAGTGGCACGCGGATCGCCATAGCACTTGGCGCCATTCCATTCGCCAATTCACCATTGATTGCCATTGAGCACATCGTCGATCGAGATCACCGAACCACCCTACAGGTCATCGATCGTAAGCCAACAACAGCTGGTGAGTCAAGCCCTTCTTTACTTTGGAGTGTGGCGTCCGGTGAGGGCGCCACGGAGTGATTTTTTGCCAGTCTAAGACTGAAGATAACCATGCGCTATTATTAGTTCCGAGTTTCGTGCCACGCTTTCCGGTCTGACGCCGGTTTCTGACGCCGCCTAAAATTCAGTTTGTCGCAGGGGCACAGACTCGCAAGGAGCTGCGTTGCCGGTTCTGTGACGTCACGCATCATCGAGTAGAACACAAGCACTTGAGCACACTAGGTTAGTTTAGAGAGAGTGAGAATAATCGCACACAGAAGAAGAGAGGGACGAACAAACACTACAATACAATGCGAAAATTATAATACAACAATAAATGTTTTCTGTTAGCGCTACAAAAGCTATTTAACGGCATACGATGAAGCATTCTCGACGGCAGCCATTTATTCAAAATTTGAAATTGATATAACTTAGATTCTGTACTAGATATTTAATATTTAATCACACAGTTTGTATACTTACTTGCTGTGATCAATCTGATAGAGTTCGATTCGATGTGCATTCACTAACAATCGAGATTTATCAGTTTGAAATTTAGGTTAGTTTGCGAGAGAGAGATAAAAGATAAGGAAAAATAAACGGAGCAGCGGTTCACCTTAATTAATGAAGATATTTTCCATCACTTCGCGTTCTCGTTTTAGTTTGGTGATCCCGTTCTCTCGTTTTTTGAATTTGTATGTTGGGGAGAGAAAGTCCGCTTGAAGATCGGTGCGACGTCTAGTGGCGGGTATCGAGACTACCTATGATGAAAAGGAATCTCTGGTAAATGGTGGTTTGAGTATGAGCGGCTCTCTCTGCGGTCTCTTAGTGACTATCATGAATGTAGTGGCGTACGACGTTAGGGTTGTCCGCTTGGTCGTTTTATGTTGCAAGCCAGCTGGTCTGATCCAAAGATTTGATTTAAATGGACTCGCCCTTAGGAGAGTCTCAATCGGGCAAACTTACATTGGGCGTGTGGTCTCCCTTCTGGAGTGGCGCTTAAGCCACACGTCTTAAGAGTCGGATCGTTCGGGAAGGCTACAATTTGACAACTCTAGGGTTTTTTTTTTTTCATTAGGGCGAAAATTGAGATACTCTCCTTGATTACTTTCTCTTTCATTCATATTCCATTCAGCTTTACGTTTTTCATTCTACTATTTGTACAGTATGCTAGCCAGCACTGTTGTGTTTCTATCTATACTAAATAATCCCTCAAAAGTTTTATAATGGCGCAGTAATAAATGAAAAAGAGGTAGAGAGGAGAGAACCTCTCATTGTTAGATTCACCCTTTTGAAAAAAAATCCTAGAACTCTGTAAATGAAAATAAATATGTTTATTTCAAACAAGCCTACAGTTTTGTTTATACATCGGTGGGGTATTAATATTTTTTTTATCAAAATCTTTTATTCAGTTCAATAACCTGTTGGTTAAAATCCAATCGGATTAGTTTCGGGATTAGACATCGTGGCATTCTGTAATGTCATTGCACAGTAGCCCCACCAGTGGTTCCAATTTAATATTGGCTCTTTTGGGAATTTTGATTTAATGCAGGAATGGGATCACGAATAGATAATAACACATATACACACACACACTAATGCATTCTGTAATCAAACGAGTGCGAGCAAGATAGACTCACCACTTTTTCAAGTGCGTGTTAGGCAAGAAATGACAATAGTTTGAACATTTTATACATTTTGAATATGTTATATTACCTGCGCAGCTTGAATGAATCTCTTTGTCCTCTAGATCCAGCTTTGCTTTGAATTCTGAAGTCCGATTGAGTTCCACTGGTTCCGATCTTGCAGCAAAAGAAGCTGTTTTGTTCCCGACGACTACTTGATGCGCATCAGAATCCTCTTCATCTACTTCGTCTTCAGATGGCATTCACACAGGCTTCAAAGCAACAATGTTCACGTAGTTGTGATCTTGAACCACCGTGAAGAGTAGATAGGACAGGATTCATACAAATCCAACATTCTATCGCTTTCTAGTGGCTCGGCTTCGGAAGGTTACAAAAATGCATCGATTAGTGAAACGATTTTTTTTATCTTGAACTTCTTGGCTTAGTTATCGTAGCAAAAACTTCAAAATAAACCTACAGAACGTTAATTAAAGCAGACATAACACTGTTATGATAATCAAATATCTGTAAAAAAATATATAATATTTTCAACTGACGCTACAGACTTGCGAGCCAGGTTTAACTTTGGTTGCCTCAGAACCCAGCCGACATAATTCTTTCCATTTGGATCTTGTAATATAATCGCTGTAAAAACGCAAAAAAAAACGTAATCCCGGATAGTTCCTGCTGTGTCTGCCACAGTATATAACTTTACACTTCATTTTGAACAACTTTTGAAACGCCGGCAACAGCCTGCAACCAGCTGTAAAAAGCGAAACCGAACTGATTTGTTAACGAATATTTTTCAAAAGCATGATGTCATGCGACGGTAAAACTTAAACATCAGAGACACGCCAAACAAAAACTACTGATTTACACAACAGTTTTTTTGATTATGTGCATGTGATTTCATGTCCAATATCGAGACTCATTCAATACATTGTACACAAAAAAAAATAATTAATTTTAACAAGCGCGTAAAATTTCCCCACATTTTATTCCAAGCCCAAGGAGGTGTAAACAACGAAATTGTTTGCAATCTTTCATGAGCCATACAACAATGTTTTCAATATTTCATACAACAAGCTAAATTCTGGCGTTATCTGGCTTAAATTTACATGAAATATCCCTTTATTTTATGCCACATCTAGCATTCCCTTTATGTGCATTAAATAACGCAGAAAATTCAATGTCCCTTTTTATCTCAGTTTTTTTGTCAGTTGGGTTAATCCCAGCTTGGAATACTACAATTCCTTGGCAGAACAACTCAAAACTATAGAAAAAGTTTCTGTTGATGAGAACAGTAATGCAGTTCCACGAAATAGCTGCTGGCAAATTTTCTCTCTTATAAAGTATGAGGTACTCGTTCATGTTGGCTGGGAATGGTTCATCGTGTTGAAATAATAAGGAATAAAGCTAACCCAAAATTAATGAAACAGTTTACTTACTAAATATTTCCTGAACCTACATCAATTTCCAAAAGTTTAAGATTATTCTACGCACAAGCACGATATGCAAACCAGAAAACAACGCAAAGAAATGACTAGTCAAGGTCTTTAGAGCTTTAGAGTTCAGCGATTTGGATTTATTTTTTTCATCTGACAGTTCAGTCCAACACAAAAATACTGAAATTTCGGTATTATTTTTACTGAAAATTTTTAATATCCCGTAAAACGTTTATTTTACGGAAAATTCAGTACTATTTTTTCGTGGTTCACTGAATAACTGTATTTTTTTATGGAAAGCCGATTGTCCTGTAATAAAGGGTGTTCCAATCAAAATTTGGTCAAACAGTCATGTGTGTGAGTCGATCAAAGTTTTTATTAATAAGTCAAATTCTTTTTCTTTTTCAAGTTCTGTTAATAAAGAATACAGAAGAAATATTCAGCTTACCTTCCTTTTCACCAAATGCGAATTGCTGGGTCTTTCGTTTAATACCTGCCGTAAGATTTTGTACAGTCTCCTTGTCCACTTTATTCGAAACAGCGGGCAACTCTTTATGTCGTCGCTGTGGCCTCCGGCTTTCGATTTCCCCCGATCCAGCTTTCCTGGCTGTCGAAAAATGTTCACCGAACACTTTTAATAAGTTGGTAACAGTTGATTTAGCGACATTCAACAATTTCGCCAACTTGGTGCGAGAGTAGTTTGGATTTTCGCCATGCACTTACAAAATTTCTATGCGTTGCTTCTCTTCCTTCGACGACATTTTGATCACTGAAGTGCTAATCTCAAAATCAAAATAGAGGCATGATGCTACACGCAGACATCTTCAAAATGAGGGGTGTGCCTAAGTAGCCCTAAGTTTGATCGAAACACCCTTTTTATGTGATTTACGGTGTAAAAACTGTAAAAAAAAGTTACTGGACAGGGCAGCTGTGATTAAGTGTCTGAATCCGGCAGAAAATGTTTTAAGAATGGTCAATCGAATGATTTGAACAGCTATGTGGCTATTAATTTTTGTTCAATTTATGAGGATTTTCCAATGAAACTAGAATATGAAAAGAAAGAAAACGTGTTAAAAATAAAATAATAAAAACGAAATTTTATCGGCTTCGAGGTAACAAGAAAGTATATTCCAGATTGTATAGATATTGAGGTTTCTTTCCTATAAATTTGGATCATTGGATATTATTAAAATCAATAAATGCTATTCAATTCTGCTGATAATGTATATCCATGTGTCATAAATACATACACATTTTTTATTATTCAATATAAATACATGTTTTATGGACATTTATAGTTCATTATAATTTTCATTATCGTTTAATTACTTCATCATATAATTTTATTTATAACCATATTACAATATTGAACATACATAACCATTCCACAAATAAAATTTTGAAACACACAAATTTGTTAACTCTTGGAAGTCTATACAAGTTGTTTGGATTCCTAGCACTTTTGGCAAAAGATGTCAAGATAATTATCAATTTTTTAAACAGACATAAGGACGTGGCCAGGTGCGTAGAGGAAAGCGGATCTACGACACTTTACATTTTTGGCGAAATGTTGAGTGGAAGTGAATAGGCTTATGTAAACTTATTTTCGTAAACACCCTATAGCAAAAAACCATATATTCCACAGCACCCTTTATAACAACATCCCCAAAGAATAAAACCCTTTGCACGTCCTGGACGGACGAAACGATTTCGCGGTAGCCATCAATGTAGAACGAAATCGATTTAAAGTTTTCCTCCTGCTGTGGAAAATGGTTCAAATCCTACCGCGAATTGAATTCCAGTCCTTTTGCCTCTGCAGACTGTCACCGAGTGTGCTGTGTGAAACTTTCCCCATGATTACGAACATTATTATTATTATTACATTAACAAAAACCGAAGCAACAGGTTCGTCGAACAAAAGAAATGGCTGAGCCCGTAAAACCAAACAAAAAAAACCGGGGAATGGCTCGCTCGCTCGCCCGTGTCGTTGTCGCCGCGATGAGCTCAGTAACGCTAATCCCCGGTACTTGGCTGATTGTTTTACAATTTGATTGAACAACTTTTTGATTGTTCCATTTCTGGGGCGGCGTCGATGGCGGGCTTATGCTACAATAATTACATTCCCCGGTGGGTGGCTAATTGACTGTCAAATTGAGTTTGCAAAATGGGCGGGTTGTAGATGTTGCGCGGCTGCTAGTTTTGGCCATGGAGGAAGCAGGGAATTTTTCAATTACTATTTCCATTTGATGAACATTATCAATCATTCAAACGATTTCTGCCCGATGCCCGTCCGGTGACGCGTAGAAAGGAATTACGGGCGGGTTTATTGGATTCCCTCTCACCATCTGCTATTCCATTGAGCGCGTGTTATTGCCAACAGCATCCCTGCACATCCAGGTGCAACACATCAATCGATTTCCCAATAAGCTTATTATTATTTATCATCGATCTTAGCGTGCTACAACCGATATCCGCATTCCATTTCCTGGAATCGGTCTTCTTCTCGATGACAAGCATCCACGTGCCGCCACCGCCACCAACGTTCGCTGGTGGCAAAGGACGAAATCCTCGGATACCAGCGTTCAGTCACGATCCACAGAATGCAAGCAACAATTTTCTGATGAAGCGAGTTGGGGAAAAAAAAGTAGTCAAGAACACAACAAAATAGAGTAGGTTAGTAAACTTGCAATCCATCTCTGCTCTCTTTCGTGACCCATTCCGGGCAACCCCGAGTTCCGGTATCGTCGTCCGCATTGCATTTCCTCCTGTGTGTCCTTGATAGGATTCAGTATCATAAGCAAGCGATCGTTCGGTGTGCAAGTTATAACCCCGGTCTTAACAGTGATTTAAGTTTGTTTTGTCCCATTGCAGTTATGCCGGGATGCTGTCGGGGAAGGAGCTGAGGAGAAGTCAGATAGCGACGTCCGGGCGAGGAGTAATGGAGATGACTATCGCTGTCCTCCTTGTTGCAGATCAATAGTGTAGTTATGATTTGCTTACCGTGAGCTTGTTTCTTTTTTTGGTTCCGTTTATTGAGTTATGAATAA
The DNA here is from genome assembly GCA_034211315.2 of Aedes japonicus. Lineage (NCBI taxonomy): Eukaryota > Metazoa > Arthropoda > Insecta > Diptera > Culicidae > Aedes > Aedes japonicus. Next base: position 304,743 of record JASCZW010000668.1, on the reverse strand, counting down.
GTCGTCTGTCAAGAATAAACTGTTTCAGTTACAGTAAATGGGTGGGTTTTTCTCGAACGAGATATTTGTGGAATTTGAATTTCTCAGATTCGATTGTTATATAATTTTATCATGCCAGATAGTTATGTAGGTGCTATGATGCTTAACGATGCATTATTTGAGAAGTTTGTCTTCTTAATTTACTTTCGTTTGAGTTGCAGCGAACGTCGTTTACAGATTTACCTTATTTAATAAAATACACTTTGCTTCTTCTTCTTCTTCTTTTATTTTTGAGAAGGTCTTTAACCCTTCACTTTGCTGTCACAGTGCTACGACCATATCGGGTACAATGAGTAAAAATATACTTGAGCTAGAACTTCAACAGCAGAAAATTTATAAATGACGCCAACCACTGTGCCAAACATATCCAAGTATGCTCAGGGCAACAACACCCTTATTTGCACCATCGTACAAATAAGGTACCTGTGCATACAATACTTTGGTAAGCCAAGTTCATATCATAGTAGGCTCGAGTAAAAGAAACCAATTTCCTTAGTTTGACAGTTGCACCATGATGAATGGCAGCGTATTCGTGATCTGTACCAAGCATAAATGTCGCAAAAAGACATTTCAATCGCCGTGGGAGTGTCCCAGTGGACCGTGAAAATGGTCTTAGACCGAGAAAAGAAGAAACCACTATTCACAAAAGTGGCAATAGGTCGTCCGAGGTCAGCTCGGATTTCGTGGGTTATCACTGCTATCAAAAGGAAGATTCGTGCGAATCCAGTGCGTTCAATGATAAAAATGGCGAAGGAACACGGGATCGGACACGGCACGACAGGGAAGGTCGTAAAAAAAGATTGCGGAGAGAAGTCGAGGGTACAAAAAAAACTCACATGATTACCAACCGTATCCGAGAGCTACGAGTTGAGAGATGTAAGACAATCTGGAACTTCCTTAAGCGAAAAAATCAGGTAATCCAGTTCAACGACGAGAGCATGTTTACCGTCGATGCCGTATCCAATTCCAGAATCAAGGGCTATATCAGTTCTCTCCCGGTAGAAGACGTGGCTGAAGCGCTTTAAAACGTTTATCTGATCAAGTATCCTGCTAGTGTTATAGTATTGAAATTGGTGGCTTCCGATGGCAAACAAAATAAACTCGGTGTTCATTCCAGCAGGCGACAAAGTGAACATGGAGGTCTACATCGGAACTCGGAACTTTAAGTAAGTATGTTTTTCCGTAGAGCAGTCCGGCCCGAAGCTACATGTTGTATTCCTACAAGATGGGGTTTCGTGCCACACTCGAACCGCACTCAGAAGTGATTGGAGGAACTTCTGCCGCTCTGAGCGAAGAATAGCGAAGCGAGTAAAAATTTGATCAAGGATTTACCTAGTTTAAGACTCTCAGAAATATCCTATTTTTGAAGAAATAAAAAAAATTGAAATCTAAATTTTAGACAATTTTTTAAAATTTGATATTTCTTAGTGGTGCAAACATTATCACGCAAACGGTAGTCCTTTCGAAGCGAAAATAAATATTTTCTACGATTTAACATAGTTTACATTCAAATTCAGTTCAAATTATACATTGAACCGAATTTTAATTTTAAACCATGTAAAAGGTAGTTCTCTTCAGTCGTATGAAAAAAAAACAGTGATTTTTATGATTTTTTTCTCATATTAAATAAAAAGTAGTGTTCAAATGTCAGATTGTATCACTATTTAGCGTATAATTTCCTCATAATACCCCGGCATACACTGAAAGTTAATTTTAGTATATATTACGAAATCGAAGGAAATACTCACAAATCCATTAGTTGTTTTCTGCAACGAAACTGATTTGTACTTTTTGTGAAGATACATTCGTAATTAATCGCACACGCGCATCTGTCAAAAGCATGAAGCTTTTGATGACACAGAAAAAAACTACTACTACTACTACTACTACTACTACTACTACTACTACTACTACTACTACTACTACTACTACTACTACTACTACTACTACTACTACTCACTACTTACTATTACCTACTACTACTACTACTACTACTACTACTACTACTACTACTACTACTACTACTACTACTACTACTACTACTACTACTACTACTACTACTACTACTACTATTACTACTACTACTTACTACTACTACTACTACCTACTACTACTACTACTACTACTACTACTATTACTACTACTTACTACTACTACTACAACTACTACTACTTCTTCCTTGTCTTCCTTTTCATTATCTTTCTCTCCATCATCTTCATTTCCGTCATATTTTTCTCCATCATCATCCACTCTGTAATCTTTTTTTCCATCATTTTTCTCTCCATCTTCATCCTTTCCACCATTTTTCATCTACTATGCTCTTCCACGTCCTCTTCATCGCTATCACCTTCCTTTTTTGTTCCGTTATATTTTATTTTTTTCAAATATTTCTGTTTTTTCTGTCTTTGTCTTTGGAAGAATCCAACTTACTTCTGTGTTCGTTTTTCACAGTTTCCGACAAACTTCGCTACCATGTAAAGGCTGACTAAAAGTAAATTGGTACGCATTGGATGGTAACATTTCTCCAGTTCGAACGAAATTCCGAACCTTCCTTTTGATGGAGCCCATCAGCGTCCGCACAGTGGAAACGGACAAGCATTTCTTCCATTTTGCCCGCATTTGCTGGATGTCCTAGATTGTCCCGCCGCTTTGTCGTGGTCGATGGTTTGAAATACCCCAGTATTTTTCGATTGGTTGAAATTCCGGGCAATTCGGGGGACTTTTTTGCTTGGGAACAAAATCTACCTTACAATACACGCTTTTCCAGACATTCTTCAATGTAAACTTGGGATGTCAACCGTCGAGGATGTGACGAATGATTCCATTTTCAGGCCACAACTGCAAATCCCTTGCCAAACCATGACCTTCTTCGCGAACTTGCCTGTATAAATGAACTTGAATCTTCCCTACACATCTCCACGTAGCGATGTAAAACGTTTGACCGGGAAGCTGCTTAAAATCGAGTTTGACGTATGTTTCGTCATCGATCAAAGTGCAGCTATTGTGTTTTATCAAAACACGGTCGTACAACAGCCATGTACGCCTTTCTGCTTCCATGGAATACTGCTTCATTGGCCGGTTCGACTGTTTACTGGCTTTGTACGACTTGTATCCTTCCCTGGCAAGGATGTTCCGCACCGTTTGAAAGTTGACGTTGTTCTGGCCACATCTCGGATCGAAAGACTGGGGTTGAGTTTTATGCACCTCAACACCTTGCTGCGCAGCTGACGATCCTTGGTTCCAGTTTTTCGTAGGGCCACTGATTCCTGTCCACGCTCAAATTTACCTTGTAGGTTTTGAGCACTCGACAAACTGTTATTTTCGGCGTCTTCTGCACTTTACCAGTTTAACTCTGAATTATCCAGGTGTTTGTGCAGAATATTTTTTCTTCTTTCGACTTCCCTTTGCCGATTTTTCTGATGCGATCGACTACTTTGATCAAACTTGCACAAGTTGTTGAAAATATACATGATTGTTGAGGATTTTTCGGGCTGTATCGAATCGCAAAACCTTCTTGATCGGTTTAGCGCCTGGTGTTGCGCAAATGGTTATGACACTCAGTGTGCCAAAATGTTCGGTAATTAGTTTTCAACGAAAAAAACGACCTCTCATTTACAACTATGTTATCGGCGATGAAACACTTGCACGGGTGGATTCTGTACGCGATCTCGGAGTCATTTTGGACAAGAAGCTTACATTCAAGGAACACTACGAGGAAATCATCAAGAAAGCAAGTCGTCAACCTATCAGTGAAAAAACTGTTCGATATGTTGAACATGAGCCAACCAATCTGCCATTTTCGCAAAGTGCGTAGGGTGCCATTTGCGTTGTGCCCATGTTGTGTCGTATGCTTTCGACAGATCAAGTGATGATATTAAGCACTGTTTATATGCACCAAGTCTGTATCGACACCTTTTCCAGATATGAAGGCGTGTTTTCTCTTATCCAGTCATCCGTTGGACGCCAGTTTAGCCGTTAATCTGCGGTTTTAGATACGCTCGAACACCTTCGCGATACAATTGGTCCGTGTGGTAGGTCGGAAAGCTACTAGTACTGAGTAGGGAGAATTTGACTCGGCACAATTGTTTCGGTTCTTCAGCTGAGAGGAAACACACATCTAATCCAGACTCAGTCTAGCAGCTCCACTAACGCGATCTAGAAGAATAACGGTAGACGTCGAAGCATCAGATACCCTATCGAGTATGGCAGGGTGAAATAAATATCATTGACGTTCCGCTGTTTCCTTCGCAGTTTGCAACAGTGGGAATAAGCTAGAGGTGGCCAATCTCTCACAGTAGTTTTGAGCCAATTTTCTCCGGCCTCTCCCAGTACCCGTCGGTTCGGCTGATAACCGCCCTACTCTACTGACGCTTTCCTTTCCGGATGTTCATCGTTCGTCACATTTCTGCCGTAGTGCAGCCTGCTTGATAATGTTAACCAACAACTGGATTGGGGCGGTTAAGAGGGTTTCCGTTATCCCTCCGTCGTCAATAAACTTCAAAGGGCAAGTGCAGCATGAGCTCTTCAACCATATAATAAGTGTAAGGAATGTATCAAAAACATACTATCCACGTACATTTGTGTTGTACGCGTGTATTTGTGATAGTTTTAATGCGTTCATCATAGCATGCTGTGCGTTCGACTGTCATCTTTAGTTTATTTACTTGTTTGCACGGTTTAAATTCTTCGTTTTCAAAATACCGCGCATTGTAAAAGACGTTAAAATTAAGCTTTTGGTAACATGGCTATGGGAAAAGGGTGTAACTATTTAGTGAAACAATTTGATAAATCCAAGGAAGAGTCAGAAAACCCGGATCATCCAACCCCAATCTGGATCAGAAAGTGGTAGCTCTAATCAGGGTTGCGGCTTATCATTTTTGACTCAGGCATATTCATTTGCCAATATCTCCTTTCAGAGGGTCGATTTGATAATATGATGTATGATGAGTTTGGCTTGTAGTGCATGAGTAGACTTACAACTTTGTCTAACAGTACATTGCTCTAACTCCTATATCTTCGACATGAGAGCGTATATTCACAGTGATCTTCACGATGATAATCGCGTGATCTTCACCGCGAATATCATCGCGAAGATCACTGCGAATATACGCTCTTATTCCTCAGATATAAGAGATAGAGCTATGTATTGTTAGACCAGTAGTAGGTGTAGGACCAGTGTAGGTCTACTCAAGCACCATAAGTTCATTATACATTATATTTTGAAATTGAGCTTCTGAGAAGAGCTATCGGCAAATGAATATGGATAAGTCAAAAATGATAAGCCGCAACCTTGGCTCTAATTCGGAAGAAATAAATTTCGATACGTGATTTAGCCAAAAAAGCGGGAACCTACGTCCGGAATAACCTGAAAACCTAAGCAGAAAATCGTCAAACAAAGTGCAGAACAGAAGCAACAAGGGCCCGGAAATTGTATTCGAGAGTTTTGCAGTGACCGGATGCATGTATTTCGATGGACAAGGAGACCTATGTTAAAGAGGACTCTAAAACCCTTCCAGGTCCATAATATTACACTGCCGTCGTAGGGGAGAATGAACGCGATGCAGACAGGTCGATTCAAGTGGAGAAGTTTGGTCGAAAAGAGCTGATATGGCAAGCAATACGTTCCTGCGGTATGAAGTCTATTCATTTTTACACTACCGAAACAATTATTGCGGAAATCTATCCATCTGAGTGCCTGCAAAAGAGGTTGCTGCATATTTGGGCCGACTTAGGCATCGGCGCATTAAGCCAAAACAACTTTCAATTGGCTCACGGAAAAGCGTACAGATTTCGTTGAAAAAAAAACATCAATCCGCCCAAATTGCCCTCAGCTCCGGCGCCCATCTAACGCTTTTGGGTGATTGTGAAGAGGGTCTGGTAGCAAGACTGGTAAAGCAGCTGAGAACATGCAGGAGTTCAAAAAAATTTAGGCTAAGGCGTCCAAAAAATGTTATGTAACACCTGTCCGGAATTTAATGAAAAGTGTTCGATCAAATATTCGCAAATTCATGAAAGAATAATATTAATTTAATCCGATCTTCACAATGTTAAAGTACAATAGAAAATTATCCATTTGTTTGAGTATAACATTATTTTTTATGTGATTTGAAAAAAAAATGTATATAACTTATTTTCGATACAGTCCTTATTGAAAAAGAGTTGTAATTTTTTTATGGAAGTGGTTATAAACGTAATTGAGCTTAAACTAGTACATATTATTTAAGCGTGAATTCGTATAACGTTTTGTAAACATTTCAAAACGCCTACAATGGTTCGTTTCTTTTCATTATCACAGTTTTTTTTTCAAATTCTCGTGGAATAAACTTGAAGTACGAAAGGAAAATTCTTCACACTTGGTGTACTGAAAAGGATGTAACGAGCAATCAGATTGTCAAAAAGTTCAAAATGTACACAGCAAGTGTAAAATTAGTGGTTGAAATGTATGGTGAGCATTATACCAAACAAACAAATCAGCGTCGTGACTTGACCAAGAATTACAGCACCGGCATCAGGATGATCAACCGGATTAAGAGAAAAGATGATTTGAAGATATGCCGGGAGCAGAAAGTAACAAAACAATCTCCAGAGTAGAAATGTCGTGCCGAAATGAGGGCCGGAAAGCTGTACAAATGTATTTTGGACAATCCCTCCCAGTGTGTTCTGATGAACGATGAAACGTACATAAAAGAGGATCCCAGAATACTGTCCGGACCTCAATTCTATACCAAATTGTTTGAGGATAGTGTCCACATTGCAGATACGACTGTTGCGGCGGAAAAATGCGGTGATAATGTACTCGTTTGGCAAGCAATCTTCCTTTTTCTATACAAAAGATACAATTAATGCTGAATAGTCCCAGAAAGCATGCTTGCAGAAGAGGCTGCTTGCACTATATTGGAATCATGAGATTTCTCCTCTCTTCTGGCCGGATCTGGCCTTTTCCCATAATGTCAGATCAACTCTGGCAGTTGTTTTCTGATAAAAACGTTGATTTCGTTGAAAAACATATCAATCAACCGCACTGTCTCCAACTGCGACCAATCGAACGCTACTGGGCAATCGTCAAGCGGGACTTCAAAAAGGTGCAGTGGGCCACAATACGTAAGTACTCAAGACAAACTGGACAGCAGCGTCTAGGAAGTGCACAAAAGAACTGTGCATTACTTGATGGCTAGAGAGAAAGGCTACCCAACCCAAGTAACCATAAGCATTAAGCTATAGCCCGATAATAGCACTATATCAACATTAATGTTGCTTAAAAGTTCTATATTAGCATATGTTATGCATGCAAGCTTCATATTAGCATCATAAATGCATTCAAGCTCCACCCAAAATTTAGCATCATCGCTAGCATTATATTCGCATATAAGGCTGTTATAATGCATAAAAGTATTTATCATGTTCACAGCAAACATGCTTTATATCCACATTTAGTGCTAATATAAAGCTATCATATAATGCTTACAATTTGAATTTGAAGTAATTTGAAGTCAACAAAAACCAGTATGGCCGAGAATAAGTGGAAAAAAACTTTAAACAATGGAAATTAAAGACGTAAAGTGAAATTGTATCAAAACTACGATACTTCTAAACTTAACAAACCTGATCATACTGATGATTTGGTTCCAGAAACGGCTGAATCTACATCAGCCAGTTAGTTCTACGCCTTCAAATTCGTGCGTAGAATCCGAAGATGAAATCTCTAACAAATCTGGAACAGTTTATAGCCAGGCACCGGGCCAACCATGCATGATTATACCTTGTTTTAAGACGCTGAACAGGAAATTTTCAAAATTTTGCTTTACATATTAAATTTACAAAATATTGCTTTACTCATACTAACCCAATACTAAAAATATGAATTTAGACTAAGCGGTTTGTTTATGCACCGATAAAAAGAAACACTGAATTTTCTGCGTTATCTAATGCACATAAAGGGTCTGCTAGACTTGGCAGAAAATAATGGAATATTTCATGTAAATTTAAGCCAGATAACCCCTGAATCTAGCCTGTTGTATGAAAAATTGCAAACAATTTCGTTGATTACACCTCCTTTGGCTTAGAATTACTAATGCTATTTGCGGGCTGTCACTTCTGCATAATATAAGCACGTTATTTCGCCTTTCTTAGCATTATATTAGCATCATATCTGAATAAAGAGCTTCAAGGCATTTAAGTGCTGATTTGTATGCAGATATAATGCTAATATAATGCCACGTTTATTGCTTAATGGTAAGTTGGGTAAAGTACGATTATATTACCGAAATCAGCAATCTAATTGGTTGGTTAGATAAATTGATATTTCAACAGGTTAAGAAGCAATAAAAATGCATTGCTTTGACAATTTGCGAGTTGTCTTTAGGTTTATGTCAATTTTCGAATGCTTATAACTACTTTTCGATACATTCCTTAGTTCAAGTGCGTAAGAATGATCAAGACGTGAGTGGGAATTGATTGAGTGGGATGAAACGAAAACAATACCAAGAACAACACTTATCTATAGGGCTGTGTACCGCAACCCAGTCCCTTCTGTATTTTAATAAAATTTGATTTGCTCGTTTCTGTTTAATCTGCTCGTTTTATTTAATCTGCAATAATCCTCAACAGCGCCTCTAATAACACACGATTTACCCAATAATATTCAAAAAATGCAAAAAGATCACACTAAGAGTTTACAGATTCTGCAACCCAAGAATGAATGATGTTTTCGGCTCGAGACATGTCAAATGTTGTCGTCTTAAAAGTAATCAATGAAAATATAAGACCACCTCTGTACAACGGTTTGAAGTTTCGTCCTGTTAATTGAAAAAAATGATTTTGAAATTGTATTGCTGGATTTTTTTCAATTCCTTCTTCTTGCACAGGGAACTGTCGGAAGAATCAAAGCCTTTCTGCTGAAGAAAAATTACAACTAACTACGAATCCTGCGGTGGAGACTATAGAGGAAACAAATAAACCAACAAAATGAGTCAGCAAAGAGTGTCAGAAGCAGAAGGTAGTGCAAAATGTACTATTTGTGGACTAATGGGTCTTATTCCATACAATCAACATTTCCATATGTATATTGAAACATATCTTCATATAGGAAAGCAATCCAAAAGCAACATCCCGCATTTTTAATTCCCGTGTGCCCTTTTGCCTTGCATACCCCCCCTCCTGCTGACAGCTGAGAAACAATCCCACTGCTTTGATCATAGTAGGTACATCATTTCCGCTTCCCTGTTGATGATGAAGTTGGCTATCGGTCTCATTCTCACAGAACCGGATGCCGGTTGTTATCTTGTCCTCCGCGCAGGTTGTAATTATAAGAAATTAAATTATTTTTCTCCTGTGGTTCTATCTTCCGAAAGCGTAGTCAATTTAGAAATTCATCGGAGCAAGAGATACACATTGAAGCTCGTCTCAAGGAGATGTTTTTTCTCAATAGCCAAGCTCGAATTTCCCATGCAAAAACTTTCGTTACAACTCCTTGGCAGTCGGCTTAAATTACCTTCTAGATGATAACGATTAGTTGGCAAAACATTACCTAAGGCAATTCCATGCCCAAACATGCGATGGTTTTTGGTAGTCTATCCAGCGCCATTGAAACTCGGGTAGCGGCCGATTGAATAAGGAATTACCCTTGTCAAAAAGCTTCTGGAAACTTTAACATCAACACTTCGCATCAACGTATGGACGAGATTTTGTGGCGAAGATCCCGAGAATGGGCACACTATCAGTTACCAAACCAAGAGGGAACAGAGAGAAACCTGATGCAACCGTTGTAAATATTTGCACTTCCTGGATTGTATGCGGTGGCCATTAAATGCAACTCATTTTAATGATGTTGAAATGAAAGTTTCCGCAAGTTGATGGTAGTTGCTATATCAAATATTTACCAGAGGGGAAAGAAGACTGTGTTCATCACGTATGTTAATTTGTGTGCATGAAGGTAGTTTGGAAAACTAGCAATGCAGATTATTGTTGGATTATTATTTTAATTAACCGGAAATGTTGGCAAGTGAGGAAGATTCCTTCCAATTACTGAAGGTGCCTTCTTCATAATGATGCAGTGTCATTGTGAGGTACAGACTACTGAATATACATTGAGCTGAGGTGGTTTGTCGTGAAATTTCATTTAAAAAAACAATATTTTACCACAAGAAATGCCGAAAAAACGAATCGGACGGATTTTACCTGTTTTATAAGACTGATTTTAATGTGTTTTTATATTCATATTCGCATTAGAATGTGTAGTCGTATTCGTACTGGTATTCGTATTTGTATTCATATTCATATTTGTGTTAGTATTTATATTTGTGATCATATTTGTGTCCGAATTACTATTCGTTTTCGTGTTCATATTCGTATTTATATTCGTATTGATATTCGTGCCCTTATTCGTATTCCTATTTGTATTTGGAATCGTATTTGTATTCATCTTTGTATTCATATTTGTAGTAACACAGCAAACTGTCACTACGGAAAGGCAAAAGTAAATAATTATGAAATATCCACTAAACTGTGTTCTGTGTGACAGCTGACTAGTGAAATATTTCATGCGAAAGCTTCGAAATAAATTATTAGGCTTTTTGGTGTTTAATCACCCTTTCCTTTCTAGGACATGCAAAGGAATAATTTTTTGTTTTCCTCCAAAAGATGCTCCTTCGTTCTTTCTCTCCTTTGATCTAAATGGCGCTGTAGTGTGCATGCGTTCAAGGTCACTAAGCCTAATAACATGACGTACGGTAAATGTATACCACGAAATCTATTGACAAAAAGAAACCAGGAGAATAATGGAAAGAACAAATGCGTAGGAACGCAAGTAACAAAATGCAAAACTTTACTGTTTGTCTCACCGGAAATACCGAGAGTTTTGGAGGAGAAGAACTAGCAGCGTATTGTAGCGACGTGATTCAGTTATCTATCTTTGTCGAGAACAGTCGCGTAAGTTACTAAGTCTTGAAATGTTGGAATACGACAATATTATTTTTGTATTTTATTTTGATTTTATGATTTTCTGAGGTCGGTCGTGAAATTTCACTAACAGATCAATATTTGACCTTAATAAATTCCATAAAGAATATTCGGACGGATCTCACTTGTTCTATAAGACTGAATTTTATTTGTACTTATATTCTTATGCGTTATTAAATTTGTATTCATATTCATATTCATATTCGTATTCGTATTCGTATTAATACTCATACTCGAATTAGTATCGTATTCGTATTCGTATTTGTATTCGTATTCGTATTCGTATTCGTATTCGTATTCGTATTCGTTTTAGTTTTCGTATTCGTATTCGTTTTAGTTTTCGTATTCGTATGCGTAATCGTTTTCGTATTCGTGTTCGTTTTCGTATTCGTACTCGTATTATTATTCGTAATCGGATTCGTACTCGTAATCATTTTCATATTCATATTCGTATTCGTATTCGTATTCATATGCGTATTCAAATTCCGTTCACATATCCGTATTTGTATAAGAATCAGGAATGTCAACAGTCATTTCGATCCAATGCGCTTAATTTGCCAACAACTCGTTCCAGACGTTGACTTTCACAATATTACGTATGAAGAAATTGTTGTGTTTGATTATTTTCATATGTTTCGTTCACCATGTAATGTTCTAACAGTAGAACCTAAGAGATGAGAGCACAATATCTGAATATTCAAATGATTCATCATTCATCATTGAATATCACTTGAAAATATAACAGTGAATATAACACTTTCTATATACCAGTTAAGGCAATGTACTGTTAGTCAAAGTTGTAGAATTTGTCTAAAACTACATTTTTATCATACATATTCATAAATTCAGCTGTTGCACCATGTAAATTTGTACAATAGCGCGAAATGAAATTCACAGCACTGATAAGAATTCGAATTTGTTTTCGTATTCGTATTCGAATTCACATTCGTATTCATATTCGTATTCGTATTCGTATTCGTATTCGTATTGAAACTCGTATTCAAATTGGTATTCGTATTCGTATTCGTATTTGTATTTGTATTTGTATTTGTATTTGTATTCGTATTCCTATAGTATTCGTGTTCGTATTCCAATTGGTATTCGTATTCGTATTCGTATTCGTATTTGTATTTGTATTTGTAATTGTATTTGTATTTGTATTTGTATTCGTATTCCTATCGTATTCGTGTTCGTATTCGTATTCGTTTTCGTATTCGTATTCGTATTCGTATTCGTATTCGTATTCGTATTCGTATTCATTTTCGTATTGGTATTCGTATTCGTATACGTATTCGTATTCGTATACGTATTCGTATTCGTATTCGTATTCGTATTCGTATTTATATTCATATTCGTAATTGTATTTGTATTCTTATTCGTATTCGTATTCGTATTCGTATTTATATTCGTTTTTATATTCGTATTCGTAGTTGTATTTGTATTCGTAATGGAACTCGTACTCGTATTTATATTCGTATTCGTATTCGTACTCGTATTCGTTATGGAACTCGAATTCATCTTCGTATTCGTATTTGAATTCGTATTTGTATTCTTACTCGTATTTATATTCGTATTCCTATTCCTATTCCTATTCCTATTCCTATTCCTATTCCTATTCCTATTCCTATTCCTATTCCTATTCCTATTCCTATTCCTATTCCTATTCCTATTCCTATTCCTATTCCTATTCCTATTCCTATTCCTATTCCTATTCCTATTCCTATTCCTATTCCTATTCCTATTCCTATTCCTATTCCTATTCCTATTCCTATTCCTATTCCTATTCCTATTCCTATTCCTATTCCTATTCCTATTCCTATTCCTATTCCTATTCCTATTCCTATTCCTATTCCTATTCCTATTCTATTCCTATTCTATTCTATTCCTATTCCTATTCCTATTCCTATTCCTATTCCTATTCCTATTCCTATTCCTATTCCTATTCCTATTCCTATTCCTATTCCTATTCTATTCTATTCTATTCTATTCCTATTCCTATTCCTATTCCTATTCTATTCCTATTCCTATTCCTATTCCTATTCCTATTCCTATTCCTATTCCTATTCCTATTCCTATTCTATTCCTATTCCTATTCCATTCCTATTCTATTCCTATTCCTATTCTATTCCGTATTCTATTCTATTCCTATTCCTATTCCTATTCGTATTCGTTTTCGTATTCCTATTCCTATTCGTATTCGTTTTCGTATTCGTTTTCGTTTTCGTATTCGTATTCGTTTTCGTATTCGTTTTCGTATTCGTATTCGAACTCGTATTCGTTTTCGTATTCGTATTATGATCTATGATCTGAGCTCAAGAATAGTTTGGAGTACCTTAGGTATTCTGGACATGTTGTTATATTGTAATAACGTAAATGCTGTCATATGCATAAAGAGGCGTAATGATATCATAGACTAACTCTAAGACCAGTAGGTACCGAACAAATACGATTTTTTTCTTGGCGCAGTCAGTACTAGCACATCGATCCCAAGCTCGGTCCCATACTTAATAATGCGCCCCTCATAATGAACTCACACGAACACACTCTCAAATATTCTGTCAAATAACACAGCAAATCAAAACAAACCATGATAATCATGTGGAATATCATGACTCATAACTACGCAGATCCCATGCTCGCAATACTGAATCATGGTCAAATGCTCATGGAGCTCACCGTAGATATTCTAGACATATTGTAACATGTCAGTAGAGTGAATAGCCTTGTTAATCATGTAGAACATCAAGATCTGTATTGAAGGATAGTTGGAGTACTATAGATAATCTAGAAATACTGTAATTTGTCTATTATAGTGCTATGATGTTCTGTGGGGCTATTTCCACTCACAAGTACGGTGGAGACATCGTAAATACTCTTGTTGATTATGTAGAACATCAAGATTTGAACTCAAGGATAGTTTGGAGTATCTTAGGTATTCTAGATATACTAGAACACGTGTTTACAGTCTAATGATACACCGTAGAGCTATTTCAACTCATAAGTATGGTGGAGACATTGTAAATAGTGTTGTTGATCATGTAGAACATCAAGATCTGAATACATGGATAAATTTAATTTTCTAAAACACGTCTCATAAAATCTTAAGGAGTGTATCGAAAATAAGCTATCCACAAACTTTCTTTCAAATTATGTTGAAAACCGATATTTTATTGATACAAAAAAATGATCCTTTATTGTACGAGGTTAAACTTGAACATAATGAAGACCGGATGAAATTTAAGTTATTCCTTCACGAATTTTCGAACTTTGGATCGAATGCTCTTCATCAAGTTCCGGACAAGTGTTGCATCGCATTTTTTGGACGCTTGAGCCCAAATTTTTTTTTAACTCCTGCATATTCCCAGCTGCCTTACCAGTCTTCTTGAAGACCCTCTTCACGATTGCCCAGTAACATTCGATGGGTCGAAGCTGAGGGCAATTTGGTGGATTGATATTTTTCTCAACGAAATCTATACCCTTTTCCGCAAGCCAATTGAGAGTGGTTTTGGCATAGTGAGCCGACGCTTAATCCGGCCAAAACAGTGGAGGTGTACTATGCTTCTTATATAATGGCAACAATCTCTTCTGGAGACACTCAGATCGATAGTTTCCGCATTTATAGTTCCGGTAGTGTAAAAAATGGTTGACTTGAAACCACAGGACCATATTGCTTGCCATACCAGTACCTTTCGACCGAATTTCTCCACTTGAAAAGTATTGTGGACCTGGAAGGGTTTTTGAGTCCTCCTTTACATAGGTCTCATCGTCCATCAAAACGCATGCATCCGGACGCTGCAAAAGACGCGAATACAATTTCCGGGCCCTTGTTGCTGCTCGCTTCTTCTGTTCTGCACTTTGTTTCGAAATTTTCTGCTTCTTGTAGGTCTTCAGGTGGTTTCGTCTCTTGATACGCTGGATCATTCCGACACTCGTTCCTGCTATTTTGGCCAAATCACGTATTGACATTGATTTGTTCTTCATGATTAGAGATACCACTTTCTGCTCCAGTTTCGGGTTGGAAGAACCGGGTTTTCTGCCTCTTCCTGGTAGCTCATCCAAAGAATAGTGTTCCCCAAACTTATTAATGATACATTAATTGTTATTTTATATATTCTCCGTGCGAGGAGTAACGATTATGATGTTGAAAGAGATGTTCGCTCATCATCATGAGGCATCAAGAGTGAACAACAATGTTTTGGCTAGAATTGAAAGATATGAAGAGAAAGTTTTGATAGTTCCGCTAGTGTGCGGCACACTAGCGGAACTATCAAAAACTTTCTCTTCATATCTTTCAATTCTAGCCAAAAACATTGTTGTTCACTCTTGGTGCCTCATGGTGATGAGCGAACATCTCCTTCAACATTATTAATGATGGTTTTAACACTCGCATGATGAATTCCAAACCGCTTCGCCAATTTTCGCATAGTAATACCCTTTTCACTTAGCCATATGTCCAGAACCTTAATTTTCACTTCCTTTTCAATACGCGACATTTTGAAAACGCAGAATTTGAACCGCACAAACAAGTAAACAAAAGAAAGTTGACAGTCAAACGCGCAGCATGCAGTGTTCAGAGCATAGAAAACCATCACAAATACATGCGTACAACGCAAATGTATGTGGATAGCTTATATTCGATACACTCCTTATGATGTCCCGTGGGGTTATTTCAGCTCATAAGTACGGTTAACACATCGTGAATAGCCTTGTTGATCATGTAGAACATCAAAATCTGAAATCAAGGATAGCTTGGAGTACCTTAGGTATTCTAGAAATACTAAAACACATTTCATACAGCCTTATGATGGCCCGTGAGACTATTTCACCTCATAAGTACGGTGGAGACATCGTAAACAGCCTTGTTGATTATGTAGCACATCAAGATCTGAACTCATGGATAGTTTGGAGTACCTTAGGTATTCTAGGAATACTTAAACACGTTTCTTACAGTCTTATGGTGTCTCTTTTAACTCATAAGTATGGTGGAGACATCGTAAATAGTCTTGTTGATCATGTAGAACATCAAAATATGAGGATAGTTTGGAGTACCATAGCATTCTAGAAATACTGTAATTTTTCTATAATAGAGTTATGATCTTCCGTGCAGCTTTTTCAACTAATAAGACGGGTCGAGGCATCGTAAACCTTCTTATTGACCATGTAGAACATCAAGATCTTAACTCAAGGATTTTTTAAAGGTCTATAATTATTTAGATTAAACATTTGTTCGCAAATTTTATCCTTTTAATGGTTTCAATCACATTTTCAAACCTGTAGACCCAAAGTTATGCTAAAATACGGTGTAGGAAAAAACCGTATTGAATCGGTTCATGAATTTGGAAAATTAAGTTGTGGTCTTAAGCAGTAAACGTTTTTGTCAATTTTACGATTTTAGCTAAGGAGGCAAACAAAAAATTGTACTTTTCTCGCATAACTTTTTCGTTTCACTTTATATGGAAAAGTGTCTTAAAATATTTTTCAGAGCTCATGAGGATGCTTAGGTTTGTTTAAAAAAAAATATTTGAATGTTTTGTTCTGTAATTATCTAGATTTTTGGTTCAAATTTTTTTTTCAAAGGTCAATTTTCTTAAAGCAGCAAAAACAAGGAATCCTATTTTACTGCCTAAGAAGTTGATTGATTTATATACACAGGTTCAGTAGAGCTCATGGTGAAATATTTGGAGGTGTATAATTTTTTAAGATAATTCCTATTCATTATCAAATTTTGTTAAACTGACCATAACTATTGATAACTAAGACCGACGACTATTTCTTCCGGCAAAGTTGCATTCAATTGAAAAAGAGCCGACTTGCTTGAACATTGCATGTCAAAAAATGTACGAACAATAATTTCTATGACAATATTTTAAAGGATCACCCTAACTTGGGATTCGGTGAAATTAAAGCAACAATTATTGCAGGAAATTGGATGGATTAATTGTCAACAGAATTCACATCTTTGTCGAGGTAAAATTTTAGCGGAAAGAACTTCACTGGACATATGTGAGTCTTCATCAATCGCATTACAAATTTTTCATGCACTCTTAAAAAGCTATGAATGGCGATGGAAAGCTTAGTTCTGAGTCTACTGCCAATTTTTTGTCAGATGTGTAATTTTCGGCCAGATTTATCAGCGAAAACATACTTATGCCTTGTTCAGACGACAGAGTTACAACATGTTATAACGCTTGTCGAATAATTTCAACAAGAAATCCGTCATCAAGATACGCTTATAACATACAGAATTAAATAATTAATTTTCACAAGCGCGTAAAATTTTCCCTCGTTTAATTCCAAGCCAAAGGAGGCGTGAACAACGGAATTGTTTGCAATCTTTCATGCGCCATACAACAATGTTTGCAATCTTTCATACAACAGGCTAGATGAAGGCGTTATCTGATTGAATTTACATGAAATATCCCATTATTTTCTGCCAAATCTAGCATTCCCTTTGTGCATTACATAAAGCAGAAAATTCAATGTTTCTTTTTATCTTTCGTTGTTTACGCTTCCTTTAGATTGAAATTAAACGAGGGGAAGTTTTACGCGCCTGTTAAAATTCATTATTTTTTCTATGTGTTTGGGTAACTAAATTATTCTTCATTGCTTGGAGGCACGGGATAAACGATAACCTGCTCGCAGACTGAGTTTTCATCGATCGACGTCATCACTTACAGCTCGGCTGCCGATTCAAACTTCCAGCTCGACGTTGGCTTTGAACCGTCCGGGCCACATTCTTGCGACCACCGGGCCGCTTAGAAACATATCCTACAGTTGGTCAATTTTTTTTTCTTGTCTTCTATAAATCATAACTTTGTTAAAATGTTCTCGATAATAAAGCCAATCAAATCAATCAAAATCAACAACTTGGTTAACTTTGTACAACACATATCGGGAAGTATATTCCACCATTGAACTTATAAAACAAATCGCTGTCAAAACATTTCAAACCTACCCACTGGAGGCGCTGCTATAGAATAAATATAGAGGCCGGGTTCTAAGTAGGCCGGATTTTACTACGACAAACTTAGGACACTAAATGAAAGCAAACATATATCAGCAAAATAAACTCTAAAGACCAACTCAACCCCTAATTCAAGCAGCCATTTTAACTGAGTACCTCGAAAAATATGAATTTCGAGCACCGAAATAACGATTAGCTTCTTCTGAAATCGTACGCTATAATCATTCCAAGAATTGTTAAACTTTTAATTGCCTACGGCTTACGATGTTAAGCATTCTGTCAAGTCGACGACTCTCATCTGACTCACTACACTCGACATCATTAGGACTCATCTCCAAGACTCCACACATTTTTTTTTAGCCGGTGACTGGCCATATGCAACCGGTGCAACATTTTGCCACCGTCCATTTTCTGACACGGAGCGGCACAAGAAGTTTGACGTCACCCGTCACCAGCAGCGACCCCAGTGAAGATTTTCCACAGTTGTTTTGAAATTAATTTGCATTCAACTTGTTGGGATGGTAATTTAATTATCATTGAGTTAGCATTTTTGCCTTCGCTTGGAAAATTCTCCTCTTCCAAGAATGCTTTGCTGGTTTTAAGTTGAATGGCTATCGCTAGGACGCAGACGAAATCCAGCAGCCATTCGAACGAATCTCATCGTATCGTATCTTATCTCCCCGTATTCATACTGCATACCTATAGCAACCCAAACAGCTTCCCCTACTCTCCCGTTTGATTCCATGGTTCCTGTGTGTGACTGTCTGTCGATTCGCATTATTAGTTCAATTAAATTTAATTTCACTGCCTCCAGGTTGGATACACCCCCTTTTATCCGGGGAAAACAGGTGAAAGGAACTAAACTGCTCACGAGCATGAATATCGCTTTTTAGGCAAGTAGCATGAATACCGTCAAATGGGGAGCTGTTGATAATAGATCTATCTGGTATTGAACCGGTGGATCACAAAAAAGTTTTGAAAAGACTTCCAAAAGAAACCTCCATTAATAGTCAAGACACCAATACTTCATACGCGGATGGTTTCATTGGAGGCTTGAAAGAAGCGAAGTTTTGTCAAACAGCCAAGCTTAAGCAACGTAAACGACGAATTTAAGTTGATGTCAGACAAGCTGCAACATCAAAGGAGCTTCAAGTCGAGACGACTACTGAGAAGCCTGATAAACATCCGAAGCAACAAGAGAGACCTGCTGAACTTTCGATGAAACCTACGTATAGACTGTTCCGAAAAATATAAATACACTTTCTTTCTCAAATATAAGAGACCATACTGTGATTTTTTTTATTATTTTATCTCAAACAAAGTATGTAACTATGTTTTCTTTTCATCTTAACAGTACTCATAAGCTTCTGCACAGTGCTTTTTCCTACCATTTTCACCACTTTTGACCAACCTTTCTTAAATTTTTCACCACTTTCGTTGCTGGTTTCATGTGTTTTCTCAGCTTCGCCTTCGTCAAAGCCCAGAAAGTTTCGATAGGGCGAACCTCTGGGCAGTTTGGTGGATTCATCTCTTTTGGTACAAATATGACATTGTACCTTTTGTACCACTCAAGTGAATATTTAGAGTAATGGCAGGAAGCAAGATCAGGCCAATAGGTTGTAGGCTTGTTATGCTGTTTGATCAAGGGTAGCAACATTTTTTGCAGACACTCCTTCACGTAGATATGACCATTCATTGTGTAATGGATAGACGAGATATTTTTCCACATCCGCATATGGCCTGCCATACCATTACCTTCTTGCCGATTTTTTAGTGTAACTGGTTTTCACTGATCCAGCAACATCCTTTCCCTTCAGCGAGGTATAAAACTGTGGTCCCGGTAGAGTTTTCTAATGTAGTGTTATATAAGTTTCATCATCCATGATAACACAGCCCGATTTTTTTGGTCAGCAGTTGGTCGTACAGCTTTTGAGCCCACGGTTTCACAGATTCAGCCTGTTTGGGGCTTCGTTTTGGCTGCATCTGCTTCCGACGAGTCTGCAGGGCCATTCTCTCCTCGGCACGCATAACATTAGTCGTCGAAGTACTTAGCTTTTTCGCCGCATCTCAGACTGATACTGAAGGATGACGCTTGAAATAGTCCTTTCTGTCGATTGTAGGGTCAGACAGGACCGGATTTTCTACCCGTCTCAGGGAATCTAGGCAAGAGCACTGTTGTTGATACTTCCGTAATGCGGTTTGAACTGCTCCGACGCTTACTCCTTCTCCCTCAGCCGGTTTTCTGATAGAAAGACCACTGACAGTGCACCGTTTGTGCACAATCCGTTTTCTTTGCTCGGCAGGAAGACCACGCATTTTCAAGCTCTAAAAATTGCGGCACAAATTGAAATCCAAATTGAAACAAACGACAACATCAGTTTAATTTGGATGTGAACATGACGCAGTCAAAAGTTGGTTGAATACTGCACGCATATTGAATTAACGGTTAATCATTAGTGTATTTATAATTATCGGAACAGCCTATAATCAAATTAAAGCTACACAATCAAGTTGTCATATGAATATTTTCATTAAAGTGCATTGATGGTAAAATAGATAGAATAAGAGGTTTGAGAATTAATTACCGAGGATAGTGAACAATGCTGAAACCAAAATTTCACTTATATGAAGCAGCAAGTAACAAGGAAATCGCAGCAAGCTCTGCCCATGAACGGTTGTGTTTTCGAAAGCTGTCACGTTCTTTCTGCAATTGTTTTTCTCGGTCGTGGTTTTTAAGTTCAAGAATATTTAGTAATGCCACAGGTTTATACATTAATTCAAAAGGCCTGAGTGGAAACAAAAACAGTTACATGGCAAATTATTTAGAAGAGCAGCCAAAAAAGCTGTGTGGTGGTGTTTTTCATTGAAAATTGTTGTAAAGGTAATTGTTTCACCCATATATACCCTATACTCACAAAACTGGGTAAACTTAACATACAATATGAGCGAAGTGATTTTACCTAAATATCAGTAAATGCAATTTACCCATATTCGGATTAAAAAATAAACATTGTCAGTTCGTATGAAATATACGGAATATTCGATCGAGTTGGTTATCAGTCAAATTATCTTACGAATAATTTTATGTTCATTCATGTTTCATGAATGTTGTTTGTCGTGAAGAAATGGTGAGCGAAGAAAATTTTTTATTCAGCCACATTACTTTAATTTTGTTTTTGCAGCTTTGTTTTCCCGACGGTTATCAGAACCAGCAGGATATTTTCAACAGATTGAGGTCCATACGGTGAAATAAAAATTGCGCAGTAGAATGGAAGAACTGAGAAAAAATTTGAATCCGGATTCGTACCGTAAATTGAACGGTGAGTAGGTTGTGGAAGAGTTCTGACCTTGGAATTAGGGTAAGGGGATGTAATGTTAGCCTAGCTCCTTCATTCGGCCTATGTACCAAATAAGTCACTAATTCAGAAATAATCAACAAAATCATGTTGTTATTAGAATGACCGATGTAATCCGAAGCAATTGAGACAATATTAATCAACTGATAGTTTTTAACTTCCGCGTAATTTTCGAATTCTTGAACTTTTGGGGCATCATGATTTCACTGATTAAGCTGAACAGATGATCTACACGATCTTTATGTGATCTAAATTTGGCTGAATTGAATCGATAAAGCAAGTAATGCAGTCTGGATGTGCTGAAAATAGTTACACGTTACAAATTAACTGTTTCTTTAGCTAAAACAATAATTATTTTACAAGAAATCATAGACCCAATGTTGAGGACATATTTTTTTGTATGTGACTATGGCCTGTTGTAACAATAACTTGTTATTGGTAAAATTTCAAGTGGAAATACATGTGTTTGCGATTGCTTATATTCAAGTGGATCATCTAAACACAAACCGAAGGAACTAAGCCGTTGTATAGTGAATTATAATGTTTTAATTATAGAATGGCTAGTAAATCATACATAAACATCACTTATGTGTTTCAAAGCTGTTTTATTTTAGTTTGTTTTGTGAAATTTTGTGTTAAGTAAAGTGAATACAGCTGGCAATGCATTAATATATAGAATAAGAAGAAAAAAAATCGTACAAAGACTGCATTTTGTAATAAATCAATCGAATGGGACGAAGTTGCATCCACGAATAGACCCAATTTGGTGCCTGTGGACCGACATTAAATCCATATCTCTTGAAAGTTTCTGACATTATAAAAAGAGTTGTGTAACTTTTCGTAAAACAAACTACCAAATGTCTTATAAAACATATCTTAGCAAGTGTAGAACTAGTTGAATCTCGCCTCCAGCTTGAAAACTGTATGAGTTATAATCAAAAATGTAATCGATGGTTGCATAATAGGCTGAGTCAAGGGACACATACCCTATATATTATTTTCACTAGTGGTGTTGCGTGGACGGGATCGAACAACGAGGTGTGAAGCTCTGATTTACAACATCAGTTGAGCCTATAAAAATATTGATGACTTGATTTTGAGTACTCTCATAGAATGATAAAACGTTTTCGCGAAAAATAATCTAAGGAAGATTGCAGAGACAACGAAAACATGATTAACTCGGAGCTCTATTTACAAAATGTGTTTTATCAAAACCAAGATCAGAATCAGATCATATGCAAGTAGTGTTTCCAATACAATTCCATTTACAATTATCTTTATTGCCAATAGAAGAATGGAAAAATCATCTCGTCCCGGACATGAGCCCACATATTATTTGTCTGGCACCACCGCTTACGCAGGGAGAATATTACGAATATTTGCATAACAGGCTAATATTTTCTGAACTGCATGCAGCACGCGCCGTTGACGTCCAGGTAAAAAGTTTTGCTGCCCGGAAATTTACTGTTGAATGAAAAGGAAAATGTAGAAGAGGAAACCAACTTTTTTGTAGAATGCCGCAATTGAATGTTTATCGAACTAAATTACAGGAATGCTGAATATTCATCTACTGCAGAAGATTGTCAGGAAAGACATTATCAAATTTAATTGAATAAAAAATAAAAGAATACTTTTTTGTAAAGGAACCAGTGCTGTAAAATGTCATTTCGTGCAATTGGATAAATTTACCGATAACTAAGTTCAACAGCAGAATTCATGAATATGGTGTATGACAAATTGAATATCTTGACAAATTTTACAACTTTGTTTAACAGTGCATTGCCCTAACTGGTATATATAAAGTGTTATATTCACTGTTATATTCAAATTATATGCATTGATGAATATCATTTGAATATTCAGATATTAAACTCTCACGTTTTAGGCTTAACAGTTAGAACAAAACATTGTGAACAAATTTATGAAACTAATCGAGCTGAGTTTTTGAAAAATACGCATGACAAAACACATACGCCCTTTTGAAAAAAATGTCTTGAGTCAAAAAATTCCCTTTACCCGCGGAAAATCCATCATCACCAATTCCGAAGACATGTGCAAAGTTTCATCCAAATCGGAGAGGGTCCAGTTCAGTCATTTGCTCATTTGGCAGAGAAATACTCATACGTGCTATTGTGAAAATCAGCTTCTGGAACGAGTTGTTGGCAAATTTAGAGCATTGGGTCGAAATGACTATTTACAGCACTGAAAGGAACAAGAGAAATATACCCATATTCCGTCTACTTTTTTTTAAATTAAATTTACCTAAATATGCTTTAATTTTACTTTGAATTGGTTACCCATAAATGGGTAACCAATTTAACCAATTTACCTATATTGTTAGTTAACCATGTGTACTCATATATGGGTAAAGTGACTTTACCCATAAAATGAGTATGTGCACTTTTCCGCGATTATGGGTAAACTTCACTCATATTTACATACGATTACACAGAATGCAAGAAATCTGAAATTCCAGAAGGTCTACAGCGCAATTCTAGAGCTGTGTTGAGGGATACTCTGCTGAAGAGGAAGACCGAGGGAAAAGTGGCTACATCGCGCGCTTGGACGAGAGGTCGGTTCAACTGGCCAAACAGTGAAAAAGTACCTGGCAAACATGAACATACATGTCAGGAAGCGGAAATCGCGTCCACTGGTTTAGGAGCTACAGGCAATGACGCAGCGGCAGCGGCTGAATAAGATGGTCAACTCGATTTCCCCGGCGAATCGCGACGTGGCGGTGGTGATGGACGACGAGACCTATCTCACCCTGGATGGTAACGACTGGCAGGGCACTTCGAATTTTACTTCCCCCACCAAGGAAGTGAGCTCCGAGGTGAAGTTCATTTCACACACCAAGTTCCCCAGGAAGGTGCTGCTTTGGCTGACAATCAGCGAGAAGCCGCTATTCTTTCGCTCCGGACTGGCCATGAACGGGGAAATTTATAGTACAAAATGCCTGCCGGAAGTTGCGTCGTTCATAAAAAAAAATACCATAAGGTCGAAGACGCGGTGTTGTGGCTGGATCTGGCGTCGGCCCACTACTCGAAGCGATCGTTGAAGGAGATGGAGTGGCTGAATATCGATGTGGTTCTTCAGTCGGTGAACCCGCCCAACGTCCCATCGAGAAGTTCTGGGCCAACCTGAAGCGTAAGATCTACTCAATTATTTTTTTTCGCGAATACTGAGGAGGAATTGATAAATAAACCGAAGAAAGAACTCAAAACTTCTCGTCCGCCATGGCGATTGTTCCGGTTAACTGCCGGAAGGCCGCTCGCAAGGGCGTAGAATTTTTTTGCAAGTAAGCTTAACTAATTACCTTCCATGGGAAATTTATCAAAAGCAATTATGTGGCTTAGCTTTTTTTATCACCATCCGAAAAAAGTCTATTTTTTAAAAAGAGAAGTTTTATCAGCTCCTCGTCGTTGCGGATGGCCAGCTGCAGGTAACGTGAAATGATGCTGGTCTACTTCATGTCGAAGGCGACTTTTCCTGCCAACTCGAGGACTTCAGCCATCAGGTATTCCATCATCACAGCGGGGTAGACGGGAGTACCAACACGCTCGGTGAAGTGCCCTGCAATCCGACTACAAATTTGTCACAGCCAAACATGTTGCTGGACAGTAGAATGTGCCGGACGACTTGAAGAGCGCAGCCGAGCGATGACACAACATCTTCGGGATCGCCAAATGACTGAAGGAAAGTGCTAAGGTTTCTCCCTTAAAAAGCTTTTACTGATGTTCCTTACGTTCCTTACTTAAATTTGAAGTTTGTGATTGAAAAGAACTGTGCATTTAGTAAATTAGCTCTGAAATTTCGACAACATAAGACACCATCTTATATTTGCGTTATTTTAAATAGTTTAATGTTAAAAATAAACTATTGATTTTTAACATTAAACTATTTAAAATTGTTAAAAAAAACGACGTATAGAAATATTTCCGATCGATTGGGGCAAACATCTAGACAATGCTTGGAGAAACTACTGAGATATTAACGCTCAAAACCTGACCGCATTTCGAGACGATCGCAATAGATATTTTTTAAATTGTACCGCAGTATCAGGGGTGCCATTATGCCAGATTTATCTGGCACTGCCAGACTTTCTATCGTCAAAAAGACGAAAAGATAAACCCTCCATGTTGCCAGACTATTTTGAAATTAGAACAGATTAAAAAATAAAACGTCGTTCAATCCCACTCCCCTAACGCGTTAAATAATTTGCGTGACTGCTTATTTTATATCCATGCTCATGTGCTCATATTATTTTCAGTGGTGAAAATAACAAATTAATGATCATCGATGGATTAGTGTGAAAAAGCCTTACCTATTACGTTTTCACGCGGTTTTGACGTTTATTTTGTTGATTCGTTTGCGCACTTATGTCAGTTTGTCTTATTGTAGCTGGATTCCGCAAAATAACAAGTGCAACTATGTCGTGTGTAGTTCTCGTCCTCGGTTGTGACGGAATTTATGGTAAAATATTCTATTCGAGGTGAAATTGATCACTTCAAGCCGACATTGTGGATAAACTATGTTCTTTTGATAGATCTTAATTTATTTTCCGTCGGTCTATTTTCGGGCCAAGTCCAAACACCAACACTACGGAGATGACTTCACCTGGATCCTACAGATTGGATCCATCAACACAGGGGCCGGGACTAACGGCTTTACACGTAATTAAAATCCCTACGGTGCCGACTAAAATTGATTCAAGGCCCTCTGGGCTGGGAAACAATTGCCAATTGCGCTTACCACTGAGCTATCGGTAAAATTTGGTCAATTTTCAAATTACAATTTGAAACTTTATTAACTAAGACGTTTTCCTCAAGGATTATAACTTATCTTGGTGGTTGATGATAAAAAGTGTATTTTTTTTATTTTTTTCAATAATTGATTTAAGCTAATTTTACTTATTATTGGTTCTTGTCAAGATTTACTGAAAAGTCAGATAATAGTAGAATAATACTAGTCGTGTTACATGTTCTCTTAATAGTCTCGTTTGCGTTTTTGGAAGGAAGTTTTATTCAAAAATAAAAAGTGTAAAAAATTGAAAAATTTAAAAAAAACTATTCAACGAAAGCATGGTAGTTGAAAGCCAATTAACTTCTATCATTGGCTCAATTACTATGCCGGACATAACAGCTTTAGTTTTGTTAGGCTTTATTTAAGTAGCAAAATTTGGCTTCTTTTTGTTGGATCAATTTCACCCGAATTCACGGTACCGAAACTGATAATTTTCACGTTGCCTCGTCAATTTTGTCATATTGCTACTCCAGCACATTATATGCTGCAGACCGGCCAAACGATATTGAAATCACAAGCCATCTCACTAAGGCTCACCTGATGATTTGCTCTGGTTTTAGACATAACAGATTCCTCAAAGACTTTCTGCAAAATTTCAAAGATTCTGCTCAAGAAATTTAGTTGGAACCGCACAGCTCCTTGGGCAGCATCAAATGCGATTAAACACAAAGACTTGGCTGATGTAAAGAAACACTAATTATTTGACCACGCTCAATTTTCTGACAGACATCGATTAAAGGTGTATCAACTCAACAAGAAGGAAATAGCCGGATCGATCAGGACCAAAACTTAAAAACACAACCACTGGCTTCTGACACCGCACTCTATTTGCATAATCATCCTCCTTTGGTCATTTATAGACCAAAAACTTGACTTTAACTTCAAAATATTTAACCACGAGATAACAGAAAAGCTGGGGCAGCTCTCAACTCACCAGCCACTGAAGTGAACTAAAAAACTTGAACACTTCACGTAGTGGATAATCTTACTCGGTCCCGTTAAGTTATTTTCACAACATTTGAGCAGAAACAATGAAACAAAGTGATTGGGTTTCCTTGCACACCAAGTTTCCAAAATTGTGCTGAGTTCGCTCTGTAAAACAAAAATTTCACCGAACACTTAGTAAATTATGACACATCATAAAATTCAAGCAATTAAAAATACTGAATCTCTGTTATTTACATGAAACTACCGAACATTGTAAAAAAAACTACTGATCGAAACTGTAGTTCCACAATATTGTAAAAAAAAAACTGCAGTTCCACAATATTGTAAAACAAATTACGAATGCACTGTAATTTCAATCTTTTAGACAGTAAACTGGAAAAATATTACCAAACAGATAGTAAATTTATTCCATGCTGTCAAACTCGACTCTTTCCCACCATTTCAAAGTTGAATGTTGACCAGTTCTTTTAAGTTTGACGGTGCAGCCGAAAGTAAGTTCCAAAAATGTTGGAACTATTGGACATAATTGGAATCTTTGATGAAGGAGCAAGAAATCTTTGCCGTAAGTAAAATTGAAATGTAGTTTATATTTTATTGTACATAAATGGTGCTAGAAAACCCATTTTTTGTGTTGTAGGAACCTTACTATTACGGAGAAGAAATTTTTGAGAATTCTCAACTAACCATAGAAATATGAATCAAATGTACATTTCTAGCAAAATCATGAACACATGTACGTTTCAAACATCTTATTAAAGACCAATGAACCACAAATGCATGCGAAATACATAATAATTTTTCTCGTTAATTATCCAAAATGTAAAAAGCAAGAATAAAAACCAATAAAAACTCGTTTACAAACCAATCTTTAAATTTTTCTGAGCATCTGTAAATTTTTTACATCATTTCGGTGAAAATGTGACAGTGCGCGTAACCTATCGTTCAGCAAAATTTACAGAACGATCCGGTAAATTTTGACAGTTCAGAAGTGAAGGTTAATTTACTGAACGTACTATGAAACTAAAAAAATACCGAATATTCCCTAAAAAATTACAGTATACTGTAAAACAATCTTATTGTGTGTAGTTGATTGAACAAATGTATGATGTATGATATGTACTACCACCCATTGTAGCACGGAAACTAAGTCCGACAGCAGTGAGCTCTCCTCGCTGTTAGACTTGATCAAGCTTTAATAACCACTGTTATCCTTATCATGCCATTGTATGAAGGGCCAAAAAGGGGTTGGGTAGATCGATAGGCAACATCACTTATACGTATCTACAGGGATATAAAGAATCTCCTTCCAACAACAAGATTGAACAATTGGTCAAAAGAGCAAGCTATCTAACATGAGGATGTCCCAATGGGCGAGGAGAAGAGCCCACCCTCTATTCACAAACTGTTAGCAATGGGAAGTTGGCATTTCCACTCTCCCCATCCAGAGTGCTTCAATCGGGTGCCCTGATGGTCCCTCCCGTTCACATGAAATATTTATATAATAGTGTATATATTTATGTAAATGAAAAATACTGCAATCACTCGGTATCTATTATTTATGATCTCTTTCGGTGGATCTTGAAATATAAGAAATGTTGTAAAGTGTTAAAGTGGAGAGTTCTGTGTTCTCGCGCTTAAGTACGTTTCGTTCGTTTTCAGCGATAGCAGCAATTTCCCAAAATCTTGATTTATCCTAAAAAAGTTTTTTAAATTTTACAAAACATTACATTTAAACATTTTAATTAACTGTTGCCATGTTCACTATTTGCTGCTTGGTGTTGATTTTTATTACAGCAATACGTTTTTATTTTTGCTGGCCTAATAATAATTGCACCTGTGTAAGGGAGTTAAAGACAAATGGACATAAAAAAACAACAAGCAATTTTTAAATCATCTAAGAAGTAAAATCAATAAAACAATATCATCAAATATAATAATATTGTGAGTTATGATACAGTACTGTCAAAAATTGAACTATAACATCAGACACTATCCGAATGGCAAACAGGTCAGATTTGGAAAAAGGTCCATTTGCAAACCGGAATTGAAAAAAACATTAGGTAATAAGTGCAAAAGCCTACCATAAATTCCGTTGCAGCTTCTTTTATTCAATTAGATACTTCTAAATCATAATGATAATTGGACATATAAGACATAATAATTAAAAGTATATATAACCTGTTAGGAGAAATTATATTTAAAAAAAAAATATTGAAATATAAATCCCGAAAACACCAGTAATGATAAAAACGATAATGATGATGATAAAGAAGATTGATAATGATTATGAATAAACAATGTCCTATATGATAATATATAGTCAAGGGATATTATAATATGAACTGAAAATTACATCTGTGAGGACTGCTGTTTTGTAGCAATTGTAGACAAATTTCCGCATCCATTATGAACGAGAAAATTTAGACAATGTATGGCTGCCATGAGAAAAAAATAATTTTAAATGTTAAATTATTTTATAATACCTGATGACCTGGTAGACCTGAAAGATATGATAATGGGAAATTATGATATGATTTACCGGTCGCACCCCCTCACTTCGCTATTGTTAGATTGACAACATTGCCCAGGCTACGTAAACCAGCGTCTCCATGTTTCAGCTGGCAGTCTTTTGTGATCATATGACTCGTGGAGGCGTGAGGTAGGAACTTGTGAGGACCGGAGGTCGGTCGCACCCTCCTTAGATGTTGTCAACTCACCATTTGAAGCCCTGTGTAGTTGATTGAACAAATACTAACAAACCCGTATGGATAAATTAACCTCAGCATTGCAAACTGCTTAAATTTTCCCCGCTTCACGGTGCCAAACCTATCGCGTGCGAGGCTCTAAAAACGACGCATTAATTTTATTTATTTTTTCCTACTATTGGGCAAATATTTTTCTTCGCCATCGGAGCTTTCCGAGAGCCGCGCTCCATTTCTCGGAACTTCAAAGCTCGAAGAAGGAGTCGTGCGCTTTGTTGCCATCTCGTTACGCCCCGATTCTGCCACCGTCGTCGGGAGGTAAATTGCCAAAATTGAATGTAGATATTAATTGGATACCAACAGTACCAGACAAGGCTGTAACTTTTCCGGATTACGATTGGGAGGAAAATGGCTACCGGTTGGTTATGAGGGAAACGAGTAGACGGAGTAGAGTTTTTGGAAATAAATTTTTATCGTGTAACAAGAAACAAAAATGATTGATATTGGCTCATTGATAGCCAAAAAACTTTTTTTTCGGATATCTACTAAATAAAAAAAATTATATTATTATGCTCAGTACTGTAAGTGCCTATCGCAATTTTTACTTCAAGTGAGTTAATTTAAAGGCGTGTAATTTAACGATTTTGTTATTGAACATATTTCAAGTAGATGTTCACATTGAACAACGAAATAATATAAATGAACAATTGAATTCGCATTTAATTAAACAAAAAAAAAGGTAAAACGGAAGTACAAAATGTCAAACCCGCAAATAGAGATGGAATACCTAAAATAAAGTCCAGTAACTGAACCTGAAAGCAAGTGACTATGTCGTGGGAAATTCAATTAAACCCTCGAGCATGTAACGGAACGATGACCCAGAAAGGTCCATTTTACAGCTTCCGATTCCCTGCCAGCATTCCATCGTCCAGCTCTAACGTCATTTCCCGAGTGGAGGGAAAATCCACGCCGGGAATTCTGTTTTGCTAGATTGATTGAATAAATCGCCCTTTGCACGAAAATAGCTACTGTCCGCATTACTCAAATCACCCACCAGCTGTAAAAAAAGCGGCATAACGAATCAGTGGCCATTAAAAACAATCACGGCATAACTTTACACCGTTGTTCTAAATTAATGTTTACAAACACCAACCGCCGTTATTTCCCATTAATCCATTTATAAAAACGGAACAAGACTCATGACTGCAGCACGACCGTAGTTTAATTAGCTTGCAATTTACCAACAGCCAGCAGCTACCAACCAACCCACCAGCCAGGGACCACTCAGAGAGGAGAAAAAAAAAAGGCGGAATGGAGAAAAACTTTGCACTTGTTGTTCTTCTTTCAGCAGTTACACTGCTCGGTTTCAGTTTGTTGCAAGTTGTAAGTTTCCTGCTTATCTATGATGACGACGACGGTCCCTGCCTACCTAATGATACTTTCTCCTAACCACCCACCAGGAAGGGCAGATTCGCTCGCGTGGAGAAGTCTTTAGCGACGTCGGTGAGTACCTGAGCACCGTGAGCGAAACCGTCTTCAAGGTCCACCCGGACTGGCCCGAGGAAATGAAAACGGACCTGGACGAGATAGTGGCCGGTCTAAACAAATGGAAGGACACAGCCACCGGGGACTCTTCCCGGCTGGATCAACCCAGCTTCCTGCTGCATCGTTGAGTGTTGGATTGGATAATTGGTGATGTGATTGGCGGCGTCGGCGAGCACAGGTTTGCCGCTGCTCATGAGAGCTAAAATACTGTTTTTGTTTTCGGAATTGTGATGGAGTGAGATATTATGAAAGTAGTTTGTATTCATGAGATAAAGGGAGAGGTGGTAAAGTTTAAGCGTAACAATGATTTCTGGGTGGCACAGTACAGGATTAGCTGAAACGATGGACGCTCTGTCGTTTCAGTTTATCGTGGATTGTTACAATCAGAAAGCAAAATTTACAGGTTCTGACAGTGACTTTGTATCTCGTTTTATTTCTTAAAAAAAAGTTCAATTTCATAGTTTAAAAAAAATAGTATTGTAGCTAACATGATCAAGGATGGTTTTTTTCGGTGAGGTTTGTTAAATTCTCCATTTCCAATCAATCAAATAGTGCAAAATATTTCACTAGTTCACTCTAAAATATATGTTTCTTGTTTGTTCATAAACATATCTTCGTTTATGGTTAAAAAAAAACATTTGTAATCCTTGCTATTGAAGGTTGCTCGGTCTCAAAAGAAATTAATTAAGTCGTATTAACTCAGCCTAGAGACGTCGTTCTGTGTCAGCAGTAATCCTTAAGACCAACTTAGAACAGCACTAAGGAAAGCCCGTTCCGATGGTAGTGGTCTATCACAAAGGTGGCGCCTAATTCACGGTGTCGATTGACCTCTGGTTTACAGTGCCAATGTATGAGGAGCTTCAAAAAATCCTAATCCAAAGCGGAGCCACGGTGTATTTCGTAGAACAACTTTAATTAAAAAAAATCGGCAAAACACCCATCATTTGAAAGTATAGGCTTTTCTCTTTCATTTGAGCATACAACATAAATATTTCATCGGGGGGTCTAGAACATTTTTTTTAAATATTTGTGCGACTTTTATATTTTTTTTTTTGACCAGAAAAGGCAAATTACTACAAATGGATCACGCAGTGCAAATAGAGCTTGAACACACTGAATGCTGACTTGAGCACGACCATTTTAGTTGTGTGTTGATCCAGTTGTCATGGTTACTCTTCACACCAACGCAAACTAGTAGTAATTAGTTCAGTAGGCTGTGTATATTCATAGTTCTACAACTGTCAGCTATTGTTTGCCTTTGTCAAATATTTTCATAAAGATGGTATTCTGTACTCATGAAGAAAATCGTTAAAAAGTGTGTGTGTTGTGTCTGAAAAAGAATAATTTGCGAAGTTTGTCAGATGCGGCAACGGAAATAATTGAGAAGTTTTATTTACCAAACCTTAGAATAAAAAAATGGTACTATCCAACGCACATCTGCAGTCGATGTTCCTTCGCACTATTTGGAGAAGAGAAACTGCTGATTTATCAGTATAAGTATAACTTATATATCAGTATAAGTATAACTTAGTATCAGTATAAGTATAAGCACAAGAAACTCAAAAAAATGTGCATGTGAAATCTGTTTAGCCGCACGGATAACGTTACAGAACCGTCATACTTCAAGATCGAAGCGAGGAAGACCAGCATCAAAGGAAAACGCAAAAAAAGCACGCGTAATAAAGCATTGCTCGTCCTGTTTTTCTGAAATTGGTAAGATTTAGTGGAGAAAAGGCAAGGGTGCCACCAGAAATTCTACTGATAAGTATCAATAAACCGATTTGATGATATACTACAGATAATGTATCTGTAGTTTATCAACAAATCGGTTTATTGATACATTTCAGTAGAATTTGGTTATAGTTTAAGATATGGTGTACAAACTTTTATGCAGAATTATCTGTTATCTAATTTTTATAACCAATTTTATGTAGAACATAAAATTAGCGTGAAAAATTATCAACTCTTACCAATTTGAATATAATTTCCAAACTTATTCAAACTATCTAGTGTTTGTTAAATGATGAAGCAGCATGAAAGAATATTTAATTTCAGCATTTATTCGCATAGAATTTTGATCGGTGTATCTGTAAAACATACAAGGAAAATTATACGACAGTTAGAAAAAAAAAGTTAAAAGTTTCAAACCATATTAAGCTGTTTCCTGTGGTTAAATAATAACATCTTAAACGATAAATAATTACTCTTTTTCCTTAGGGCAAGGCAAAGTTCACCATTGTACTGCTGCAACACGACACAATAATGTGTTACGAGTATTGCAGGACAATGATAATAACAGTGGTGAGTCAGCAGTAGCAAAATATTTGAAAAACCACCAAAAAGAGGACGATGGAAGTGTTTTGCTCTCCAATTTACATGGCCGTCCAACGAATTGTATTTTGAATCTCGATCCTAACCGGAAGAAGCCCTCGGTAACAGTTGATGATTTATTTTTAATCAAAAATGAGTGCAATTTGAGTACAAGAAATACAATCAAACTCAGCAGTATCATTCGGGGAATGGATATTGCTGTTGCCGCAAACGTACGCCAAGGCTTAACGGAGTTAAACCAACGTCTTGAACATTTGTTTACAGTTGTGTTTTTGCCGTTCGATGTCCAGGTCGATAAATGTAAAAACGTGTCAGGTGTATCCTTGAAACCAGTGGTTTATTGTAACGATATACATGAAATGGTTAAAATTATCACCAAGGAGCGTGGTTTGCTTAAGGAACAAACAACCATTAAAATTGGGATTGACGGGGGTGGAGGGTTTTTTAAAATCACGTTAACCATTTTATCAAATCCAATCAAACCATTCGAACGAAAGCGATTTTCTAAAAAGGAGACTGGAGTGAAAAAGATTTTTCTCCTTGCTCTAATCCCAGATATTCCAGAAAAGTACCAAAACATAGCGCAAGTATGGTATAATATTTTAGAACTCCAAAAGATTGAGGCAATTATTGCAGGGGACTTGAAGATTATTAATATTCTGCTGGGAATTATGGGGCACAGCTCTAGTTTTCCCTGTCCCTACTGTATTTCTCCAAAATCGAATCTTCAAATGGAGGCTCGTGATGCTCGGACATTGGGGTCATTGAACGATTCGTTTAACAAATGGAAGGAAGAAGGCGCAGATGAGAAAAGAGCAAAACGGTTCTACAACTGCGTGAATGAGCCTTTATTATGCGGCTCTTCGAATACCAAAACAGTAATGTTATGTCCCCCGCCTGCTCTCCACATTACTCTTGGTCTGGTTAATGCAGTATTCAAGCGAATCCAGGCAGAAGATGAAGTAATCGCTCAACGGTGGGTTAATGTGAGTAACTGCCAAAGACATAGCAACTACGGGTTCACTGGCAGAGACTGTCACAAGTTACTGAAGAATAGATCATTGATACCAGCAGAAGGAACAATTGGATTACTAAGAACAGTTAGTGAATTATTTTACAGTTCTTTTTTTCATTCTCACCCCTTCACTGCTTAATATTTCAGGTTCTTGACCGGTTTCAAGACGTATTTGAAGCGTGCTTCCAGGAAGAATTGCTTCCAGGATACTCTATCAAAATCAACGAGTTTGCTAAAAGTTGGGTAGAAGCTAAGCTACCCAATTCATCTAAATTCCATATTTTGAGGTTCCATGTACCCGAGTTTTGCAAGGAATCATGCTCTGCATTGGGAAGGTTTGGTGAACAAGCCAGTGAAGCAGTGCATTTTGATTTTGCATTAACTTGGACCAAAGTCAAAGTTCCAGAGACATCTGATAAGTACAGTACGCAATTGCTCCGAGCTGTAGTTCTATATAATAGTTCTCACTTGTAGCTATGAAACGAGCATCATTTTCGCATTTAAATAATTTGTATTGTAAGTTTTGATGAATCGTTAATCGTTTTTGGTGTAAATTATGTTTATTGTTTTTTTTTAGTTATTAATTTGTTTTTAATTAGTTCTATTGTTTGAATTGAATGAATACAAATCATTAGTGTAGGTTTGCTGGCGTTGACTATATTTACAAGAATAAATAAAAAAAACATGAATAAGAGACTGATAATGGTCGTTCATTATGTGTTTTAGTAAATAATAAAATAAATAAAAAAGGTTCACAAATCTTTTTGAAAATTGTTCTAGACCTCCCGATGAAATATTTATGTTGTATGCTCACATGATAGGGGAAATCCTATACTTTCAAAAGGTGGGTGTTTCGCCGATGCCGAATTTTTTAAAGTAAACGTGTTTTATAAATACACCGTGGGAGCCTTTGTGGTACCCTTGCAGTATGACGCCCTTACTGTGCTAACCGGAGCAAATGTGCAGCAGATTGTTTGTTTCTTCTGAGGTTCTTGGTACCGGTCAAGTTAAGCCTCAAGTTTAATGATAAGATAAATGAGGGTGCAGTTACTGAACGCACCAATAGCATCCTTACTGTTGGTTTGAATTGGTTCATGGCGCCTGTTGAATTACCGTAGCAAACCACCATCACACTTTCTATGTGGCCTCAGCATTAAAAATAACTTTGTTTTCCCGACGAAAAAACACCATCACACATTGGCATAAAGTGAAGTAAACCACCATGACACTTTCAGCCACTTGGTCCCAGCAGTAACTGTTGGCATAGATCGATCCGAATCGACTCTCAAGCGTTATAAACAATTACCACGTTTTCCTATTGAAAAACCACCATCTCACATTGTGAGTGTCTCCAATAGCATCCTAACTTTTGATTTGAATCGGCTCAAAGAATTGAGAGCATTTCCAGCCAGAAACGCTAAAAAATATATTGATTATGCGTCGACAGTTTCCGATTGTAATGAAATTTTGTCCATATGTAAGTTTCTACCCAAGATAACATTTTTCATTAAAAAAAATCTAAAATTCCCTGCACTATTTTTTTATAAAAGCTTATGTAAATTAAGATTTTTTTTTTTTTTTTAAATCAAATGTAAACGATTGTTTTGATTAAAATGTGGTCAGAGAAAAAGTTGTAGGTCATAAAGTGTTCTTCAAGTAAAAAATACACAGAAACTAAAAAAAAAAATTCATGCTAAAAAAAATATACATTGATTTTCTCAAAGGAATATTCCTTCGAATTTTCTAATTTTTTTTTTTTAAACTCGAAATTATGTCCTGAAATCTGGTGAAAAGTTCAAGGCGTTCACTTGTTTAATTTTCAAATTTTTGTTTTTAAATTTTTATGGATGTTTTTAATTTTGTGATGTTACTTTACCAAACATATACTCTACTTATTCATTTTTAATAAAAAAAAAAAAAGCTCATAAAAACTTGTGTCGTAAACCCAGCCGTTCCGAAGCCGTTCGCGAATTTTACTAAAAAGAAATTTTGTTGTAACTATATTTTCAGCCATTTTCAAATGTTAGTCGTGATGTAAAAAAAAAGGATGTTACATGATATAGGTGCGTCAAAAATGAACGAAATTCATAAAAATATACTGAGTTCATCTTTTTCGGTAATTTTAGGAACTGAAAAAAGTTGGAATGAAAGTGTGAAAAGTGAAGAAGTTTTTGGTAGTGATTATAATGTTTTCAGAAATGATCGTGATTTAGTTTTAACCCAGAGAAGGTCAAGTGGAGAAGTTCTTATTGCAATTTCTGCAAAACTGAATTCTGAACTTCTTGTTTCGCCAAAATTTAAAGAATTCGAGCATGTATGGGTAAAAACCTATATCGATGGTGAAACTCATATTTTTGTCACAGTTTATTTTCCACCAGATCAAGCTTGCAAGTCAACGTATGGAATCTTCTTTCAAGCAGCAGAAGAAATCGTATCAACCTCTCGCCCCCCCGAATTTAAAGTTCATATCTATGGTGATTTCAATCAACGCAATGCTGATTTTATTCCCGATTTCGAAAATGAGAGTATCCTACTTCCAGTCGTTGGGAACAATGAAACTTTGCAAATTATTTTTGAGAAAATTGCATTTTTAGGACTAAACCAAATAAATCATGTTAAAAGTTTACAAAACTGTTACATAGATTTTTTATTAACAAACACACATAAAGATTTCTGTGTAATTGAATCTCTCTCCTTTATGGAAAAAACGAGGCTTTTCACACAACAATCGAGTATTCTGGGTTTGTGCGTAAGAATCACTACTCCAACGACTGTGATTACGAGGATATATTTACAAGAAAGCTTATTATGACAACATTAAGTTCAAACTGAGTAGAGCGAATTGGCAATCCATTTTAAAGGATCAAGAAAATCTTGAATGTGCAGTAGAGGTCTTTTATAAATTGTTGATGGAAATAATTCAAGAGGAAGTTCCACTCACGAGGAGACGACGAAGTTATTGCTCTAAAAATCCAATTTGGTTCAACAAGCAAATAATTAATTTAAAAAATCGGAAGCAAAAGGCTCACAAAATCTACAGAAAACAAAATAATCAAATTAATTAAAAAATAATCAAATTAAATTAATAGCTATTTCTTCTGCACAAACTGAGTATAACATAAAAACTGAAAAAAAAATTAAATCATGTTTAAAAAACTTCTTCAGTTACGTCAAGACCAAGTTAAAATCGTGTAGCTTTCCCTCAAAAATGACTTTGGACGAAAAAGAAGGAGATAATTCAGAGGATATCTGTAACCTCTTTGCAACATTTTTTCAAGAAACATATTGTAAATTTTCGGACAAAGACCGTGACTTTGAATACTTTTCATACTTTCCTGATTTTTTAAGTAATGTAGGTATCAGTCGAATTAATGTGCAAGATATTTTGAAAGGTTTAAAAGATTTAGACCCAAGTAAAGGTTCAGGACCAGATGGAATCCCACCAGTATTTATGAAAAATTTAGCAACTGAACTCACATCCCCCTTATTCTGGCTGTTCAATATGTCACTTGAATCGGGAAAATTTCCAAATGAATGGAAAAAGTCCTTTTTAGTACCCATCTATGAATCAGGTAAAAAATCAGATATCAGAAATTACCGTGGGATTGCCATTATCTCGTGTATTCCTAAACTTTTCGAATCAATTATTAACAAAAATATGTTTAGTCAAATAAAACATATAGTTACGACTGCACAGCACGGTTTTTTTAAAGGCCGTTCAACTAGTACAAACCTATTAGAAATTGTAAATTATTCAGTAACTGCAATGGACAGTGGTAATCACGTAGAAGCTCTTTACACCGACTTCAGCAAAGCGTTTGATAGAATTGATATTCCTATGTTGATTTTCAAGCTTGAAAAAATTGGAATTGATATGAGACTCCTCAAATGGATTGAGTCGTACTTAACTGACCGCCAGCAAATAGTAAGATTTAATGAGAAAAAATCAAATACAATCCATGTCACCTCGGGGGATCCCCAAGGCTCTCATTTAGGTCCTCTTCTTTCCATTTTATATGTTAACGATATTTCATTAATTTTAAAAAATCTCAAAGTTCTTATCTATGCCGATGACATGAAGCTGTTTTTAAAAGTCAGTAATGAAGATGATATGTATGTTTTTCAGAATGAAATACAAGTTTTTCATAAGTGGTGTTGTAAAAGTCTATTAAAACTAAATGTTAAAAAATGTAATCACATAACTTACAGCTGAAACCAAGTGTTGCAATTGTATTAGGTAATCAACATGTTGAAAAATGTGATAAAATAAGAGATTTAGGAGATATTTCAGACTCTAAATTAACATTTGTGGATCATTATAACACAATAGTTCATAAAGCAAGCAATATGTTAAATTTTATAAAACGTTTCAGCTTTCATTTTTAAGATGCCTATACAATTAAAACACTTTATATTGCATATGTAAGGTCTATACTAGAATATTGTAGTGTTGTTTGGTCACCTTATATGAAAAAACATCAAGAACGAATAGAGTCAGTCCAAAAGCAGTTTTTATTATATGCACTCCGTAAGTTAGGGTGGACGGTGTTCCCTCTTCCACCATATGAAGCATGTTGCATGCTTATCAACATTCAAACCTTGAAAGATCGTCGGGAATATGCTATGGTTTCATTCGTAAATGACATCATTTCGCAACGTATTGACTCAAGTGATATATTATCAAAATTAAGGTTTTATGCTCCTACTCGACAATTACGCAACAGAAATTTATTCGTGTTGGATCGTCATCGTACAAACTATGCTAAATTTGGACCGCTAAATCAGATAGAAGCCGCGTGCAATCAGCATTGTGAAATGATTGATCTAAATATGCCTAAGACAAAATTTAAAAAATATTTCCAACATCTGCGAAATCATAGAATGTAAGCTAAAATGTAAATGATATTATGTAGTCTACATGTGATTGACGAATGAATAAATAAATAAATAGATTATTGAATAAAAAAACAATCTTCCTCAGTCATGAAGGCTCCCAAGCAGCACACAACTGTCAAAAATGGTTGCAGCAACTTGATTGTGACTTAATCGAGTCATAAAACTGTCATATCAACTGGTTTGCAACAAGTGTGCTACTAGGGCTGTCAGCCTTACCCGTTTCTGTTTAGACGCAACAGGAGTGATACAAACTGATGCTATCTGAAGAAACGGATCAAACTCAAAAGTTTTTTAATTTTTGCAAAAACGGTTAATACGGTAACGGGATGTATCTTTAGCCTCGCTCCTTCATTGGGTATATGTACCAAATATGTCATTAATTCAGCGATAATTAACAAAATTATGTTTCTATCAGGATGAATTTCTAGACAATTTACACTTGTTTACTTTCACCTAATTTTCGATTTCCTTAACTATTTGGACACCATGATTTCACTGGTTAAGCTGAACCAATTATCTCCACGAGCTTTTCAGGATCTAGTAATTCAGCCTGGATGTACACTAGCCATCCGTTATAAACTAATTGTTTACATAGTTAA
The DNA here is from genome assembly GCA_034211315.2 of Aedes japonicus. Taxonomy (NCBI): domain Eukaryota; kingdom Metazoa; phylum Arthropoda; class Insecta; order Diptera; family Culicidae; genus Aedes; species Aedes japonicus. The sequence goes on along the minus strand of JASCZW010000668.1, from coordinate 264,589 downwards.
AGTAACAATGATTTTACGTGAAAACCGTAGACCCAATGATAGGGACATATTTTTTTCTATGTTCTATGGCATCTATGGCTGTTTTTTTTTTAACCAGTTCGTTTATTTGTTAGGCTCAGGCGTGTGTAACACTTTACGGAGCCGAGTCTATGGCTGTTGTAAAAATAACGTTTTGAAAATGTTGTTATTGCTAAAATTATAATGGAAGTATTTGAGTTTGCGATTATTTATTTTTCAAATGGGTCATCTAAACACAAACAAAAAGAGCAAAATCTGTGTAGAGAAAATTGTAATGTTTTCATTATCGAATGGACAAATGGAAATCATATATGAAAATCTCCTAAGTACTTCAAAGCAGTTTTATTTTAGTTTGACTTGAAAAATTGTGAGTTGTGTAGAGCAAATACAGCTGTCAAAGTCTTAAATTTGAAAATCAGATAGAAGAAACCGAACAAAGATTGCATTTAATGATAAATCTATCGAATGGGACAAAGTTGCATACACGAAAAAGCCCAATTTGGTGCTTATAAACCAACATTACATCCATATCCATCGGAAGTTCCTGATGTTATATAATTAGTTGTGTAACTTTTTGTGAAACATATTACCAAATGTTTTATTAAACTTATCTAAGCAAGTGTATAGCAATTTGAATATCATTTACAGCTCAAATAATGTATGTGCTATAATGAAAAAAATTATCGATCGTTACGTATTAGGCTGAGTCAAGGGACATATACCCTATATCGGGATTTTTAAGCCGTTCGTTGAAAAGACAGCAGTCGGGTAACTTATTATTTATACCCGGGTATGGAGCATTTTTTGTTATAGGTACATTTCAATACAATGGGGTCTGCCATACATTCGAAATGAAGATAAGTACAAAGTCAACAAAGTGCTATACTTGGGAAGTTCTTCACCTCATCAATCTAGTTTTTCTTTCATAGCTTTTCAAGCTTTTGAAACACTGCTTTTTCTCTCCCTAAACCAAACTATCCGAAACACACACATATCCAATAGCATCAACTTGATTCTTTTCCATCGCGTCCAAACAGTAACGGGTAACTCTGACTGCCACCGTATCAGAGAAAAAATTGCCTGTTTTTTAATAATCTATTATGAAAAATAGATTTTGTTGTGGACATCACGACAAACAATCAAAAAGGGCTAAAAAATTGCAAAAGCATATATTTTGATTACTAAAATTCTAAAAAAACGGAAAAAAAATCATATGCTTTTATATTAGAAATAATGCATAAAATCTAGTTTGGGTATATTTTGAAAAAAATGTATAATTTTCAACATTTTCAAAAAATTCATAAAAGTTTAAAAACAAAAAATTAAAAAAGGAAAAAAAAATTACCATCTGAAGCTCTTCACTAGCTTCAAGGACATAACTTCAGCTTTTCAAAAAAAAAATTCAGAAAAAATAATTAAGAGGATCGAAGGGGGAGTCCTTGGAGAAAATCAACGTTTTATGTTTTTTAAGCATGGATTTACGATATTCTTAGTTTCAGTATAGTTTTTCTTGAAAAAAACTTCATTACCTACAACTTTTTCAAAGACAACAGTTTGATCAGATGAGTCGTTTGCGAAGAAATTTTGTTCGAAAAAATAAAATCCACATTTTAAGTACACCCTTATAGAAAATTAGTCCAGGATAACGTTATTTTGTATGGAAACCAACATAAAGGGTGATACGGTCAAAATTTGGTCAAGGGAAAACGCGTGTAAATTGGTGAAATCGTTTATTTAAAAAATCAAATTAAATTTCTTTTTCAAGTTCAATTAGTATAAAATTCAGGAAAAATATTCAGTTGGGCTTCCGCTTTTCCAAATCCGAATTGCCGGGCCTTACGCTTGACCCCTGCCATCAGATTTTGTACAGCCACCTTGTCCACCTTCTTCGCCGCAGAAAGCCAGTTTGCCTTGAACTGCTGCTCGTCCTTAGCAGTTTTTTTGGTCTTCTTTAGGTTCCGCTTGACAATAGCCCAGTATTTCTCAATTGGGCGGAGCTCTGGCGTGTTGGGAGGGTTCTTGTCCTTGGGAACCACCTGCACGTTGTTGGCGGCGTACCACTCCATGGCCTTTTTACCGTAATGGCAAGATGCCAAATCCGGCCAAAACAGTACGGAACAACCGTGTTTCTTCAGGAAAGGCAGCAGACGTTTATTCAAACAGTCTTTCACGTAAATTTCTTGGTTGACAGTCCCGGAAGCTATGAAAATGCTGCTTTTCAAGCCACAGGTACAGATGGCTTGCCAAACCAGATATTTCTTTGCGAACTTTGACAGTTTCGTGTGCTTGAAAATATCTGCTACCTTTCCCTTCCTTTTGCCGTATAAAACTCCTGTCCCGGAAGCTGCTTGTAGTCGGCTTTGACGTAGGTTTCGTCGTCCATTACCACGCAGTCAAACTTCGTCAGCATCGTCGTGTACAGCCTCCGGGATCGCGCTTTGGCCGTCGTATTTTGTTTATCATCGCGATTTGGAGTCACTACCTTCTTGTAAGTCGATAGTCCGGCTCGTTTTTTGGCTCGATGCACGGTTGTAGACGATACACCCAGCTTATTTGCGGCATCTCGGAGAGATAGGTTAGGGTTTCGCTTGAAACTACCGGCAACTCTCTTTGTCGTCTCAGCGGCTTCCGGTTTTCGATTTCCCCCCGATCCAGACTTCCTGGCTGTCGACAAACGTTCCCCAAACACTTTAATTACATTTGTAACGGTTGATTTGGCAACTTTTAGCGATTTTGCCAACTTTGCGTGCGAGTAGCTCGGATTTTCGCGATGCGCGAGCAAAATTTTGATACGCTGCTCTTCTTGCTTGGACGGCATTTTGACAACTGAAGAGTGAATTCCAAAACCAAAATAGGAGCAACATTCTACACACACACACCTTCAAAATGAGGGGTGTTCAGGTTTTTTAAATGCAAAATTGAAAGAAATACGTCAAGTTGATATTGACCAAATTTTGACCGTATCGCCCTTTATGGATAAAATTTAATTCAGATCGGAGAGAGGTCCAACCGGTTTGCTATTCTGCCTGGAAATGCTCTTGAGCTGTTTAGTGGAACACCTGCAACTAGAAATTGAGTAGAAAGATTAGTCATTTCCATTTAATTCCAACTAACCTTTATTGCCTTTATTACCGTTTATTGCTTACCCTAGCAAAGTGAAATAACAAGCTGATATCAAATAAGTAATAAGTTTTGTTATCTCAGATATTATTTTGAACTCACCTGTTATCGCAGAACAAATTTAGTTATCAAAATTGACAAATTTTCTTATCATCTGTTATCAATTTTAAAAGACGAACGTTACTGAATTCTACCAGCATGCTGACGAATGCCGAATATTACCAGCATTTGATGGATATGAAATCTCACCAGAAGCACTACTTCAGTTATTAGTGTATGAATTTGATATCATGTTGATAATATAATTTGAAATTATCTCAAGAAGTTTGAACAAATCACAAAATTTGTTATCAAAATGATCTCGATGATGATAAAACGATCTAATCTTGTGATATCCAACGAATATAAATTTGTATCCTAGAGGGTTTGAGCTGTTTAGTGGAACACCTGTAACTAGAAATTAGAATAAAAATCAGTATTTTCCATTTAATTCCAACTACCTTTGCTTATCTTGACAGAGTTATTAGTACGAGACACTGAAGAAATTTGCACATTGTAGACGAAATACGCGTATCTGTCAAGATGAGCAAAGGTAGTTGGAATTAAATGGAAAGTACTAATTTTACTTCTAATTTCTAGGAATATAAGTTTGTTATCTCTTTTGTTATTTTGGCTGTTTATTCAGCCTAAATGATAACATATTCAGTGATCAAACACTGATAATCTGATATTAGAACTCGTTATCAATATGGTATAAACCTTTGCTCGGGTATCTTGACAGACATGCCTATTTCGTCTACAATGTGACAGACTTCTTCTTTTTCTTCTTCTTTTATTTTTGAGAGGGGCTTTAACCCTTCGGGATTTTCGTCCCTAAGCAGACTTCTTCTGTGTTGTGTACTACCCAGGTAACCAATAAGCATGAGCCTATGCAGTAAATCAACCATAAAGCTGCATTTCAGATGCTACAAGCATTATATCAGCATCTTGAAAGCTATCGGTTGTAAATCTGCATTTCATTATCATTATCTTAGCATTGCAGTAAAGCAGCCGTATATTGGGCCAAAAGTAGCATTTATGTTTACATTAATTGTTATTTTATATATTCTCCGTGCGAGGAGTAACAGCATTTATGTTGCATTTACGGCGACTTAAATGCTTGATAGGTTGCCGTAAAGACGCTTTGGAACTGCTTATTGGTTACCTGTGTAGTGTACTAGACGAGTATTAGTACACGACACTGAGGAAGTCTGCACATTGTAGACGAAATACGCGTATCTGTTAAGATAAGCAATAAAGGTAGTTGGAATTAAATGGAAATTACTAATCTTTCTTCTCATTTTCTAGCTTCGAAGAAGCTATCAAGCTTAGTACAAAATGTTGTCTGTATTTCCCATAAAGTGAACCACCACACTGTGAGTGGCCCTAGCAGCATCCTTACAGTTGATACAAAGATGACTTCCAAGCAAGAAGTGCTTCGACAAAAAAATCATGGCCGCAGTCGTGGAAAATCCAGGCCAGTCCCATAGGTGGATCGCAAAACTGTCGGGAATCGACAATTCGGCCGTGCCGCGTGTGGTGAATACGTTCAAGACGACCCAGTGGCGAGCTGGCAGTGGATGAAAAGCTATAACGGCAATGAAAAGAGCAGTGAAAACAATGATGGGCAAGAAGGTCAATGGTTCGTCCAGTAGACAGTGAAGCGAGCCGGACTTCATGTCTTCAACGAACCGATAACCAGAAAGCTGAACCGTGAATGGTTATGGATAACGAGACGTGCATTAAAGTGAACGCCAAACAGATCCCCGGCCTGGAGTTTTTCAACGACAAGTCCCGCCAGGATGTTCCGGAAAAGTTTCGGAAGATGAAAGTCGACAAATTTGCCAAGAAGTGTGTTAGGTGATCTGTGAGTGCGGCAAATTCAGCAAGCCGTACATAACGACCGGCACTATTAAAGACCAAATATATAAAGAAGACCCCCAGAAGCACCTGCTGCCCTTTCTCCGGTCCCACGAAGGTGACACTCTGTTTTGGCCGGATCTGGCATCGTGCCATTACGCGAAACCGGCGATGGAGTGGTACGAAGCCAACGGTGTTGTTTTTGAGCCGAAGAAAGCAAATCCGCCAAACTCGCTAGAACTCACCCAGTAGAAAATGTCAGGGCGATTATGAAGAGCAAGCTCCGGAAAACAGATGAAGAAGTTGTGTAAGAAAGATAGCGCGAGTGTTCCACAAGATTTGATAGGTATCGTTGAGTCCAAGGTACGGGCATTTAGCCTAGGAGAGGAGATTGAATAAGTCAACTTTGCAAACACATAGCTATTATGTGTTTTTTAATTCCCTGAGAGTTTCAAAAATATCCGACTTAAAATGAATTTTTGGTGATCATTCATCACTCCTTACGTAAAAGCAACAGGCATATGCCTTCTCCGTAGCATCCGTAGTACACCTGCCGTAGTCATCACCTCAGCTTGCCGAACTGTACCATCCTTTCCAGGATAAGTACGCACCACCCGACCTCTCAGCCACCTATTCCTGACCTTCTGATCCACAATGACTACCAACTCACCCTCTTTAATCGGCTGGACATTCAGAAACCACTTTGTTATTCTCGTGATGGTCGGCAGGTATTCGGTAATCCACCTTCGCCAAATGTTTTCCAACGTGTACTGCAGCATATTCCAGCTGCTCCTCAGTGATCCTGCTTCGCTAATTGGATCCTTTACTGGTTGACGAACCTCTGTTGAACTTAACAACAGGAAATGATTTGGGGTGATCGCTTCCTGGTCTGATGCTTCCAGAGAAACAAAGGTTAACGGCCGAGAGTTGATCATTTTCTCAACTTCGGCGAAGAGCGTTGCTAGTGATTCATCATCAAGCTTACGTTCTGGAGGAATCGCTTCAAGAGCTGATTTTACGGACCGTACCATCCGTTCCGAGCAGCCGCCCATGTGTGGTGCTGAGGGTGGGTTGAATCTCTACTGCGTGTAACTGTCCGTGAAAGTACTACTAAGCTCCGCATTGATAGCTTCCGTTTCCTTGGCCAACCCTCGACTGACTGCGAGAAAATTGGTTCCATTATCAGAACTCTTGTGGAGCTCCACGCCGAGTGATGAACCTACGCATGGCCTTTTTACAAGAATCGGCAGTCAGGCTGCTAGCTACTTCAGTGTGTATGGCTCTAATAGTCAAGCACGTAAACACTACTCCCCAACGTTTAGCTACGCTTCGACCAATCTTCACTAAGTACGGCCCGAAATAATCGATTCCAACAAAGGTGAAGGCGCGAACATTCGGAGTCAATCTTATTGTAGGCAGCGGTCCCATCTTCGGAGTAACTGGAATAGATTTGTATATTCGGCACCACATACATCTAGTCTTTATCCTCCGCAAACGTGTCCTCAACTGTAATATGTAAAATCTTTGGCGAACTTCGTTTACCACTGTCTCATTGTTTGCATGACGAAATTTACGATGGTACCAGTCCAGAAGAAGCTCCGTAACTCGATGTTCGCGTGGTAGTATTATCGGGTATCTTGGGGGTAGCTTTGCAAGTTTACTCGATGGTTCCAGTCAGGGTTGCGGCTTATCATTTTTGACTCAGGCATATTCATTTGCCAATATCTCCTTTCAGAGGGTCGATTTGATAATATGATGTATGATGAACTTGTAGTGCATGAGTAGACCTACAACTTTGTCTAACAGTACATTGCTCTAACTCCTATATCTTCGACATGAGAGATCATCGCGAAGATCACTGCGAATATACGCTCTTTTTCCTCAGATATAAGAGATAGAGCTATGTATTGTTAGACCAAGTTGTAGGTCTACTCAAGCACCATAAGTTCATCATACATTATATTTTGAAATTGAGCTTCTGAGAAGAGCTATCGGCAAATGAATATGGATAAGTCAAAAATGATAAGCCGCAACCTTGGTTCCAGTAACTTCTCGGTGGTTCCAGGTTCCATATTACGCTTCATGGTAGTAATCTCATCCGGATAGGCAGCAGACTTCACTAGCTTCCGGAACGTCCATTCCGCTTTCTGCAACTCTTCTCGGCTCAACTCTCTAGCTGTATTTCGAACAAAACCTTTGGAAACTCGACGAAGGTTGTCGATGATTCGATGAACGTACGCAATGCAGGTCCTCGATACCAGCGGCTGTCTGTATCTGTCGACGGGCCTTTACTCCACTTTGTAGTTTCGTCAGCGACGTTGGTTCTTGTTCCAATCCATCTCCATTCACCCACCGTTGATAAACTTAAGATTTCATTCACTCTGAAGGCAACAAATTGACGGTAGCGACGTGAGTCGGATTTTATCGATGCTACTGTCGTAGTGGAATCAATCCAGAAGACGGTACGAGCAATTTTCACAGAATGATGATCTTCGATCGTTTTCCTCAGACGAGCTCCTATCAAAGCAGCCATCAGCTCCAGGCGAGGCATCGACAGTGCTTGTAGAGGTGCCACTTTAGGCTTCGATGACGCTAGAGCACATTGAATTTCTCCTCCCTCGACAATTCGGAAGTAAGCGACAGCAGCAAACGCCTGCTCGCTCGCATCTACGAAGATGTGTAGTTGGAGTGAATTGTAGCTGGCTGGATCATAGTTTCGTAGTACCTTCAACCATTGGTTCCAACGACTAAATATCTCAGAAGAAATCCTTTCGTCCCAGCCATTTTTTTCTCTCCAGGTATCATGAACGAGTACTTTCCCATGGATGACAAAGGCTGAAACCAATCCGAGAGGATCATAGAGACTCATTACCACGCTCAGCAACTCTCGCTTGCTCGGGATAACTTCACCGTTAATTATTCGTCGAAGCTCTTCGCGTAAGCAGAGATCGAAAGAGAATGCGTCGTCTTCCGGTGACCAGATCATTCCTAGCAGCCGTTCTAACTTGCAATCTTTACCCACTGCAAACCACCTAACCGCAGCAGGATTGGCTTGTCCAATTTTCTTCAGAACTTCTGGCCTGTTCGACATCCAGTTTCGGATGAAGAAATCAGCTTTTCCGTGTACCGTTGAAACATCCTGTGCTATTTTAACCGCTTCTTCGATCGTATCAACACTATACAGATAGTCGTCGACGTAATGCTTATTTTTTATTGCCGACGCAGCTTTCGGGTATAGTTCTTCGTATTCTGTTGCGTTGAGGTTTTTTACGAACTGCGATTGAACTGGAGAACATGTTGTCCCAAAAATAGCTACGTCGGTAACCATAATCTTGATAGGATGATCTGGAAAATCGCTCCACAAGAACAATAAAGCACTGTGGTCAACAAGACGTATAAGAATCTGCAGGAACATCTCCATGATATCTGCCGATATTGCTACTTCACGCTCGCGGAACTGAAACAGAACAGCCAACAACGAAGATCCGGGTGATCGTTCAATGAAACGCCCTCTACCTTTGCCACCGCATCCCATATGAGACGAACCTTACCGGGTTTGTTCGGATTCCCTAGAGGCAAGTACCATGTACGTCGCGGGTCGAAATATCGCGCTTCTTCCACGGTTGCTTCGTGCACATATCCTTTAAACTGGAATTCTGCAATCTGTTTACGGACAGTTTCATACAATGTTGGATTCTTTTGAAGCTGTTTCTCTAGGCATTTCAAACGGTTTTCCGCCATAGGCCAGCTGTCCGGTAGCTCAATGTAGTCGTGTTTCTATAATAACCCCGTTTCAAACTTTCCGCACGCACTCCTTATTGTAGTCTCTTCCAAAATCTATCGTGCTCGCTTTTCTTCAGCAGCAGCCTTCCAAGTTTGGTGTTATCGCAATTGCGAGGCTTTCCAGCGAGAAAAACTCTCGAACGTATTCGTGTAGATCGACGGCCGTAATTTGAGCACAAATATGCATCTGCCGAAGTTGCAACTTATCTCCCCCTCGTATAACTGTCGTAGACTGCCCAGCCAATAAACAGGATTATCATTTTTTCCTTCTTCAACAAGGAAAGCAATCTCCTGGAACGAGTCACTCGTAGTTCCTTGACCTTCCGTAATCAAGTGGCGTTTCACTCTGGCTCTGGAAGATGCATGCAGGTCTTCTATGATGATTCTCCGCATGGATTTTTCCGAAGTATTGGCTCCCTTTGCAAGTTTTCTTATGGAACGCACCAGGTTGCGAGCAATTTTAGCACGAACCGATTTGATCACGTTCGGCGTGCGTGCAAAGCGCAAACGTCCGCTTTCCGGCTTCCACTGCTTAGGACCATCCTGCCGGGACTTTTTTATGCGGTAAACTGTTGCCAAATGGCATCCTACCACATTGGCAATCTCTTTCGGCTTCTTCTGGGTGAGCAACAAACTGGCGATCACTTCTTTCGCGAACATTTTGACGAATTAGCAATAAAACAAATAGAATGGTTGGATGCAGCACTTGAAAGTAAACATAAACAAATACACTTTCGTCAGAAATTAGTCACTAGCTACACGAATTAACCCAATACTCAAGTTTGAACATTTTCGCATTATTTTCTGCCGCACCCTGTACTGTGTCTATAGTAAGAATGGGTTGAAAGAGATGAGAAAATAAATTCAATCTATCACAGCTTTCGTCGGATTGCGTTTTTGTCGGTTTAAGGAGAAATCCTTCTCTACCCTCCCTGACTGTTAACATCCATGAACTACGTCTCGTGTAAAATTTATAATTTCTAAGAGTGTTCTATAGTTATCTTCAACGTTTTATTTTTATCATTCTTTTATTTTATTTTATCAATAGTTGAAATTATGAGAAAACAAAGAAAAGCTTTTCAAAGGTTAAGAAACTAACCAATAGAAATTTTTACAAGAATTTTTTTTAGATTTTCAAAACATAGTATTTTCTTACCAATAGGCGCATTTCAGTCATTTTAGTTATAGAATTTTAAGTTAATAAAAATGCGGATAAACAACATCTTTCTAAGATAAGCCGTTTTGGTAAACCTTTTTGTTGACAAAATCAGACACGTCGTTTTGAATAAGTTGTCGCTACATCAGTGTCAAATTTTCATCAATAACATTTGTTTCAGAAATCTTTTTTAATTTAGGCACCTTTCTTATATGTTTGATACGATGATTGAAGTGCAAATATTAGTTATTGTAATCTAAAATTTGATTTAATCAAAATTAATGAACTAACACACACCTTCGGCCGCAACAAACAAAGCGCATGAAACAAACATTTACAGTCTATCAACAGTCGAATGCAAACGATACGGAAATTCAATATTAGCCTTCAAAGGAACGCAGCAGTGCTTTGCAATCCCTTTCTCCCCCGGCATCCAATTCGTATATGCAGAATGTGAAAATACCAGAGAAATTTTGCTATATAATTTTTCCGTGTAGCTACCGTGCTCGGCTGGGTTGAGGAATTTAATTAAATCAAGCTCCAACCGGGCTTGAATACCTACCTATTTCTCTGGGCGAGCACTCGATTTGTGCAACTGGCGATCATCATCTCTGGTTGGTACCTTTTTCCTAGCTGGAGATACAGTGAAGCACTGATGAGCCGAAAGGGGAGAGTGCTCGGTCATGCGGTCTCCAGTGTTGTATGTGCCGGCCATCAGGTTCAGTGTAAATACCCACCCATCCCCGAGCACTTGTATCGCCCACTTCTAGTGGGGCCATCGTCGGTTGCATCTTCATCAACACTGTCCGTGCTCCGATACTGGTTTCGGTGAATTCGATAGTCCATTCAGAAATTTGACCTGGTTGTAATGCGACGATATGAACATAGATGCCAACAAACAGAGAGAGGGATATTCAAGTATCCGGTGAACCGCTGTCCAGTTTGCGTTGCACATCGATGATGGTGGCAGGTAATCAAATGCAGTGTTTTGCGTGCGGTTTCAGTTGAAGGTAAATTGAATGGAAATAATTTCCCAGAAAGGCAATATCAATAAACGCTCCGAATTTCCTATCAAGAAGTGCAGAGTCGCGCAAAAAAGATAAAATTGAGCAACCAACACATCATCACCAGAGCCGATCGATAACAGAGACGCACAACAAAAGCGTCTTGTAAATCGACAGCATGGTTTTTGAGTGATTTCATTTCAATGTAATTGACAATAACAGTTTTTACGATTGTTTCTAACAGAGGAGATGTTTAATAGAGTCGCGCGAAGACTAAAACCAAATGTTAAAATCAAACCTTCAAACGTTGTTCCAATCGAGCAATGTAAATAAATACGATTGCTTCTCAGAGAAAAACGTGAGGAGTATTGATATGGAATTTCAAATTTTAGAGTCAAATAATTTACTTTAAATTTATTTTCGTAAATTAGCTTTCACTCGTTTCGTAAACATGGATTTAGTACATAGAACAAATGTCTCGTATATTGTATCAAACATTCATATTGCTTTTTTCTGGCGACACGCTATCACGAAATGAATTTCGTTCAGACCAGCCAATTGCACTTCCTCTTTTATCGAACTCATGCACGGTGGTGTTGCTACTGGCATGGGCGGGATTAATTTATTCATCCCAAAATAAAAATTAAAGCACTGTCGAGAATTACAACTCATTAATCAATAAACTAATCCTAGTGTGATCAACCACTTTTTCAGTAACAGCTCTTCCCAAAAATACAGGATTGAATCCCATGTCAGATATTTAAAAAAAAACTGGACAACTCCACGTGGATGCGCTTTTTTCCAATCGTATTTCAAGTCGATAAAGTAGAACTGTCAATCATTCATGCAACCACCAGAGAGATAAGAAGAAAGATTAGTAGATTCGTTTAATTTCAACTACCCGCATTGCTTATCTTGACAGATACGCGTATTTCGTCTACAATGGGCAGATTTCTTCAGTGTCGTGTGCTAATACTCGACTAATAATAATGTTTCTTTTCATTCTCTAGTTACAGGTATTTCACTAAAAAGCTCTCACTTTCCAGAATTCACTAGAGGGATGTTTCTTTTTAACTTGTGCAAAAAAAATCGTAGCTCTTTGTTTTGTATTTGTACAATGCACGAATGTTCTTTTTGTGTGAACAAATGCATCGTGCTTTTGACAGTTGCGCGTGTATCATTAATTACGAAGGAATCTTAATGAAAACAGTTTGCAGGAAACAACGAATAGATTCGATAGTTCAACCTTCGATTTTGTAGTACAAACTAAAATTAATTTTCAGTGTGTATGATGAATGATCAGATTCCACCATAGGCTGAAACAATTCCAGGTTGTTCTACTATTTGACCTGGAACTGCTGATAACCGGGCTTACGGTGAAATTATTGCAATTCAGATACTTTCTTGGTGCGGGCTGGATGACGGTTGTGAGAGAACGAAGAGCAGCATGCAGCACAGTGGAAAACAGCTTGCTAATGGAATTTTATTTTACATTTTGCCAACTGTTCAATTTCCGAATGCCAACTGGGTTGGAACTGTAGGTGTAGGAATCAATGCATAACAGATAATTCGATAGGTCATCACTGGTGCAGCCAATTTTAAATTCGAGTTGAATGGCGTAGGATAAAACGTATGCGTATGTAAATATTTTCAAAATGTCAAGTTCAAGTAAAAATGCACCAAATACACTCAGTAGCAAAAAAAAAGCCAAGCAAAATTTTGCTTCCAAAATACGCGTTGTTCAACCTTCTGTAACTTTGTCAATTATCAATATATTTGGCTGAAATTTTGACAACACTATAACTAATGTATACACCTTATGTGATCAAAATTTTATGTTGATAAAATTTATAAATTTGAAGTTATCATAACATATGTGAAAAAAGTCAATTTTGGCATACCAATTTCAAAAATCCGTATATCTGTGAAAAATTTAGGTAGGATATTAAAAAAATTTCCATGACCTAAAACAATATTATGTGAGATTAATGTGGACAAAATTTGAACTGTTTTGATTAAGTGGTTTGAACTACAGCTGGCGTCAAAGTTGACGCTCTAACATGAGTATTTCTCGCTTTCACCCGATATTTACCATGCTGAACTATCGGTGCAGAAACAAAGCTGAGGTGAATTCATCTTATTAATTCGGCCCAAACCTGTATGATGACAACGCTTTGAAATTGGTATGTCAAAATTGATATTTTTTGACAATTTTGATCACACAAGGTATATACATTAGTTATAGTGTTGTCAAAATTTCAGCCAAATATATTGATAATTGACAAAGTTACAGAAGGTTGAACAACGTGTATTTTGGAAGGAAAATTTTGCTCGGCTTTTTTTTTGCTACTGAGTGTAGACTAAAAAGTTACACATTGAAGTTCGATTGTTTACAAATCAGTTACCGAGAATAGTAAAAAACCTAAAATTTCCCTATTGTGTGCATTTAAAAAAACGACAAAATGTTCCGATTTTTTATGCGATTATTTCCTCCCAGAAGTTGACGACGTGGTGGCCCACTATTTGAACGAAATTCAATTTGGCTTGTTAAATATCTTTTTCTGTTCTAATGCGCCCATTATATCAACTGTGCAATTTTCTGATAAACTACTTTATGACCTTAGTAGCCACCGGATCCATGGGAAAGTTTGTGAAGGGTAGCTATAAAAATTGAAATATTTTCGTTTAATTAAATAACAATACAAGTAGTCAGTCTCGTTGAAAAATGGTAAGAAAAAATTGTCACACTCAAAATTTTACGGAAACCGATGCAGTTAATAATATGAAGACTTCTTGAGCCACGCAATAGTCAAAAATATATTGGATTGATACCTATAAAAATCAAGAATATTGTCCTGATTTTCCATAAAAATCCAAGATAGGTCACACGATGGAATCTCTCACCTTTCCAATCTTCATGAGAAATGGTAAACAACAAGTATGTAACTGCCAAAATCCTATACATAATCACAACAATTAATCCTCTTTGAAGTGCCTTATCAAGTGTATTCTACAGCCGACATGTCTTCTATTTTTGCGTTCCGGTTCCTATGAGAATTGACCAGGGAAATGGCACCCCTATCTATACTAACATAAAGCACCGAGAGTGTCTGTAATAGAGAGTGACGACAACGTCGAAATTGGAAGCTATCAACTGTCACTTCCAAATCAAACGACATTCCAAACGAGCAAACGACCAACCAAAGCAGGAACTTAGTGTCGCCCTCTTTAAAGCTACGCTACAATCGCCAGTACAGCCAGGAGACCTACACTAATGCCTGGGACAGACATACAACGTACAGCGTTGTACTTCTTTAGTCTAGTACGTGTTTTTTGGTACTGGATTAAAGTATTTGACAGTTCGTACAACGGTAAGCGTTGTATGTCTGTCATAAGTATAAGACTGACAAGCCAAAACACTATCGAAATCGCGGGTTTCTTGGATTGATTTTATCAGACGTTAGCAACGATACCTTTATTTACGGTTGTTTTTTTACGGTTGAACCACAGACGTTTCTTACTTTCTACTCAGGCTGAAGCCAGGGTGGACTCTGCTGTACACAGTAGTCGCCTCCATTTAAATCGATCCACGGCTGCTCTTCGCCAGCCTCGCAGTCTGCGAAGGGTCCGCAGATCATCTTGTACTCGATCGATCACCCTATTTTGTGCCCGTCGGCTCGCTTTCGAGAATCAATTTTATTTGGCTGTCGTCCAACATTCTTACGACAAACCAAGCCGACCGATCCTCGCGGCGTACGCGTAGAGAGGTTTTTCCAACAACTGATATAATTCGTGGTTCATTCGCCTACTCCACGTCCCATCGTCCATCTGCACTCCACCGTAGATCGGACGTAACTCCTTCTATTGAATGATACCATGGTCCTCCACGAGCATTGTCCATGTGTCCGTGTCCGTAGAGAATTACCGGTCTAATTTATGTCTTGTTATGTTAAAGCCTGTCCACGTTAAAATTCGGACAACAAAATAATAGTAGCAAAAAAAATTACACATACTTCAACAGAACCGATAGTTTATTTCGCAATAATATACTTATATCTACATAAGAAACAGTTGATTGTGATATTAATCCTTCTTTTTGTGAAATTCTCGAACTTTCTGTGGTTCATCAGGTTTCAGACAGTATCCTCAGATACGCCCGCCGTGACGATTCTCCATCTTCTCTTGAAATCATCGGTACCATTTGCTTTATTCTTAGTTTCGAAGAGTTTCCGCTTAACTAGAGCCCAGTACTTCTACTGATGCTTTCACACAACAATGTCCATCTTGCTCAGGTACTACTTCACCGTAAATACGGTTCCACTAACCTCTTAGTCAAACAACGATAACCTTCTTCCTCTTAAGCTTCTGCTGCACATTATGGACAAGCTGCACTGTCTAGTGTCCGGAACCGCTCTCACCTTTCGCTAGAAGGAAGCGGATGTTTGGAATGAAAATTCGAAACAAACTTGCAAGCCCCACTGGCATTCGTGGAATAATTCTTTTTGTGCAAATTAAAAAACACTCGCGGACAGGTTAAAACTCTAAATTTACAAACGGACAAAAAAAACTTCACAAAACTACTTTTATTTTATCACTAACAAATTTGGTCTTATAAATTAAACACAAATAACCATTCTTGACTGTTATGCATTACCATTCACCCTGGATAGAACTTTTGTCTGGGCTGCTGCCCATCTTCACGTACACTGAAAAAAATCTTGCAGTAAAAACTACCATTTTAACCGACTATGCCTATTTTCAAAACTACCTTGAAATTTCAGTCAAATTTACCACGTTTAGGGCATCTTCAACGGTGGTCCAAATCTTGGTTTGGACACCGGTGTTGTAAATTTAGTTTTATATCGGATCTATCTTGCATCATTTTAAATCTGGTATATGCTTTGATCTAGTCTTGCAGCAATTTGAAGCAAGAAAAATAACGTTCCACAACACTTAAAAAAAAATTCGCCGTATTCCCCAAAGGGAGAAACGACAACCAAATTGTTTTTCCATTTTTGCCAAGGGCATAGTTTTTGATCAAAAACTGGTTATAAACTCGAAAGTTGAATGAACTTATTAAAAGTTTCAAGATAATCATGAAGTTGGTTCGCTTTTTTTTGCGAAGAGGAGTGACGGAACCTCATTAAAGTCCATTAAATTGCCGCAAATATCTCAACGTTTCTGGAAACTTGGTTGAACTTCCTAAAAGTGGAATAAAAACAACTTTCTGGAAATTACCGGCAATTTGAAGAGCAGATTTAGCCAGAATATCACAAATATTTTAATAATTTACGAGACATTGAAAAAAGTCTGGGAATTTGGTGATTTTGCAAAACTTTCAATAATATGGTGGAATTTCTGTGAAATAAATAGTATTTCCGAGATGTTGTTAAACCTTACAAGTACTTTTGAGAACCTCCAAGATTGTGATACGGTGAATATTCCAAGAAATTGATTAAACATCGAAAACGTAGTTGATTTTTTGATTCTTGTTCTAGTTCGGTACGAAAAATCATCGAGAAGTAAGAAGTTCAAGTTATTCCTAAAGCTTAAGGCAAAAATCTATGAATGTTTCCTAAATTTTTGAGAATGCTCAAAAAATCCTTAGAATCCCTGGGACGTTTTCTGAAAATCTGATTCTCCGATCTTTGGGAAATTTCTCTTAAATTCTTGGAAGATCCCACGACTTCTGAGGAATTTCCTAAATTTCTGGGAAGTACCCTGACCATCTGGGAAGTTCACTGAGCTTTTGGGAAGTTTCTTGAAATTCTGAGAATTTTTCTGAACTTCCGGGAAGTACCCTGAACTTCAAAGAAGCTCTTTGAATTCCTACAGGTTCGCAGCCCTTCTGAGAAGTTTTCTATACTTCTGAGAAATTTTCTATACTTCTAGAAGTTTTCTGTACTTCTGGAAATTGTCATAAACTTCTGATAAGTTCTCTGAACCTCTAGAAAGATCCACAAACTTCTGAAAAATTTCATGAATTTCTATAAAGCTCTCTGAACTTATGGGGTGTTCTCTAATTTTCTGGAAAGTTCCCTGAAATTTTGAGAAGTTCCCCGAAATTTTAGAAATTTCCTTGAACATCTTCGGTCGCTCTATGAACTTCTGAGAAATAACATTCTGATAAGTTTTCCGAAAAAAAAAAAAGTTTCTGGAGAGTTGCAGGAGCTACTGGGAAGAAATCTTTAACTTTTGGCAAGTTCCCAGAGCTCATGTGAAGCTCCCTGAATTTATGAAAAATTCCTGGAACAGCTTCTTTATGACCGAAACGGAAATCACGGTCGACTTTGAGATGTCTTCCAGGACGTGACCCTCTCCGTTTCGACTCTTGTTTTTCCGCTGCCAAATTACAAATCAGTATTATCTACTATAGTTTAAATGAAATGGATGCATTCACGCACTTACCTTCAGCCAAACGTAAGAGCAAGTATTCCTCGTAGTCTGCTGACGACGCACTACTGGCAGTTAACATAATTTGGTCAAACCAATCCAAAAAGTTTCCAAAAATCTGCGATATCTTAAAAAAAATTCTGATCTCTGATGTTGAATAACTGACATAATAGCAGGTTTTGGCGGGTTTAACAACAAGAAATACAACACCGATGCTGGAAACGCAAATTTGGTCTATTCTAGCTGGTGCTATTCAAGGTTTGCTGATGTAAATCAAGTATAACGTTGTTCCAAAAATAGGCCACCACTGAAGATGCCCTTATGGTACAGTCTTCAACAATTGTGGTATATTTGACAGACCTCATATTGATATCAACCGCACTATGGTTGATCTAATCGCAGTCATGGTAAAATCAAACGCATTCATAGTCAAGTGAAAATTGTTGGTGTTTGCGCTTAATTTTGCGTGTACGTTTCGTCGTCCATGCTTCTTTCATACTTCGTAACAACCTCATTGTACTATTTTTGGGCACGCCTTTTGGCCACTAGATTCTGCTGCAGTGTCTTGTTTGGTTGGTTGTTGGTTACTGACCCAAAAAGGTCAAAATTCTTCTCGGAGACGAGTCCTTATGACGGTGCTTTGGCTGGAATCGAATTTCTTGGCGATATCATAATCGCACAACTTGCCTTAATCGTTCTCAACCCCATCAAATGTTACTTCTGATTCATAGTTCCACTACTATGCTTGCTATGATCCTGCCAATAGATTTTAACACGCTCCTGGAAATCACAGAGTTGTTCTATGTGTGGAAATGTTTGACCTCGCCATTTTTAAATCTGACGAAGTGGGTGTTCGAAATTACGTTTAGATATGCGGCTTTCATCAAGTGTAACTTCTTTGAAACTATATGAATCGTATCGAATTTTTCAGCACTCAAAAAAAACACTTCATAACAAACTGCTTTTAAAGATCCGACTAAGTACAGTTCATTAAAGGAAGTGGACACCTGTTGCTCAAAGGAAAGTATTTATTTTTGAACAAATTTCTGAAGAACGCTTGGACTTTTCTCTTGATATCTCTTACTAGATTCTCCACAACTTTTTCCGTAGCTTTTCATTGTGCTGCAGACCGAATTGGAGCAGTCAACAGAGTTTGCTTCTCTTCCTTCTCTCTTAAGATGCCACTTAATTATTGCCCTCTATCTTTCGATAGGACGCAGTTCAGGGCAGTTTGGGGGATTTAGGTATTTTTATACAACATAGACTTTTTCCTTCTTGAGCATCTCCAACGTAACAGAAGCGTAGTAAGCAGATGTCAGATCCAACCAAAACAATAGAGGATCCGTATGCTCTCGTTAGATGGGTAGAACCCTGAATTTTTTTTAGAGTCTGTTGTGAAATATAATGAACTCTTCAAGCCACAGGAGCAAATAGTTTGCCACAATTTTTCGGTTCAGATGTATCACACATCATCAGGCACATCTGTCCTCTGCTCAGCGTTGAAAAATAGCGATCCCGGAACTGTTCTGGTATCCAATTTGACGTACGTCTCGTCGTACATCAAAATGTACCAGTTCTGCTTTTGGAGGGGAACGTCATACAGTTCCGAGACCGTATTTTCGAAGAAGCCTTCTGTGAATTCTGCGGGTCTGATTAACAATCTAGAACACTGCAGATTTAGAGCACTTCACGTTTTTTTTTCCAATTCTCGAAACGACAACTTTTCGGAAAACTAGTTGTCCAGAATTAATCAACGAGTTAAGTTTTAATTTAACCCAAAACCATCGATAAACAGGTGTCCACTTTCTTCAATGAACCTGCCAAGCAATCAAAAGATCTGATAAAAGGATTTTATATGTTTTTATATGTTTATAAAATAAGCCGCTCTTTATTATTGTTTTTGAAAAACCCATTGTTTTGCTCTTGTATCACGTCAAACTTGAGCACAACACCACCCAGGTAACCAATAAGCATTGAAATATGCACTAATTATGCATTATACTTGCATTTACGATTCTGTTTGCTGTAGATTGGCTGTCTGAATGCATAGCTGTTGTAAAATAGCACACGCTAAGCTACCGTAATGCTAGCTGTCTGATATCTGCATTTTTGTTGCTTGTAATATTATTAGAAGAACGCACTGAAAATGCTTAATTAAAGCTGTTTACAAATCGACAAGTGTCCGAATTTTCAAAGCGTTTCATCATCCTGCGTTTCTTTCAATAGTCCTCACTCTAGTGATTGAATCATTTTCTTCCAAGTTCTGCAGTTCCATCTGTTAACATTTGTAAACAACTTTAATTAAGCATTTTCAGTGCGTTATTCCAATAACATATCAAGCAACAAAAATGCAGATATCAGGCAGCTATTTTACAACATCTGTGCATTTAGACGGCCAATATACAGCAAGAAGAATCTTAAATGCAAGTATGATGCAGAATTAGTGCCTATTTCAATGCTTATTTGTTACCTGGGAACATTGAAGTTTATATTGGGCAAATATTAAAACCGTTCCCATACGTTCCATATGGGTTGGAGGATAAAGACGCGGTATAAAAACACGTCGATCACGAAGCAGCGAGTTCGAATCCCATCCTAGGAAATTTAAAAACTGCAGCGAATTTGAGTTTCCCCTTTCATAAGAAAAATAGGGGGTCTAAACAGAAAGCAAACGTTCATCAACAGGAGAGGAAAAGAAATATAAGAGGCAAAACAGGAAAATGAAAAAACTCTAAAATTGAAAATGGATTGTTTTTCCTTCACATTCCCAATCAAGCATTTAATCAGCATTCTAAAAGCTAAACTCCCCAGCAGCAGAACAACATTTCAACTGCTGTCATCTAGCTGTCATTTGCAAAAGTTGCCAATTCATGCTACCAACGAATGACATATTGTCGATATAGACGTCATCTTTTGGTGAGGTCCAACATTAAATTAGCCGTATAGCGGGCCAAAACCTGCATGAATTGCATTTAAGGTGAATATAATGCTCATTTGCATTATATCGCTTGTCGCTAAGACGCTTATAGGGCTCCTTACGGGCTCTATTAAATGCTTATTGATTACCTTCAAATGTTAATAAACTTTGTGATATTTTTTAAAGTGTTACTCAGAACTTCACCTTTACTTAAAAAAGTAAAAAGTAATTCAACATATATTTATTGTGAACTTTTGCGCTGATTAAAAGTACAGTTAGTACTTTGATTGAACTTTGTGATAGAGATTTTTGAAGTTCAATGCAAGTTCTCAACTAACAACACATGATCTTGAAGGTTGAATTGAAAAGAAACAAAAACTTTTCTTGAATTATCAAGTTCCTTTAGATGTTAATAACACTTTCATGAAAATTAAGTTCTGACGGTACGTGAAGTGTCTTGTTATTCAGCAAAGAGGTTCCATGAAACTAAATTTCAACTAAATGTGAACTTCTGATTTCTTTTCTCAAGCAAAATTCAATGCGTCCAGATATTAAATGACTCAAGCCTTAAATCGTGCATTCCATTCATCGTCTATTCACCGTGAGACTAACTGTAAATCTTACTGCGAATGAAACACTCTCGTCATAGATATGAAAGTGAAAGCAATGCGTTATAATTGATTGATTGATTCGTCTCTTTGTATTTTAATTCATCATAAGCCATTTTTTTATATCCAGATTCTGAAGTGAGCTACAACGAGGTAGATATCCGGTTGCAATCTCAGGTGATATGAAATATATCGTGAAACGACCCCCTATAAAGATATTTGTTAATGTTTTCGAAGAATCGCAACGTAAAGTATGCTTACAACCCATTTTCGACTTCACCTGTATTTTAATTAACATACATTCTAAATTTTAGGAGCGTTGAGAACTGGCTCAAGACCCAGATGGAACGTCGCAAACCAAACATTTAAATTTCAACATACCTTTAGGGCGTTGTTTCTTTTGATCCCCTAGGATCACTTTTAGCAAATGAGTTCCAGACGAATAGACATGTGCTGGTCTCGGATGATCCGGTAGAAGGCTTCCGTCTTTCATGGATTGGAAATGCAATATAATCGTTCGTTTTGGAGGTAGGCAAAGCTCATTGCGTGCTGTAGACCAAGGTCGGAATTTCTGAATGGTATAACATTATTTCGAATGTTAGGGTGTGCTGAAATGCCATCTAGTAGGTGAAGTCCCAACTACAAATGCTACTTGCATTTTAATTATTCCATAGGGTACGCTCATTCCAGCTCTTTACTAAAGGGTTCGAGTTTGAACGCATCGGACACAAGTTTATCGGTATCACCCTAACCAGTGCCTGAAAAGAGTCCCGAGATACCTACCGCCGCCCGCCGCTATACAGCAGCCAGGTAGGTAAATGAAAACAGTCGGGTTGGGATGCGATGTATGTTTATTTATAGAATCAGGCTCACTCAACCCATCGTTCCGCATCCTCCCTCCCAACATACGCGTCCACACATTTCGTGCATCTCGTTTCAAGGTCCATCTACATCCGTCCAGTCGGGCTGGGAAATGGTGGGTGGCAAGTGACCTGCTTTTGGCTTTATCATCCTATACCGAAGCTGGTATTGGCATCATCATCATCATCATCATCGTCGTCGTCATCAGCCAGTCTCCCTGAATGGGGCTTCTCGCTTATGCAACTGTCTGTCTGGGTTTAAACCGCGGTTGCCGTGGTGCACCAGCCATCCTGTTTCGCAGTAGAGTGCGTTACCTTGGTGGAACTCGTCCCTTTGCCATGCTGGTCGGCCTTAGCTGGGATGCAGGTGATAATGCTGCGCAAGTTTAGGTTCGAGTTGAAAACCTTCACAGCTTCAATATTGGGACTGTGTGGTTGGAAGCACTTTTGTTGTTCAATGGTGTTTAACGCACGGACACCCTAGAGTGGCTGCCCTATGGAGTGGATTCAGGATTCAGGATTCAGTACACTTACACAAGCATACAGAGGCTCGGACGGTACGAGCATGATTTATGGGCGGACGTATGTAATAAGAAGCTTGTAAGGGCATTAGCAGAGCGAAATTGGGCAAAATGTGAAAAGCTCCCATTCCTGGTATGAATCATGTATGTTGTTATTACAACGTAAGTATCCTTTCTTGGTTCTACAAGTTAATTTCGTGAAGAAGCCACAGTTCTGTTTCTGATGAGCTTTACAAGTTTACTTAATGTTTGCAAAAAACAGTCTGCATCCATTTCAATGTTATTTCCATCCAAAGATTTTCAAAGATTACCGTTCGCATGAGTTGTAGTACAGAAAACCCTCTTAACGTTTGCATTTAAAAAAAATAGACTTTTTACGGATGGTGATAAAAAAAAAGCTAGGACAGATTATTGATAAATTTGATAAATTTCCCATGGAAGGTAATTATTTACGCTTACTTGCAAAAAATTTCTATGCCCTTGTGAGCGGCCTTCCGGCAGTTAACCGGAACATTCACCATGGCTGTCGAAAACATGCGTGGTTCACCGACTTGGGTACCACATCGATATTCAGCCGCTCCATCTCCTCCAACGATCGCTTCGAGTAGTGGGCCGATGCCAGATCCGGCCAGAATACCGCGTCTTCGCCCTTATGGTATTTGTTGATGAACGACGCAACTTCTGGCAGGCATAAATTTCCCCGTTCACGGCCAGTCCGGAGCGAAAGCAGAGCGGCTTCGACATCCCCTTCTTGCTGATTGCCAGCCACAGAAGAACCTTCTTGTGGAACTTGGTGTGTGAAATGAACTTCACCTCGGAGCTCACTTCCTTCGTTGCCATTCGTTGCCATCCAGGGTAAAAAAGGTCTCATCGTCCATCACCACCGCACCGCCACGTCGCGATTCGCCGGGAAAATCGAGTTGACCATCTTATTCAGCCGCTGCCGCTGCGTCATTACCTGCAGCTCCGAAACCAGTAGACGTGACTTCCACTTCCTGACATGTATGTTCATGTTCGCCAGACATGTATGTTCATACTGTTTGGCCGGTTGAACCGACCTCCCGACCAAGCGCACGCAGCGATGTAGCCACTTTTCCCTCGGTCTTCCTCTTCAGCATACTCTGTAGCTTCTTGTCGCTCAAGGTAGTCGGCTGTCTGGAACCGGCCTTTCTTTCGATACTCTGATTGTTGTCTAATAGTACCAAGATGCTGTAGATGCCAGAACTGGCGTATCCGACGTCCACAAAGTGCCGCATGATGTCCGTTTTCAACGCGGCGGGGTGCCGTTCTTTGAACGCGCACTCTTTTGAACGGAGTTGCTTCACTGTTTTTGCCATAACGATTAGAGTTCGACTGATAGAGCTGTCAAATTTTGTCTGCTGACTCATGGGTTACTATGATTGATGCTGCATGGGTAGTTTCGTCAGTGCTGGTGATAGTCTAGGACAGGACCTGCCAGCTCAGAGAGAGATGACCTCTTATAAATTTATGATTGCTATGATACGGGGGTCGTTCCAGTGTTGCCAGATATGTTTACACAGTAATCCCATTGAAAACAATGGTATAAAAAATATAATCAAAATTCGTCGATATTCTTTTAAACCTTGGTAATATTCAATAAAGTAAACGTTTAACAAATGTCCATATTTTAAATGGAGAGGTTCGTGAATTTGAGGCTCCACGAATACAAAACTGCCTTACAGGGAAGAAAAGGATGATATTAGAAATTCAAATAAATAAAACGCGTTACTTTTAAATCTTCGTAAGCTTTTTTGCACTTCATTTCGAACTGATTTAAAATAAACCACTGCGAAAGTGAACTTTTATTTCCGCATTTGTTCAGTTGTCACAAACGAAGAAAGTGAAAAAGCAGTGACTAGCAACACCAACAATCAATATGTAACTAGCTATTTGAAATTGGTTCACTGTTGTAGAACCCCTTGGTCCGAATTACACCTTGAAGCCAGCACCTTGTTATACATATTTGCGCCTTTGTTTTGATTTGCTGTGTTATTTTGACAGAGTATTTGAGAGTGTGTTCATGTGAGTTCATTATAAGGGGTGCATTATTGAGCTTGGGACCGAGCTTGGGACGATGTTCTAGTACTGACTGAGCCAAGAAAAATCGTTTTTGTATGGGACCTACTGGTCTTAGAGTTAGTCTATGGCAACACCGCCAAACCAACAACAAACTGACTGCTTGTAACGTAACTCAACGGAGGCGGTAGAGGCGGTGGTCACAGCGACCAATAAAAAACGGTCTTTTTTCACAGCTAAATGTCTTGTTTTTGCACTAACCTAGGTGATAGTAAACCAATGAAAAATCGGCCATTTTTGTCCATTTTTTTAATACAAACGTTATTACGAGATTTATTTTCATGAACAACTCAACGAGATTATTTTTACGAACTAAATTTGAAATGACAAGGTCATACTTGACCGAAAGTAACCGAATTTGCCCAATTTTTCTACAGAGTGTATTATTTATATAAGCTCAGTTGGGCAGTTCTCATGGCTGGTCCACAATTGATACGTTGAGGATGCGTTTGCGTGAATTTGACAGCTTTATCATAGGTGTTCTGTCAAATTTACGTCAACGCATCCGCAACGTATCAGTTGTGGGTGACCCTTCAGTGAGATTTCGGTCGAGATGAAAGAAAATAAGCAAACCGTTCGCGAAAGGATTTTTTCTCACCCATGTGCCAAATCCTAGGTTGTCATATCGCGCCTTGGGAAAACTGATGGATATTCATCATTCGACCACCCCAAGGGTCAATGCAAAGGTTCTAGGAACGGATGACAGTGGATCACAAGCCAAGACAAAACTGGCAACAACGCGTAAAAAAACCGAGAATGCGCTGATTGATCATTTCAAGCGGAATCCGAACATTTCGACGCGAGACTTGTTGTTTTGCAAAAAAATCGTCCAGTTGGTTAGGAAACGGTACGGAATGAAAACGCAGAACTTCCCAAATCGGGACGACCGCCAGCAGAGTGTTGCCAAAACGCGTACTCGAAGCTGCTACCAAAATACCGGTGTTCCGTCATTGATAATGAGACCTTCATCAAAGCAGATTTTGGGCAGTTACTAGAACAAACATATTTCACGGGTAAGGACAGTTAACGATGAAACAACCCAATCGTTGTAGCCTTAAGATGTTTTATAAAGAAATAAAATTATAACAAGCCGTTGACCGGACCGGGCGTCTTATCTTAAGCTTGTAGTACACTGTTTGTCTAATAGCCAAATATTTGTCATAGGCAGATAGGCATCTGACAAACAAGGTTGCGGCTTATCATTTTTGACTTATCCATATTCATTTGCCGATAGCTCTTCTCAGAAGCTCAATTTCAAAATATAATGTATGATGAACTTATGGTGCTTGAGTAGACCTACAACTTGGTCTAACAATACATAGCTCTATCTCTTAGAGCATGCGTATCGGGCGCAACTATCTGGGCGACTAAAATACTAGCGCATCGGGCTGTCATTTTAGTTTAGTCACTCAATCTCACACCGGTCGCTACTATATTTTGTTACCGTGGTCTGTATCGGTCGCTGCTAAACTAGTGCTCGACACGCTAAGATGAGAATACCTAAAGATCGTTAAAAAGTACCGATAATCGCTCAAAACTGCACATACCTAAATTATGCGTAAATACAAATGACCTAATATTGGGCAATAGTATTGAAGGAAGATAATATTGTATTGTTACTTTTTACTGAAAATTGGGTATATTTCTGTAGTTTTATTTTACAGGATGCTTTAACAAAAAGACATGCAATTGATTAATTTATCATTTTTGATTAGTATTTCAAATTATGCACTTTAGATGGAACAAATGTTCAAATGTATTACATCGTAGTATCTAAAACTGAAATTGGTAATAACGTTCTGACTATTTTTCAAACTGCATGGAATTGGCCATTATCGACGATTTTCTGCTCTCTTTATCACCAATTACTTTGCTAAAACTGCTCGAAAAACCATTCTACTAGGTAAACAATAACGTCTTATATTGAAAAATTAACATTTCACAAAAGTCAGTACAAACTACGCAGGTAATCAATAAGCAGTTCCAAAGCATCTTTACGGCAGCCTATCAAGTAATTAAGTCACCTTAACACTCCGTTCGGACTACAACCTATATTACGTGATATGGAGTATCTTGATATCAAATGCTATGTACATTATTTCCGGTGAAAACTAGATTTATAGATGCTGATATCAAGATACTCCATATCGCCAGTACAAACTTTACGGCTTTCCTCGCACGTTATGATGAAGTTCACAATGCAACGATCCATCACCAGCTACGAGAAGATTTGATTGAACATTTGTGGAAAGTAAAAGGAGAAGAGGAATAACACACACACACACACACACACACACACACACACACACACACACACACCGAGAAAGTTCTATGATTTATCCAAAACAGTTAAATAAAACTTTTATTTCAAACAGTTACTTCAAAAGTAGTCGTGATAGCTGATAATTCAATCAGTATGAAAACTGACATCAAGGAATTCTTCACAAAATTGGATCTTCTGGTGCTTCTCATCATCTTCATCAGCCTCTTTGTCTTCACCAGCCATATCCCATTCACCAGTCTCGTCGTCTTCGCCAGCTTCATCGTCTTTGCCGAGCTTGACCGTCGTCATCCCTCGAAAGCTTCGAAAACTTCTTCATACCTTGGTTGGGATTCAACTCTGCTTTCTTTTTCTGATAATGCTTCTTGTAATATCTATCTATTCTTTCCACGTTTGTATGCACTCATGTTCTGTAAATAAAAACGATATAATACTTCGTCAGTAATCCACAGATTCAAGGCACAATTAAAATTAACATCATACTTACGGTTACTTTTCGGGATGGATTATTCCGCAGTTGCAATAATCGGGAAATTTAATCGTTCCAGCGCCCCTTGCCACTTAAACTATCCGATGAAAATCACTTTTCAGCACGTTTGATTGCGTAAACAAAAATAAACAACAAACCAATCGAAGATTTTTGACACTTGGCAGTCGAATAGCAACCCTCTCTCGCGCCACTATCGCGTTGCTAAATTTGAGCGCCCGATGCTTTCCGATAGTCGCGCTACAATTTTGCTAGCGCTTTTAGTTGCGCCCGATACGGTTTGTAGTGATGATTAGGGCGATCAAATATAGTTTAGTCGCGGACCGCTGCGGGTGCTCTTATATTTGAGAAATAAGAGCGTATATTCGCAGTGATCTTCGCGATAATGTTCGCGGTGAAGATCACGCTATTATCATCGTGAAGATCACTGTGAATATACGCTCTCATGTCGAAGATATAGGAGTTAGAGCAATGTACTGTTAGAAAAATTGTAGGTCTACTCATGCACTACAGGTTCATCATACATCATATTATCAAATCGACCCTCTGAAAGGAGATATTGGCAAATGAATATGCCTGAGTCAAAAATGATAAGCCGCAACCCTGCTGACAAACATCTATGATATCTGTCAGCTGTCTAGCTGCCTATGCCAAATATTTGGCTATTTGACAAACAGTGTACTACAAGCTTTAACTCTGTTATTAACGACAGGTTATGGGCTCAGCACTGCCCTAACCATAGCAACGAGTTTGTTAGAATACTTGATTTTTTTCACGAAGCAGAATGCAGACCGAAAATCAGAAGATTTACCTTTTCGACGGGAAGCATTTCCGCAACTGAAGTTTTCGGATGGAGACTTTGCTGGGGGACAAGCAGATGATAGATTGCGTTCGACGAGAAGTTCGCCAACGAGGACACAGTGGGGGTGAAAGCGCAGGAGGAAACGAAAATTGCGGAGCGGAAACTTCAAGAAGCAAGGTGCAAGTCGTTGCTGGTGGAAAAGATCGATGTTTGCGAAGAAAGGGCTTTCTGGCCAGTTTTACCTTCTGAAGCAACTGGCCACGATGAAGTACATCGAAGCGGAATCAATGGAACATCACGTACTGCGGTTTGAAAGGATCAACAGAGAGCTGGCCACAGCGGACATTGTAATACCGGAGCGGCTGGTGTTGTTCAACTTGCTCCATACGACGCCCAATACCTTTCAATAGTTGGCGAGAGTTATGGAAACGCTTCCAGCGGAGCAAAGCACACTCGACTTCGTGAAGGCGAGCACTTTGGATGGGCGTTTTTCGGCGAGCGGTTCAAGATCAAGTGTTTTTCCTGTGATAAAGTGGGCCACAAAAGATCAAGGTTGTAATTCACCGAATGGAAGATCTGTATCAATGCGGCGAAGACCCAGGTCATCTTATTTCCACACTCCAACTCTCCCAGACTTGTTCCGCCTGAGGATTGTAAAATAAGCCTAAACAACACAACGGTGGATTGGGCCAAATCAGCTGTCTATCTTGGCGTTACCATAGACAGCAAGCTTATTTTCAGGGAGCAGGTTGACAAAACGGTCACAAAGTGTAACGTTCTGTTGAAGCTACTGTACCCATTGATCAACAGAAGGTCTACATTATCCCTGAAAAACAAGCTTGCTGTCTACAAGCAAATCATACTTCCAGTCATCGAGTACGGCATGCCAATCTGGGAGAGCTGCGCAAAAACACATCACCTGAAGCTTCAGCGTATTCAAAATAAGTTCCTCAGGCTGATCCTGAACACCCCTCCAAGGACAAGAACATCTGAGCTCCACCGTCTGGCCGAGATAAAAATACTAGACGATCGCTTTAGTGAGTCTATCAATCGGTACAGGGCACGCTGCCTGACATCGGATCACCAGATCATTCGGAATCTGGTTCCCCACCCCTAGGTTTTCCCAATTGTAGTTTTAGTTGTAGATTAGGTAGGTTATCAAATTTTAAAGCTAACAATGCCCCAAGGGCTGAACGGAAAATTCATGTTAAACATAAACATCATAAACACAACAAACACACAAATTTAAACAAAGCTGAAGAGCCCAATGGGCTAAAACACTTACAATGTTAAAATAAGTACACAAGACAAAAGAATGGAAATATAAAACATGTTAAGTAAGTAAAAGTCAAGGTTGTAATTCGACGAGGGAGAAAACTAACGTGGCTAGTGGATCTATTTCCCATTCGATGAATCGGCAAGCTTGGAATGCACGAAACGTTCGGCAAAAATGTGGTGGAAATCAAGTCAGATGGCTGCAACTGGGAAGTTATCCAGTAAGCTATACGTGCTGAATGCGATCGTGAAGCGTGGAATAGTTCATAAAGCGTTGGTTGCGATACCGGTGAACAAGTACGAGCTGTGGCATCGAAGTTTCGGACACATTGGGAAGAGTGGTCTGAAGACGTTAGTTCGCAATGAAATGGTCAACGGGATGGCCCTGACGAAAGAAGCTTTTCAAGACAACGAAGTATGTGAACATTGTGTGCTTGATAAGCATGCCTTTCGGAGATGTTCCTGTTCCGAGATCAACCAAACCGTTGGAGCTGGAATGGTAAAAGATATTTCGTTTCATTCATGGACGATTTCACTCACTCAAGATGCCTTAAAGAAGTACGCAAGTATGGCGCAGGGCCATTTCGACAGAACAATTCGTCGCCCCAGGTGTGACAACGAAGGAGAATATGTTGGCAATGAATTCCCGCAATACTGCCGGGACCGTGGAATGATGGTGCAGTATATCGTTCCATACACGCCACAGCAGAACAGCGCGAGTGAACGGTTGGACAAAGCAAGGTTGAAGATTCTGGTCTGCCGAAGAAACTTTGGCCCGAAGCAGTCCAAGCAGCGGTGTACATCACCAATCGGATACCGACAGTAGCGTTGAACAGCAAGACGCCGTACAAGATGTGGTATGGACACAAGCCAGACGTGTCCGAATTCCGCATCTGAGGAAGCAATGCCTTTAGCTTCATTCCCAAACTAGATTCACGTAGCCAGGTAAGTTACTTCGTAGGCTTCGATATAAACGGATATCAAATGTGAACAGTCAAAAGCAGAAGGTGAACCTGATTGTAAATGAATCAAGATATGGGTCAATCAACGCAAAACCAGTGAAGAATGACAATGGTGACGAAGCTCATCCAATTTGGGTTTGACCGGAAGAACGAGCGGTGGTTCCAGATGAATCGCAAACTGCTATCGAGCATGAGAACGATGTTGAAGATCAACCAATGCATGGCCAGGACGTCGACAATGAACGATTCGTGTCGCTGGATGAAGAAGGCGAAGTAGATGAAGAAGTTAGTACACGAAGAAGCAGTCGTGTACGGCAGCCTCCTGCAAAGATAAGCAACTATTCTTGCCTGGTATATGCGTTGAACGCTGAAAACTAAGTGCTGAATCTACCAGATACCGTTGAAAAAATTAAATCGAGGAAGGACTGGCCGCGATTGCATAAAGCCATTGAAAACCAGCTGAAATGTTCAAGCTGAAGATGAAACCGGATGGCACTATCGACAAACACAAGGCGAGATTAGTAGCCATAGGATTCACCCAACGGTTCGGTACGACTACACGGAACCTACGTCCCACACACTTAGTTTTCATCGAGAATCCAACAGCAGATTATTTCAGCATTTCAGTTTACGGAGACTAATTGAATAAATAACCGAGATTCAGCTAACAAATAAAGACTTTGCCGGAAATCAGCCAACAAACAAAAATTTTTCTGAAATATCAGCAAAATTAACTGCCCAGTTGATCGGCTGTTGGAAATTTTGCCAAAATAAATTGAGTTTGCAGTAGTAAAGATGTCCAAGGCTCGAACGATGCTTGGGTTGGCAAACCAAGAGAATTCACTGATCCACCAGATGGATGTGCGGACGGCGTTCTTGAACGGCAAACTCTCGGAGGAAATCTATATGCGCAAACGTCGTGGATTTGAGGAGATAAACCAAATTTGCAAGCTCAGCAAATCCATCTACGGTTTGAAGCAAGCATCGAAGGCGTGGAACGATCGATTACACGAGGTGGTATTCACAATGGGCTTCCGCAGATGTGAGAGCCACAGTTGCCAGTACGTCCATGAACGTGGTGATGAGAAGATTTTCCTGCTGTTGTACGTGGATGACATCCTAGTTGTATCTCGTTCCCTGAGCGTGATTGACGCCATCCAAAAGTTGCTGAAGTCGGAGTTTCCGATGCACGACATGGGTGAGGCAACGATGTTCATTGGGTTAAAGATCAATCGTGACCTGCTGCTGGGACGGATATCGTTCAATCAGGAACACTACACAAAGTCAATTTTGAAGCGATTCTGAATGTAGCACTGTAAGCCTGTATCCACTCCGATGGAAGCGGGCCTGCAACTTCGGAAGAACGAGAAGAAGGAGAAATTGGACAAGCCGCATCGCGAGCTGATAGGATACCAGTGCATCAGTAGTCAGTGCATCAGAACGAATCTCAGTGCATCAGTGATTACTTCAGACAGTTCCAAAGCAATCCGGGAGAAGATTGGGTACACACCAAAAGGATTTTAAGGTATCTTCAGGGGACGGCTGATTACGGACTGGTGTACAAACGAACAACCGTGACAAAACGTCAAGTGATCGGTTTTGCGGATGTAAACTATGCCACGGATATCAACGATAGGCATTCGACTTCCGGGATCCTGTTCAAGCTGAATGGAGCCACAGTTTGCTGGAGTACAAGGAAGCGGGGTGTTCCGCTCTTGTAGATGCAGCATGCGAGGTTATTTGGATTCGAAAGGTCTTGGCTGAACTGGAAGTACTCGAAGCAAAGCCACCACTACTCGAAGTTCGGTATATCCCAACAGATGAACAACAAGGTTACCTGCTAGCCAAAGGTTTGCCTACGACACCTTTCTAGAAGCACCGTAGAAGTATTAGGATCTATACACAATATAATAAACCACGATTTGTTTAAGGAGGGGTGCTTAGCGATGAAACAACTCAATCGTACTAGCCTTATGATGTTTGATTTTGAAACAAAATATTACAAGCAAACCGTCAACCGGACTGGACCTCTTCTCTTAACTTTCCATTTTCCAAGAAGGACAACCTTCCTGCGAATGACCGTTTCAAACGGAAGTGGCTGTGAAAATTCGCTTCGAAGTACCTGTCTTGACAGGCCATACGGACTAATGGTAAATGGAGATAACCTGTAAGGAAAATCCTGCTAAGGTCCTCAAAACTGAAGGCCATCCGCCAAGAATTCCCGATTTATGTGCACGCCTTGCTGTTTTGCCAACCTGGCAGTGTCCTCCTCCAAGGTTTTTCCAAGCATTCAAAAATAACTGATCCCAAATATTCCAAGTCTGAATTTCCCCAATTCATCATCCTAGTAGTCTTTACAGTTCCCTAATCTGTCTCCTTTAATTGTGTAGGTGTGTGTCGTCCTGATTTCTACTGTGAGCTTTTCCCTCACTAAATACAATCATGGTTCCCTACTGTTTAGTGGTATGTTATATGTTTGATGATGATTATTATTCCTACAGCTTTACCGCTTTGCTACCTGACCGACATCCGCTCCAGTAGATGGCTCGTCGGGTGGGGGACTATCGATGACAAGCGTCCTGGCTCGTGTGAAACACCGGCACGACACCTCTAGGGATCGCGCCAGTAGGTATTCCGATCGGAGCGATTACCATGACGTGCTCTGCTAGAGTTGTGGGAGGCGCCGGGTTTATCACGGGGATAGCACCGGGTCCGGACTGTGGCGAGATGATTTCGGCGGCCGTTGTGATGTTAAAGCTGGAAGAGATTTTGACGCTCCGACGGATTTCAGCGTTCTAAAGGACCTCAACGCTCAATGGACTTCAGGGTTCGGACGAATTCTACTCTCGGGAAAACGCTACTAGGTGTGACAGTAATGACTTTCCCCCGATCAGAAATGAGCTTTGCTGCTTCAAGAAGTGGTGAAAACGGGGTAGTACCTTACGGAAGATCTTCTATTTGTAGCACGTGATTTGAGTGGATTATACCGGCGTTGGTAGACGTTCCCCCAATGGATTTTCCCTCGAATCAGGCAGTCACGTAGAGCGTGTGACGCACGTGGAGCTTAGGTTTTCTAGCTATGACCAACGCTCTCCAAATGCCATATAGGGGTACGCACCCTCGATCCGATAGGGACACCCAGGGTCACCTCGCCTGGCAACCACCAATTCACCGAATCGATTTCGCTATCGGTCTAGACACTCACTTTCTCCGAGATTCCAGCCTCCAAAGTCATGGAACTCGGAAAACAAGGCCGTAAATCCCAAGCTGCACTGAGCACTACTTCGTGGCTTCTATTTTGGTAGTCAGCCTATCAAAAGGTCAGTTGGTCGTTGCATGGTAAAAAGTTCGTGGATTTCCGGAAAAACTGACGCGATTGATCAAAGCAACGATGGATCGAGTGATGTGTGTCGTCCGAGTATCAAGAACACTCTCGAGTCCCTTCGAATCTCGGATAGGGTTACGGCAAGGTGATGGATTGTCGTGTTCGTTGTTTAACATTGCACTGGAGGGTGTGATTCGAAGAGCTGGGATAGACACGAGTGGCACGATCTTCAGGAAGTCTGTCCAACTATTTGGCTTTGCCGACGACGTTGATATCGTAGCACGTAACTTTGAGACGATGGTGGAAACGTACATCAGACTTAAGGCTGAAGCTGGAAGGATTGGGCTTGTGTTTAATGCGTTGAAAACAAAATACATGAAGGGAAGAGGCTCACGAGAAGACATTGTTAGCCTCCTAGCACGAGTTCACTTCGACGGTGATGAAATCGAGGTAGTAGACGTGTATCTGGTCTCATTTATGACCGCCGATAACGACATCAGCAGAGAAATACAAAGGCGCATTATGGCTGGCAATTGTGCCTACTTTGGACTCCAAAGGACGCTAAAATCGAACAAAGTTAGCCGAACCATAAAGTTGACCATCGACAAGACATTAAGGTACAAGAAGAAGATGCGCGCAACGAGCAAGGTGCATCGATCAAGTAGAAGGCGACTTGCGGACCCTCCGCAGACAGCGAGGCTGGCGAGGTACAGCCATGGACCGAATAGAATGGAGACAACTTCTGTGTACAGCAGAGGCCACGCCGGCCTTAGTCTGATTGGTAAGGTAAGGTATGGTAAAAAGTTAAATGAAAAAAAATTCAAAAGATAAGGCCTGTACTCAAAAAAAAATGCACCAGACAAAAGTGTTCGCCAAAAATTTATTTCAAGTCAGATTTTCTTGAAACTTTCAGGGGATGAACTAATACATATGGATTATGTTTCGGCAGAATTACTTTATTCAATTTCCTCTCCATCTGAAAGCCCACACCTTTCCCTTAAGACCCCTCATTACATTTTGTGCAATGGTGGAGCTGACCTTTTTGGTCACTTTCATCAATTTTTTCTTCAACTCCAGTTCGTTCTTAAACACCTTGGCACTCGGTGTGGTAAATTTTGCTGTTGATGGTACCCGTTGTGTTGTACATATGACTTGCCAGAGCAAGTATTTTTTGGCGAATTTGTCCACTTTCCACTTCCTTATGCCTTCCGGAACATCAAACCGTGATTTGGCAACGTAGACCTCCAGCCCTGGTATCTGCTTTGCGTCTGCCTTGATGTAGGTTTCGTCATCCATAACCACTCTTGTTTCGTTAACCACTCTTGTTGGGATATCCTTGAGTATGTCCACCTTCTCTATCCTCCGGATTTCTCTGAGACAAAAAACACGACACTGACTACACAGTTTTTTTAATTTAAACACGACCTTCTATCTAATATTTATTAACTAACTAGAACGACTACAACTAATTAAATTTATTTGTAGGTGCGCCCTCCGATAACCGCTAGTGAGCTATGGTAAACAACAACTGACTTCACTTGATTTTCTCGTACTATATTGTTGATTCCCTATCATGATCATCGGCTTCGTGTCCTCTTCGGCATCATCGTATTCAAGTTGTTGTGTTCATCGGCTTCATCGGGATCATCAGCATCGGTGAAATCGTTCCACGACGAGTCCATATCTGACAGCTCGCCTATTAATGCGTACATCCAGGGTAGATACCTTGTTCGTCAACAACTCTCGATGCAGCTTCCTAGCGCGGGATTTAGCCGCCGTGTTTTGTTGATCACGCCGGTTCGGTGCCTTGCGGACCTTAAATACACGAAGCCCAGCTCGTTTCATGGTTTGCTGAACGAACCAGGTGGAACACTTTGCCTTCAGAGCCGCGTCGTGGATCGAAAGGTTCGGATTACACTTGAAATAATCCAACATCTTCCGGGCCTTCACAGGGTCAGCTGTCTTCGATTTTTTTTTCCACTTCCAGGCCGCCGCTCGGTCGTCTGGGACTCCTTAAACGATTTTACCACCCGAAACACAGTTGCATGGGTGATTCCCAGTTGTCTTCCGATCCATCTCATGTTCGCAGTCGGATTTTCCATGAAGGCGCGTTAAATTCTCCTGCGATTTTCTTCTTGTTTCGATGACATCTCAATAACCACAGAACCTATTGTTATGAAATTTTGCACATGTCAACAATTCGTAGTTATTCCCAGATTTTCATCAATTTTTAGCCACGGACAAAAAAGTTACACACGGATAAAAATTGTGCATTATTTTTCGAGTACAGGCCTTAATTCAATGGATCCTTCTACAAAAATTCTTTGACGTCCTGCCGGACGACCCTACGGCATTTAGCCAGAACCTTAGCTATGCCCGATGAAAACATGGACGTTGGCATGTTTTTCAAGCTCTCTCGTGGCCTCTGTATATTTCCATGTTCACAACAAGCCCCGAACAGGGACATTCCCTCCATGCCACAGAACGACCGTCTTTGGTTTTGGGGATATATTTGACGTCAACGCTAGACTTCTTTTAATCGACGTAGATACCCAGTCCCCTGTCAGTCGTACCAACGTCAAGTAGGTCTCGTCATTCATGATTACCAAGACGTCGCGCTTCATTGCATATCTTGTCAGATACGGATATTTCGTCTACAATGTGCAGACTTCTTCAGTGTCGTGTCTTATACTTGACTGCAGTACTAATTATCGACTCATACAGTGGACACTGAGGAAGTCTGCACAATGTAGACAAAATACGCTCTGTCAAGATGTGCAATAAAGGTAGTTGGAATTAAATGGATTACTACTCTTTCTTCTTATTTACTAGTTACAGGTATTCCACTAAAAAGCTCACACTCACCAAGGAAAAAATGCAGTCAAAGCATTACATCAGAGATGCTACAAAATGTATTCACTCAGTATTCAAAACAAAAAGAAGTAAATTTGAATCCACCGATTTTCTACACAAACGGCCCATATAGATTGCAAAAGATTTGGCCCTTACTTCTATGGTAACACATGTAAAACAAAATCCTAAACCTAACAAGCCCACTACTTAATAGCAACAGATATTTAATTAGCTTTAAATATTAAAAACATAAAACGTTTGAATGGTTTCATTGAGGGACAAAAATGTTATTAACTCGAAGTTCACAGTAACAATTTAAACAAACCTCTGGAGACTTCTTTCAAATATAAAGGTAATTCAAATCACCAACAAATATTTATTTAAAAAAAGACAACCACAACTTCGTCCTACATGTCCAAAATATCGTCTAACCAATTCTGGATATCTTCCTTCGTTTCCTTCGCTGTTGATTTTGGCTCTCCTTGCCCTCTTGACATTTCTTCGCCTCTCTTTTCCCCTCCTGACGACCCCGCCCCGGCAGCTATCTGTTCCTGATCATTACTACTTTCGATAGGAACAGTATCACTCGCCGAAGGTCTGCCCCCCTCCCTTAGATTTACGGCACTCAAGCGCTCTGCAATCGCTGTCCTCGAAGCAGCGTAGCTTTCGATCACATTGGGATCATTTCTAAGCTCTGGAGGCAGTGCCATGGGGCCAATCAAACACGGCATCGGTTGGCTGGGCGGTCCCTGCCGTTCCAGATCATCCACTGGCGGAGGCAGCGCCCCTGCTCCTATGAGACACTTGATTGGTGGCTTCGGCTGATTATCTGCCATCTTTTCCGATGCGTTCAGCCGCTCGAATAGTTTGTCGTACTTGTTGGACTCAAATTGTGCTTTCAGTTTCATAGAATCGATTTCCTGTTTGGAGAAAATCTCGCTCGGGTAACCGTTTCTCTCGTTGAAAGGGATTGTGTTTAGGCTTGCGTTAAGCTGTTTCGTGTCTATCTGGAAGTATTGTCCGTACAGTTGACTGGACCTGCCACTGCTAGTGGTAATCGACACGTCTTCGCTAGTTGTCGCCCAATGTTTCTCTGTGCTTAGAAAAAAATGGCCACTAACCGAAATGGGCATTTGTAGTAGCGTATCGAAATCAGCAGCCCGCAGCTGCTCGTCTTCGGAATCACTTCCTCCGGACGAGAGATTTCGACTGCTGTTCCAGTTCGATTCAATCGGTCGCCTTGAGTACGGATCGTCGTAAACAATCAATGGGGCCGATGTAGACACCGTTAGGTTGGCGTTATCCGCTTGTTTTTGGGACTTACCGGTAGAACTGCTAGTGGATTTTGCCGGAGGTAGTTTTTTGTGGTGCTTGTCTTTGCGACGCTTGTCCTGTTTGGAATGAAAAGAGTTTGAACAGCTGCGTATGTGAGGCAATATTTGCTGGGATGACTCACCCGACCAACACTTTTATCCATATTAAACAAGCTGCTATGCCTTGCTGAGTAATATCTGGCGGTAACAATCGACCCAATTTATTATGCCAGTCACCGAAGGCTAAGAGCGAACACAATAATTATAATTACCCAGCACACGCAAGCGGAGAATCAACTTGGCTGAACAAATTGAAATTGTTTGTAAACACAATCCAGCTGACAGTTATAGAGCTTCCGCCACCGAAATAAGATAAAGGGTAAACGGCCCAGATCACCAAATGCATTTGTATTAGTAACCCAAAGATAATGTAAAGTGACGTCGATGCTTGCACCCGGAGCATACACTTTCGATTCATTTTACTCAATGTTTGAGTACAATTCTCGGGTTTTTTTTACGTAGGACTTACGTCTCTCTTTTCTATTCCAGTATAGGAGCGCCGTTCTAAAATTTCTGAAATCGAAAGCATTACGCGGGTTTGGATATTTTGAACGATAATATCTCTTGTCTGAATCCTACTCTGAGAAAAATTCTATCGTTATACCGACAATTAAATCATGGTCAGGATGACTATTGCTTATAATGGGTGCAATAACCCTGAAAATGGTGGAATTTACCACGTTCATGGTATTTTTGACTATGATCATGGTAACAAGGACTATTCCGACATTATGGCAAATGTTGGATCAACTATTTTTAATGGTCGTTTTGACCATGATCATAGTCGGTTCAAAATCACTATACTGCAATAGTCATCCTAACCCCCAATAATGGTAAAATTGACTATCAAATTCGTCTCTGTGTAGAGGGTTTGAGCTGTTTAGTGGAATACCGTATACAGTATAGGAGCGCCGTTCTAAAATTTCTGAAATCGAAAGCATTACGCGGGTTTGGATATTTTGAACGATAATATCTCTTGTCTGAATCCTAGATTGTTTGAGCTGTTTAGTGGAATACCTGTAACTAGAAATTAGAAGAAAAATTAGTATTTTCCATTTAATTCCAACTACCTTAGCTTATCTTGACAGATACGCGTATTTCGTCTACAATGTGCAGGCTTCTTCAGTGTCTCGTACGCATGTAAGTCGAGTTATTAGTACGAGACACTGAAGAAGTCTGCACATTGTAGGCGAAATACGCGTATCTGTCAAGATAAGCAAATGTAGTTGGAATTAAATGGAAAATACTAATTTTTCTTCTAATTTCTAGTTATCTCCTGTGTGGCGGTTGCTTAAGTTCCTGCATAGAATCAATATGTATCGAAACATGTGAAAAAAAGGAAGAAAAATAAAGCTAAAGAAAAAAAAAACGGACGAAAAGATGCTTAAAAGGAGAAGCGCAAGGAGGTGGCAAGTTGGTGGTTTGAGGAAGGAGGTGGAAGATGAAAGAGACAAGAAAATGCAAATGAAGAAATTAAATTAAGAAATGTATAGAAATTGAGAATTAGTAGTGTAGTAGTTATCACAAAATGATTAAGAAATGAAAGTCATATGGCGAGATTTACAAAAACAAATTAAAAAACGCTTCTCTGCCATGAGGAACAAAAATTTTGAAAATAATGTGTCATAATTAGATCCGAGCTCCAAACCTTTCTGGAAACTCCCTAAAATCTTGAAAAAAAACCCTCAAAAGCCTATACCAGCACTTAAGGAAGGTGATAAAATTTTGCTCACAAATGCGGAAAAAGCTCAAAAACTTGTTAAGCAGTTTGAGAGCTACCATAATTTCAGTTTGGGACTTACTAGTCCTATTGAGGAATCGATTTCCAGGGAGTATCTGAATATTTTCTCTCAAGAAAATATTTTTGATGATTCTTGGGGAACCGATTTGGATAACTAAAAAATTTCAAAATATGAAAGCACCTGGTGATGATGGAATTTTCTATATCCTCATCAAAAAAACTTTCTGAGAGTACTTTGTCTTTCTTGGTAAAACTATTTAACAGATGTTTTCATCTAGCATACTTTCCAGATAAATGGAAAAATGCAAAAGTCGTACCAATTTTGAAGCCAGATTTTGAAATCCGGCTGAAGCTTCTAGCTACCGACCGATCAGTTTGCTTTCTTCAATAAGTAAGCTTTTTGAAAAAATAATTTTGAATAGAATGATGCTACACATGAAAAGTGAAAAGTTTGGATTTCGCCATGGGCATTCAACTACGCATGAACTTTTGAGAGTAACAAATTTAATTCGTTTAAACAAAGCTGAAGGCTGCTCCACTGGAGTTGCTTTGCTAGACATAGAAAAAGCATTCGACAGTGTTTGGCATGAAGGTTTGATTGCGAAACTGAAAAAGTTCAATTTTCCGCTTTATATCATGAAATTCAAAACTACTTAACTGATAGAACTTTGCAAGTAAATTATCAGAACTCTAAATCTGTTATTGCCCATTAAAGCTGGTGTTTCTCAAGGTAGCATACTTGGTCCAATACTATATAACATTTTCACTTCAGATTTCCCTGATTTACCTCAGGGGTGTCAAAAATCTTGCTTTGCTGATGACACAGGCATTTCCGCTAAGGGAAAAAGTCTTCGTGTTATATCCAGGAGACTACAAAAAAGCTTGGATATTTTTACAGATTATTTTCAAAAATGGAAGATTTCTCCTACACTTAGCTGAATTACCATATCAAATATATATGCATGACATATATATTTTTGCAATCAAGCTACGCATATATTCTGTAATGTTCGTGCACATAAAAGTAGAAATTCCGTGACTCTTTTTGTTTATATGCAATGTACACTTAAACAAAGTGCATGGATAATTGTATTTATTCATTTATGCTGATGAATGGTATGTGCGATTATAAATGAAACATATGTGACTCAATTTTAAAACGAACTCTGTACAGTTACTTTTCACTGTATATCGTTTTACTCAAAATATATTAATTGTGAAGCCATGCGTGATATTTGTACAGAGAACAAGGGATATCATACAATTTGTTTATTCAAATTAATGACAGATTATTTTTAGAACTATGCGATTTAACCACTAATCAGCTTCAGTTTCCATTGACGAGAATTCTTCAGATTTTCGAAACAAAAGTTTGTTTATGATATTGTGAACAGATACTGGAGGGCCATAAAAACTGCTTAATCTAATGATGTTTACAAAATTCAGTTTAGACGTAGTTATAACGAGCAAAGTTTGAGAATACTTACATAGAATATAATTTGTTATTTTCTCATTACTCACAAGCTGATATCCATATTCCTGCTTGTAATTACGAAATTCTTTCAAAAGCGTGTCGTAGATTATGCCTCCTCTTACTAAACCTCAGGCTTCAGTTTTTTAGATTCACGTGGGTTATGCAATCAGTGTTTGTAAATATAACGATAAGTACCTTTATAATAAAATCACAATCGACAAGGCGTCCTCGTCTTGTACGTTTTCCGTGGTTTTGATTTCAAGACTAAGATGATATTCAGCAATTATCTCAACAAGCTCTTTCTGACTTTGGCTGGAAAATGTTCCTTGGTTGGATCTTTCCGGAGAGATTTTCCTGTGATCGAGCTTTCTAGTAGAGATCGGAGTTGATTTTGAGAGAATTCAACCGCCTTCCGTTGCGATAGTGATGAAAGTTTATTCTCTGCAATATTTACAGGGTCCGAAGAGTTGGTGCTGCTATTTGATGATTTTGTGTTCTGGGAGTTAAGACATGGCGACGGACCAGTTACTTCCGGATATTCGTCGATATCCGTCTCCGGAGTCGGTTCCTCACTAAAAGTTTGTGTGTTGTCCTCGCCTATTACTACGATGTTGTACGGACCGAATTATTTCCCAATAAAATAACGCTAGCGCGAGCATTACTGAAACTGCTGCCGGGCTTCGGATGTGATACAGTGTTTTACCTGCCCGTCCACTCTTCCTGAACATCTATTTCCGCGAAACTAATAATTTCAAAGCCCTGGTTGAACAAAATAATTGCGTTTATTTGTGTTAGTTTATATCAAGCTATTAAAGAAGTAAACTTACTGTATCTTGCCGCCAACTGATATCCGCTAGAAGATTTTATCGATGTTCACCAATAATGTTGATTCGGATAAATCTTCCTCAAATTCGTCATTAGTAATAGTCGCAAGAGTCGCAGCCCTGTAACCACGATCTGTTTAAGAGTTTGAAAACGGTTTTGAACATTTTCGTTAGATGAAAATCATAATATGAGCGTTACCTTCGAAAAATTGCAGCAACTCTGCTGGGAGCTTGAGGATTTTAAGCGATAGTTCTGAAAGCGATACTATTTCTTCTGCTCGCTGCTCAGCCATTTTGATTAAGAATATTTTTCTTTTGATTTACTGTGCAGCAGTGAAATATATGTGCGAGTATAAATAGTTCTCAACTATGCGTCGATACACTGAAAATTTATGTTAAGCGATGATAGGTTGTAAATAAGTAACATTTATATTAAATTATAATGTACATGGAAAACATAAGCAATTCCATTATATTTAATTGGTATAGAATACAATTCAAGTGCTGCACATAAAATCAAGTTTAAGGCAATCGAATCACTCTTATCTGCACACTGCACATAAAATATATTGGAAATTTGAGTTCAGTGTAATGCTTCCAAATCCCAACTTATAATATTCCCACACAAGCCTAGAGCTGCATTTTTGAAACCAAGTAATAGTCATATGGTCACTATGAACGGAGTTCCAATTTCTTGGTCTAGTCAAGTAAAATATCTTGGACTGATACTTGATCAAAAATTAACTTTTAAAGATCACATTGAGGGCATTCAAGCCAAACCCGCATAGCGAAAAACAATTCGCTATATAGTCGAAACTATATTTCGAATTCAAGATATATTAGCACATTTTATGTTATTGGTATCGAACAGTTGATTCTCGTTTTCACCATACAACCCTTACAATAACACATATTGTTAATGTATGCCATATTGTCATTGGAAGGTTTGTTATTGTCTGCACTTGGTCTGGATTATATATCAACTTTTTGACATAGAGTACAGCAAAAATTTTGTTCGTGAAAATTGCTATTTTTTTATGGTAACCTAACTTAACCGCCTATTCAGCATGTTGTTATTTTGCCTCTTACCATCTGACATATTGTTCAAACTATATAGGAGATTGTTAGTTTATAGTTGTCAACTATAAGGGTAAATGTCGTAACAATAACGAAAACGGTTGTCAACAATAAGGGAAAGGGTCCAGGAATGGTGTGTGATTATGCGGGAATATAATAAGTAAATAAGATGTTTGTATCCTCTTATAAACAGAAAATCCAAACTTTCTTAAAGAACAAACTTCTAATATTCAAACAAATTTTTAGACCAGCCATGCTTTATGCTGTGCCAATATGGTCTAGTTGTATTGCAACTAGGAAAAAAGCACTTCAAAGGATTCAGAAAAAAGTTCTGAAAATGATTTTGAAGCTGCCACCCTA
Organism: Aedes japonicus; assembly: GCA_034211315.2. NCBI lineage: Eukaryota > Metazoa > Arthropoda > Insecta > Diptera > Culicidae > Aedes > Aedes japonicus. The sequence continues at coordinate 221,379 of JASCZW010000668.1, read as the reverse complement.
GTTCAGTACTATTGAATTACATAGAATTTCAAACTTTGAGACTCTAGAAGAAATGTCCAACAAAATAAATCATAATTTTAGACAAAAATCATTGCAATCTTCAATTGCAATGATCAATGCTCTCTATAGATAAGAACTAGTTTTAAGAAATCAACTGAAATTCTGACACGCAGGCAAAATAAACCCTGTTAAAAATTCTGAATAGACAAAGTAAAAATAATATTAACACAATTAGATATTAATGATAGCATATTGCTTGTTTCTTTGAAAGTTGGATTTTCAGTGCACTTTGTCGATCACACTTTTTTCCTGTGTAAACACGGTTGCCATAAACAGTTTTATAAATTTAGAAAATGAAAAACTTGTTATATGATATCAATTTAAAACCCCGTGTAACTGGCAGCCCTGACCTTGCATCGGCTAGTGACAGAAATGAAAGAAGAAACATCAACAACATCAAACCCGTTTTTCAACCTCCCGCGAGTTTCTTTATTTCTCAGCGGATTTCGTTGTTTTGCTATTATTGCCAAATAAATTTGTAAAAAAACATGTTGTTCAACATTCAACATTCAACATGTCTCGCGTAACTTTTCAAAAGGACCTATCTAACAATTTGCTTATCCCGAGGAAAACGAGGTTGAAGAATATGAAAATGTTTTTTGAAAATGTTTCAAACTGGTTCAAGTTTTACCCATTCAATTGATTTTGAGGGCAAGCATTGTTGTTGAATTTGCTACAGTAATGGTCTTTGTAGCATTTTATGTGAAAATAACAACGAAAACTTCAAAAATGTTAGATAGGACATTTTGCTTAACCGAACTGTACATTGGTCGTGCAACATAGGACACTTTATTCCAATGATAGTTACATAGGTCATTTCAATTTTTATTATCATTCTATTAGTAAATTAGAACATAACACATAGCAATAGAGATTGCTTTCACTTTCACACACGCATTTGCTTCCCGGTGAAAACAATCCTATTCTTTCGGTATTTTGTACTTTCTCGAATCGAACGACCGAAGTACGGATTTGCTTTGTTATGTTTGTAGGGACACTTCAGACGTTTAGCGTGACAGGTAAACTGAAACGTCTTATCAAACAGTAGAGCATCACTATTGCGAAATCAGACATCGGACGTTTTGTTGATTTTCAATTTTCTTAATATTATGAAAACATATCAAAATGCGTGTTCAAAAATAATGTTGATAAGTGTAATAGCAATAGTGTGCATTAATTAATTCAATTTGTTTACATTTGTTACATAGGACCTTTTGAAAAGTTACGCGAGATGTGTTCAACATTCTGCAGAATTACGTTGGCCATTAAATATAAATCAATTCAGATTAAATAATAAACTCTTATTAAAAACTGAAAAAGAAATTTGATCGGTATTTATTCTCGAATCACAATCAGTGAAGCTAACAAAATAACCGACTTGCACTTTTGATCACACTTTGCAAGTATCACACTTTCAAACTGTGCGGTTCGTTTTGGTGTGAACTGTGCAATATAAGGTTGAAATGTTAATTACTTAGCAGGATCACCTAGGATAATATATGAATGTAAAATCATGTAAAATTTGGAATAAATAAAGAGTTGAAAAAAATATTAAGAAATGAGTGATTTTTCACCCACTTCACCCCAAAAATAAGTGGACTGATCCACAAGGTGAGTAAAAGCGTTTTACCCATAAGTGGGAACATCGTCTGTACGTCAAAATGGATGGTTACTTTTCACCCATTTTCTCGAAGCCAGATTTTTTTAGTATGGGTTAAAAGTACCCATCTAATCAGAGTCTATTAAATACTATTTACAAAAATTGTTCAGGAAAATCTTGAGAAATTAAGATAGAAATCAGCCAAGGGGCAAGACGGCTTTCTCGTGATTAACTTTTTTCTTCAAAATTACTCAGGATTCATCAAATTTGCTCATTCTATGATTTTCTTGTCCCTCCAAGATTTAGAGTGGTGGGAATTCCAAAAAATGTGTGCAAAAACGAAAACAACAACTTCACTAATATTTGATCATAAAACTCACGTTTGCTCAGAATGCATCAGCTTTCATCAACTTGTATAATTTATAACTCGATCTAAAGTATTCTGGTAGCACTGGCTTGTATAAGACGGTGGTGACGGTGGTTACCTTGGCAACCAAGAACAGCAGTATGTTTACTGTTTGGGAAAATTATTTATTATCGTTTCGTAAGAAGCTCTCATATCAGGCATGATAGGTCGCAGTATTTGAAAGAGGAATTGGGCCCCGAAGTAGATTTTTCAATATTGTTTCATTTATTTTCTCGCAGGAAGACGAAAAACACATGGAACCACTTCCAAAAAGAGAACAAGCCGATTCTCAGTGAAAACTTTAGTTTTGCGACTGATCGATCCGGCTCGGTTTCTATCTAGAGGTGTTCCGTTCGGCAGTCATCAAATTCCACATATTCCTATTGAACGGATTGATCGACCTTACCAAATCGATATTAACTTCGACTGCGAGAAGTATTGCTGATCCAGTGACGCATATTTGATTTGAGAGAACAGGATAGAGTCGTTTTGATGAAGAATGCGTCGGTATGCGGTCAGTGTCCAGAAGTGAAAGTTCTGTAGGATCATTTTATGTTGCATACCTAGTCAAATTCATTTTCATGCAGGTGAATAGAAGATGGGCTGGCAATGAGCTGTACTTGGGCTGCGGGACCGACACAAGTTCCAATCAAGCTAAAAACAACACGAGCTACACCAATTATGTTTACGTATTAATTTAATGACTGCGGGTGAAGATTACCACAACGTTGATACGGTAACCTTTCATGAAAGAATTTTCTTGTTTTGATTATGCAATTTCACTGTCAAAACCAAGCGTTACAAAAGGTAGGAATGTTGAATAGCACAATATGAATCCAGTGAATATGAGATGCTCATAATGGCTCAGAGTAACTCAGGATTGCTCAGTGTCTTGCCCCTAGAAATCAGCTTATTATATTTAATGATATTCTAAATAAACAATAATACATCGAGAAAAAAATTAAACATCTATCTTCTACGCGTTTATAAAAATGTGTTTCTTATTAATAAAATGACTTTCCTTCTAGTTTTCGGAAATACTCTGGGTCCAGATTAGCCTATAGCACATCCATGCTTGAAATTGTAATCCCGCATTCAGAGCTGAAAATAAAATTAAACACCAGAGCGAGGTGCAACGGTATTATGGTTTCAGTTGAAAATCGAATTTATCGACTAGCGACAATCGATTTTACTCTCATTCTGTACGTTATACATAATGTCGGAAGTAGTGCGCTGTACAGCGCATCTGATGCGCCATACAGCGCACTACTTCCGACATTAGGTATAACGTACAGAACGAGAGTAAAATCGATTGTCGCTAGTCGATAAATTCGGTTTTCAACTGAAACCATAATATAAAAGTCGAATACTTGTTCTTCTGATAAAAGCTGAAGGATTTAAAAACTTTATGAAATAAATTTTCACCCATATAAGAATGAAAAACACCCATGAAGCTGTTTCAAGGTGGGTACGTTTTACTCACATTGTATTTTTTTTAAATTACCCATCTCTTTGACAGCTTCATATAGCTGCCGAAGGTGAGTGATTTTTATACATAAAATGTGTAATCTCATATCTCCGTGTGTATTTAGATAAACGAATATCATCTGGGATAAAGCTTGAAACAAACTGGCAACTGTGCAGAATGTTGCAGAATTTTGATTTTCAGTGCCGGGACATTATTTACGTGTCAGAAATTTTCTCCTCTGGTCGCTCTGAAACGGGAACGACTCACCATCAGCAACTTTCGCTTCTTGGTGGTGTTTACATCAATAATTTTACTAAAATCTTTCCGCGATCATTGTTTAATCAATAATTGTGCCAATATCTCTTCAAGTGAGTAGTGCAGGCCAGCAAATTTTCGTGCATAAGTGGTGAAACAAGTGTGAACCTCGATAAATGGACGTAGCGAAGTCTTTGTTCGGCACTCGAGATCACGAAGGATACGTGGGCAAAGATGAGCATATGGTAGGTTTCTAGAATTCGTTTTTTTTTTTAACTAGAAAGCTTTACTTTGTTTATTGATCTAGAAAAAAATGCAAACGGCCAACTCGGAAGATGACGGAGAGTTGGTCGAACTTGCGGAAGGGCTACAGATTGACGAAAGTCTACGCCCGACGATAGGCGGACCGTTTTCAGCTCTGACACCGTCAATGTGGCCTCAAGATATATTGGCCAAACTGGGACAGCCGGAAACGAACGAACCTCCGAACCATCAACCGGACTACCGCTTTGACGAGTTTGGTTTTCGCGTGGAGGAGGAGGATGGCCCCGAACAGAGTTCGAACAAACTGTTGAGCATTCCATTCATGGAAGATCCGGCGCAGAGGCTGCAGTGGATTGCCCATTTGGAATTTTCCCACAACAAAGAAGCTACCGAACTGACGTGGGATAGTGTGGATGTGGTGCTTCCGCGTACGGAGAAGCTGAGAAATATGGTTCGCGCTGGGATTCCCCACTCGTTGCGTCCGCAGATGTGGATGCGTCTGTCCGGGTCGCTTCAAAAGAAGCTGAAATCCGAAACGTCCTATCCGGACATTGTGAAAGTTTCCGCAAACGATGCCCTGATGACGTCGAAGCAAATCGAAAAAGATTTGCTAAGAATTATGCCGACGAATGCTTGTTTCAGTTCGTTGAGTAGCACCGGGGTACCGAGATTGCGTCGAATTTTGAGAGGAATTGCTTGGCTCTATCCGGACATCGGATACTGCCAGGGAACCGGAGTAATAGCTGCTTCCTTGCTGTTACTTTTGGAGGAGGAGGACGCATTTTGGATGATGGCCACGATTGTGGAGGACCTGCTGCCGGCCTCGTACTATTCGTCGACCTTGCTGGGCATTCAAGCGGATCAGCGAGTGATGCAGACGCTTATCGGTAACTATCTAACCGGAGTGGATGACACGCTTAAAAGCCATGACATTGAACTGTCGCTCATTACGCTCCACTGGTTTCTAACGCTGTTTGCAAGCGTGGTTCACATGAAGATTTTGCTAAGGTGAGTTGGAACTATCTTCTTTTTTTCTGGGAACAGTTTCGAATGTTCTTTCTTCCAGAATCTGGGACTGGTTCTTCTACGACGGTTCGATCGTCCTGTTCCAGCTGACACTTGGATTACTGAAAATCAAAGAACCCTCGTTGAAAAATCTCGAGAATTCCGCCCAGATCTTCAACTCCCTATCGGACATTCCCGGCGATATTGACGATGTGGAGTATTTGTTTTCCATTTCGATGGAAGTGGGTGGTTCCCTGTCGCCAATGGTCATCGAAACGCACCGCCGCCGACATCTGGCCTATTTGATGGCCGACCAGGGTGCATTGGTTGGCAATCCGGAAGCAGGCTCTAATCTGCCGAAACAACATTTAGCCCGACGGCAAGTCAAAAGTCCAAATCGATGCTGCAGATGATTCTCTTCGGCAACGACGATGGAGACGACGAGTTGAAGAACAAGAACATTCGTCAGACCGAGATTTTGGTGGATCTGAGAGAGGCAATTCTCAAGGTTGCGAGGCATTTTTTGGCCATCGAGCCGAAACTCAGTGCACATATCAAGCTGGTAGCAGACTACAGCATGGACAGTCATGCCAAAGATCACGAAAATTACATCAACGTGTCGAGAACGCGTAGCCGACGGGCAAAGGCGCTGCATGACTTCGAAAGACACGATGATGACGAGTTAGGATTCAGGAAGAACGATATCATAACCATCATCAGTCAGAAGGATGAGCACTGTTGGGTGGGTGAGCTAAATGGCTTGCGTGGTTGGTTCCCTGCTAAATTCGTAGAACTGCTGGACGAGCGAAGCAAACAGTACAGTTGTGCTGGAGATGATGCCATTTCTGAAACTGTCACTGATTTGGTTCGTGGGACGCTAGCGCCGACCATTAAGCAAGTCCTCGAACATGGCATGAAACGTCCATCATTTTTGGGTGGCCCTTGCCATCCGTGGTTGTTTATCGAGGAAGCTGCAACTCGCGAGGTTGAAAAAGATTTTGAATCGGTCTACTCGCGTCTGGTTCTGTGCAAAACATACCGGCTGGACGAGGATGGGAAAGTCTTGACGCCGGAGGAATTGCTCTACCGTTGCGTACAAGCCGTCAATCAAAGCCACGATGCCGCGCACGCCCAAATGGACGTAAAGCTACGTTCGCTCATCTGTCTCGGTCTTAACGAACAGGTGCTGCACCTGTGGATGGAAGTCCTGTGCAGCTGTTCGGAGATCGTCCACAAATGGTACCAACCGTGGAGTTTCATCTACTCGCCCGGTTGGGTACAGATCAAGTGCGAACTTCGGCTGCTGTGTCAGTTTGCCTTCAATCTCAACCCGGACTGGGAACTGCCGGCTAAACGGGAAGCCACGCAGAGCCAACCGCTCAAGGATGGAGTGCGCGACATGCTCGTCAAGCACCATCTCTTTTCCTGGGATCTGTAGATAGCGAGACGTGCGTCGTCTCTACCGTTAGCTAGCAAAACAAAGTATTGATTTTATCTGCTATTTTAGGTTGTTTTATTCCGAGATGAGATTCTTTATCGTTTAGTTTCTAGTTTCTGTTACGTTCCTTAAAGTTTATCGACCGAAGACACTTTTAATTATAATTATTATTCTTTTTTCAAATTCTTTAGATCATTCCTCTTCTCTTGCCAGTTGTTGTAACTGAAGCCGAATTCTTTTGCAAAATTTCACCATGTGTTCAAAATAACCAAATTATTCGATGTTGTACATCCAAGTTTATAATTATGCATCAACTAATGTGTTTTGTTTTCTTACATTTTGCAGTTTAACAAATAAACTATTTATTAAAGTACATATAAAAATATAAATATATTTACCCAAATCTGCCGTGCATAACAACACATAACTGGATATGTCAAACTGCTTATGAGAAATTGGAAATAAACGTACTAAATAAAACTAAAATGATCTAATTCATGTCGTTCAAGCCATTTCAAAAATATATACGATGAGCATTCATATTCTACCTCAAATATTATTTATCATTGGAATGAACTAACTAATATCAACAGTCAATATGCAACTAGCTATTTGAATTTGGTTCACTGTTGTAGAACCCCTGGGTCCGAAGTACACCTTGAAGCCAACACCTTGCTGTACATATTTGCGCCTTTGTTTTGATTTGCTGTGTTATTTTGACAGAATATTTGAGAGTGTGTTCGTGTGAGTTCATTATCAGGGGCGCATCATTAAGCTTTAGACCAATGTGCAACACGGATAAAAATAATCATACCAAATGTATTTGAAAATCTAATATTTTTTTGCCATAACGATTTACAAATAATATCTAATCGATATGCTTATAAACTTTAAGAGGAAGTTCCAATAACAACTATCCCTCACTATAATGAATACCATATTTCCTTCCATTTAGAAAATATGTGCCAAGTTTATGATTTCCATCCCTCATTCAGGGATAAGGTGCGACTCAAATCTCTTTGAGTGCAGCACGCGCTGCTACGAGACAGCACATTAAATTTCAAAGAGACGTGAACGTGCAGTCTGTACTCTGCACTGCCGTACGCTCAAAGTCGCACATCTCATTTTGAATTTGCTCTCGTCTCTTTGGATGCTAACGATTGCACTCTCTCTTGTCGTCTCTGTGCAAACACAAGTGCAAAAAACAGACACGGCGGCATGGGCCGGACTATCATGTGAATAAGGATTTTAATAAAAAAAATTCCCTCTATGAGCCCATACAATGCCTTTTTGTTACTAGCATCAAAACTTTTCATTTTGCTACCATTTACCAAAGCACAGAGTAAAGCACTGAGTAGAGCACTGTGCATTACTCGTTGTCTCTGAAAGAGTAGTGCGAAATCTCTCGCACTTTCGTTTGGTGCGCTCTTCTGGAACAGGAGACGCACACTTGAAATTGGGTGAAGCACTTGGCTATTTTGCACTACTCTCAGCCTTATTCTGCGTGGCGGGTGAGTCGACACGACTCGCTCTCACATACGAGGTGACAATTGTCGCCTCGTGTGAGGTGACTCTCCATTTGATTTGCACAGAGAGTCACCTCACCCGAGGCGACAATTGTCACCTCGCATGTGAGAGCGAGTCATGTCGACTCACCCGCCATCAGAATAAGGCTGTCTGTGTTTTTCGACAATCCCTGCCCTCATTATGATAAATACCATGTGCCGTCATATAAACGTTATTGAAACTTTTGCATCAACACCATACAAATATCTTTCTAATTTTTTTATTGAAACTACCTGTTAAAGTTTAGAAGCATATCGATTAGATTAGTATTCGTAAATCGCTATGGCAAAAAAAAATTCAAATACATTTGTTATGGTTGTTTTTATCCATGTTGAGATCGATTCAATAAATTCAACCGCTTCGAATCCCAGAAACTGAAATACCTGCGATAGTTTAAATAATTAATATATATAGTAGATTAATAAAATATTTACCCTTACTTTGTCTCATATCCAGTTACTGGAATTCACCTTTGTTAAAAGTTGATAATTTTTCCAAATATATACCGCTTTCTATAAATAAAAAGGTCATTCAACAATTACATTCAGTTACATATCACATATACCTGAAAAACCTGTATACAGCAGTTCGTCACTTAAATGCAATTCATTCAGGACAATAGACCTTTCTTGTGGATTTCTTTTATTAACTTATAAAATACCTTTTAATCTGCAGAGCATACTTTTCTATGGGTCCTAAACAATAAAAAACTGTTAAATGACCATTGCACCCCATATGCGCCCTGTGGTGAATGCCTCTTTGGCCCTCTCTTCCCCAATCTGATGTTTCTTTTCTATGGTGAGTTTCACGATAGCGTATTAGCTCGTCACTCCTATGGAGAAATCCTATAAGCAGATGTCAGTGCTCGCGTGAAACATGGTGGTAGTTTTCTTATTCAGTCAATCTACCGAAAATGCTCGTAAAAAAGTGTCAATCTTTTTAATACCACTTCATCAAAAGTACTATCATAGATATGTCTAATGCCACGCGCCTACTGATGGTGCGGAGATGTGGTATCTGCTAGTATGAAAAAACAACTTATCGAAGTTTGCCTCACTCCATAAGACGTTGACTCGATGTTTTGAGATGCTATGCGATGCCTCACGTCTGTCACATCAGTGGGCGCCATGCCCAAAACTATTTCAGTTGTACTGACAGGAAGGCAGAAGCTTGGAATAATACCTTCCTCATCGTTAGATTCACTTTTGAACAAATCTATATATAGTTATATAGTTATAAATTGAAAAAATGTTTATGTGATAACTATGATTCGATCGAAACCGAGAATAGGGGTGAATATTAACTGTTTTGCCATAGTAAACGTTATTTAAACGGAAACAAGATGACATGTATTTTTTGTTAATTTTCGTCTTTTTCCAAATCACTCACCCTGTGACTTTGGAGATGTAAAGTGAGCTAAAATAGCGGAAACTGCATCGACATGTTCACTTCTTCCGCGTTCCCTCAAACATAATGGTTCACAAAAGAAAAATATACATAAATGAAGGTTTCATCTGACGACAAGGGTCCATTCAAAATGCTCTAAATTACCCATAATTGCTTCAAATTTACAAAAAGAAAAATCTTCAATAAGTTCTTTCACTTCATTAATGATCAGTGTAACTTAGTATGGGCGCTGTTTGATCCTATGCTCCGGAACAATAGTGGCAGCTAGTTTGCATTTTTCACCAACGGACATGTCGCAGTAATTCTTCCTTCCTGATTTGAAGTAAAGAGTCGGTGTCTACCAAAGCAGCTATTGACTGCACTGAGCTCAAAATGTTTTAGCTGTTAACAGGGCTGAAAGCATATATAAATACAGAAGCATTAGATCGGTGGCGAACCAGCCTAATAGTACGTTCTTGACATCAAATGACATGTACATTATAGTTGCTGATATCAGGATACTCTATATCACGAAATATAAGTATTAGCACAGAGAACAGACGTCCAGGCTCAAACGACCGCTTGTGATCATAAACGGAACTGTCGATTCAAATTAGTATGGAATGTCTAATGGGGTGGCGCTAGTGTTTCAATTTTGACAAAGGGACATTGAAAACACGCTCATCCGGATTTACCCAAAATTGAGTAAAGGTAACCCAAAATCATATAAATAGGAACTACTCACAACTACAACTACTAGTTCTACTCATTATTATAGAATGTAGTTTTTATGGTTCTGGTGAGGATTCCGATAAACTATCAAAAGTTGGTAATTTGATTGGGAAAGAATTTGCCATAGAAAGAATTTGCCAACAGAAAACGCAATGGAATGCGAATATCTTGAAGATGATGTTGATTTCCAAAAGCGGATGGAAACAAATTCACATGGAGAGACACCAAACTTGGTTGATGTTTAAACTGATAAAAAAGATCTGTTTTATACATGGGAGCGGGATGACAGATCAAAAATTGATCTACACAGTTTCTTATCCTAGGGAAGAGTAATATATTTTTAACATTTTTTTTTAAAAGGCCGTTCTTTATGCGTGGAAACCAAGGGCAAAAGAACTTAAATTTGGAGAAATAGAAACGACTCCCAGAAAACAGAAACGACTTGGAGAAAAATAACTCTTTCCATGGGTGGATTGCTTTCACCGTGATGTAAGTAATTAGTATGGAATGTCGCCGCACTACGACGCCACAATATTAGCATACACATGTTTTTTTGTTATATTCGTATGAGCCAATTCTTCTGTTCTCTGTGGTATTAGTGTGAACGTACTTTAAGTCTGAAAGCAACTGTAAACTGTGGTAGCTTCAAGCAGTTTTCAAGCGAGTATGGGAACTGCATCATCATGGCTTCTTTCAACTGGATTCCTAGAAGGACCAGTGCTGTAAATGTCAATTTTAACTCCTTTCACATGCAGCATTTCAAAATTGTATGCAAAATAAAATTGTAGCGCAAGATTATCCCTACAACTTTGTCTAATGATACATTAACTAAGTTTAACATCTAAGGCGTGAGAGTTTATATTCACTGCGATTTTTAAAAGACTACTGGTTATCAGATGAATATCCCTTTCTAGCATATACGTTTCACTAGTGAACGTGTGGTTCATCCTGATGAATGAAATTCAGTTTTGACAAGTATTCGTGGTTTGTTTGTTTTCGAATTCAAACAGATGAAATAAACAAACCACGGACTCCTGTCTATAGAAATTCATCCGATTCATTTTGCGAGGTTATGTTAGGTTAATGTAAAACTCAATTACGAGTATCTACAAGTATGTATCAAAAATGAATCTTTTTTTTTTTTTTGACGTTCTGTTGCACATAAACAAAGTACGACAATGTTGCCAGATAAAGTTTTAAATTTCGTGGTGAACGTAATTTCACAACTTTAAAAAGGTGCCAAAACGCCTCATATTTGTTCCACATGGTTATAATCACCACAAAATGTGGAATAAATTGGAGCTTTCAAATATTTGTAACAAAATGAGGAGTCCATAGAAAAATAAATTCTCAACGCTAACGTTATAAGAAGTTCATCACCTTTAAAGAAAAAATATAAAAAATGGGGGTTAGTTCTGACGAGAAAGGTCTATTCCAACCCATGTATTTTCTTGCACTAAGTTTGTGGACGATGAGCAATAAGTTGAATAATTGAATTAATCATTCACCAGTTACAGGAATAGAGGTTTACAATTGTGGGTACTTTTTCTATACTTCGGTCATTGTACCAAAAATTATACTAAGAAATTTGGATTTGTTTTTTGTTTCAGAATATGGCTACGTTGTTTCAGCTCTCAGGATCATAGAGCGTGAAGAAGTAGAGGCTCTCCTGCCCCCACCACTATAAGCTAACAGAAAGAGGTGCATTGCCGGTTTAAAAAAGTGGCGCTGTTTTTCTTGGGTCATTTTAAAACAGTACTATTATTGAAACAATAAAAAAAAGCAAAATCGGTCATAAACCAATCCGAAATTATGTGATAAATTTAATTGCATTCTCATTCAAACGATTCCGGTACCGAAAATCTCATTCAGAAAAAAGATTGAACTGACCCCAAGCATATTCAAACCAACCATTGTTATTCAGTTGAATCAACTATAATCATGGTTGAATTTACTGGCACTGTAATGCCTGGGACAGACATACAACGCTGACCGTTGTACGAACTGTCAAATACTTTAATCCTGTACCAAAAAACACGTACTAGACTAAAGGAGTACAACGCTGTACGTTGTATGTCTGTACCAGGCATAAGCCAACTGTCAAAATATCAACAATATTTTTTTTCGACACAACTATTGTATAGTTGAATCAACAATATTTGACTGAATTTGATTCAAAACGCCTATCTTTAAAACTACCATGAAATTTCAGTCAAATTTACTACGTTTATGGTGAAACCGTCAACGTTTGTGGTATATTTGACAGACTTCATATTGATATCAACCGCACTATGGTTGATCTAATCGCAGGCATGGTAAAATCAAACGTATTTATAGTCAGGTGAAAATTGTTGGTGTTTGCGCTTAATTTAACCCTCGGAATGGTAGTTTCAACTACGGTTTTTTTGCGTGTATAAATGGGTTATCGAAAAATCAATGCATATATATATATATAGTTGATGTTAGATGAAATATTATTGATTGAATCATACTTTTTTCTCCGTGTAATTTAGATACAGTCATTTTTCATCGATCCAATTCTAGCCATTGTTGACTGTTTTTCTTCTTCTACATACGAACTATCTTTACTCACTTTTGAGTGCCACACTTTTTACTGATTTATGTTAAAGGTACTTAATTTATGGTTGTTTGGAAATAGCTTATACACGCTTAGAAAAAGTCCCCAACGGAGCAGTTAAGTGTGGAAAGCAACGTTGGGTACTTTTTTCTAAGCGTGACCTCGATATATTTGGCACATGCCTACACCCGTCTACATGGACCTTGGCTCCGTCATTTTCTGACTGCCCGTTTGTTAACAATTTGGTGTAGTTTAGCCTATCTCGCTTTCACACACGCTAGACAGCATCCCGTCCTGCTTAGCCCTGTGCACTTTCCACTAGTTTTGCGTGAGCTTCCTGCGGTGTATGTGTGAATTCGCCTGTTCACTCTCGTGGAGCAAGACGACGTCGCCGACGAGGCAGCAGCAAAAGCAAAAGAGTGTCCTTTTGGCCAGCCCGTGAAGGCGAGATTCAATATTGCTCCATGAAAAGTGATAAATTTCCGGTGGAAACCGTCGGTGTTCGCTATCAATCGTGTATCCGTGGCGGAAGTGACCCGTTTCCGGCTAGTGGGGTGCGGTTTTGTGTACGGAAATAGTGTCCGCTGGTGGAAGCAGAAAAATTTTTCACTTTTCGGTTTGCGGCGCCCCTGTCTCATTCTTCACTTGCGTGGTGCTCATATTTTTTCCCACAATATCCTGCGGCCAATTCAAGTGTGTTTTTCAACAGGCCAAAAATTGTGAATCGCTGGTGTGCTTAGGGTCGGTGTGTGATGAAATCTCGCTCTTCATTGAGCTGGTAGCGGTTCTTGCGCTTGAAGTAAAGCCGAAAGTGGGAAATGTGATTTTGGTGAAGCGAAAACTTGATCGTCTGGAGAATTTTTTTTGCCAGAAAGGTGAAAGAGGAGCGGCATAGAAAGCGGTTGGCTGTGGCGGCAGTCAGTGCCTTTCGGAGAATCCGTCTATACGCAGACGACCGTGTGACGTGTGGACTTGTGAGTGTAGTTTGTTAGTGTTAAGGTCCCATACACGGCACGCATACCACCGAAAAGTACATAAATCAACGAGAGACGCAAACAGCGAGGAAAGAGTGAGAGCCCCATAGAAGTGGCCGATCCAACAAGTGTTGCCAATCTGTGTGGATAGTTTGCAGCAGGACTCTCAGGTTAGTAGCGTTTGTTTGTAAACATTAACGGTATTTTTCTTTTTAATTCCTCATGGGCGAGCTTCACACGCTCGTTTGTAATTACTCAAAACTGAGTAGAAAATGACTCAGTTTCGTTAAAAGTGGAACTACCCTAATTAGAGTATTTGAAGTTTACTCATTTTTGATTAACTAGGTCACCTGTCAAAAGAAGAGTAAACATTACTCAGTTACGTTTGTTTGTATTTTTACAAAACTGAATAGAAAACGACTCAGTTTTGTTAAAACTGGAACTACTCTAATTAGAGTATCTATGGAGTTACTCAATTCTGATTAACTAGGTCACTTGTCAAAATTTGAGTGAACATTATTCAGTATCTAATTTTATTTTTTATTTTATTTTAATGAAATTGTTGATTGTTTCCGACAACTGTCCAGTCGAAAAGGAAGTGTCGAATACTTTAAATTTGAAATTTTGTGGATTGATTGTAATTCCTCAACAAACATGAGTGTCGAATAACCAATTGTTCAAACAAATTTGGGGAAATTATTCAGCAACAAATATGGGAAATTATTCAGCTTCCTAGAAGGAAAAGCTGAACAACTTCTCCAAATTTGTTTGAACAAACAGTTATTCAGCATTGATGTTTGTTGGGTAATGCATTGAATTCGGCACTTCGACGTCAAAATGATTCCTGATTACAACATGCAGCCATCCCATCTTGAAAACTTTTGATCGACTGAACCACGTTTTTCGCTTTTGACAGGTTCATTGTAATTACTCTATTTTTATAAGTACAGTGCTTTTACAATCAGAGTAGCATTTACTCAGTTTCCTTATATCAAGTTACTCAGTTTTTGACATTTAGCATGGAAATACGAAACTGAGTGAAAGTTACTCTATTTAGAGTAGATCTGAACGAGCGTGCACATCTGGAGCAATTTGCGATTAAGGCGAACACGCTGAATGTAAACCATAGGGGAATGAAGGTTGTACTATTGAAAGTAGAATTTCAAATCTTAATTTACCGATAAAAGTATAAATTCAAAAACAATTCAACATGGAGACAGAGAACAAAGCTAGCTTATATATAATACTGATGGAAATTCGTACATATTTCATTGAAATTTTCGGTTTTGAATGCTATCATGTTGAATTACGCCATTTTCAATGTTAGCTTCATAAGTACTGGAAGAAAAATGTCGCCTTAATCTATTCGCCTATTTTTGACATTTCCGGAGCAATTTGCGATTTGGGCGTACATGCAAAATATAAACAAAATGTTTTTTCGATGCAATGCATAATTATTACATCTAAATCATGAGTTTTGACCTTTTTGTCCTAGTTGTGCTTTAATTTTATTTATTAAATATAGTTTTTGCAAAGGGCGTAGTTATTTCGTTATCAAAACAATTCACTCTGCGATTTACGCCATATTGATTGTTGACAAAGTGAAAGGCGTTATTTAAATTAAAACATAAACATGGCGTGAAGTAAAAGGCGATACTGACAAAAAATCAAAACAACGGCGAAAAGTAAAAGGCGATACCTACAAAATAATCAAAACAACGGCGAAAAGCGGAAGGCGAATCCTATGAAAATGTCAAACATAGGCGAATAGTATACGGCGATACCTTTATTTCCAGTACTTGTGGGGCCAGCATTGAAAATGGCGTAATCCAACATTCTAGTATTGATAGGCGAATATTAAAAATGTGCAAATTTCAATGAATAATGAACGGATTTCCATCAGCATTATATATGAATCAGAAACTAACTTTGTTCTCTGTCTGTATGCTAGATTGTATTTGAATTTATTCATTAATTTGTAAATTACTGTTTGAAATTCTACCTGGAATATTACAATCATCATTTCCCCTTTGTTTACATTCGGCATGTTCGCCCTTATCGCAAATTGCTCCGGATTTTCACTTTTCGCCGTTGTTTTTATTAGTTTGTCAGTATCCCCTTTTAATTTACGCCATGTTTGTGTTTTGACACTTTCGCGTTTGGTTTGAACAATTTCGTCGATGTAATGGTTTATAGAGAAATCGCAGTACCCGTCACGTTGTACTTCCTTGCCCTGATATAAAGTGTTAAACTAACAGGATTATCGTACTGAATAAAATTAAAAATTGCAAATACAATTACAATTACTTCCAACATGAGATACCAATGTACGTCGTGTCCTTTATCAGTGCATCCTGGAGGCTGTCGTAGGTAGATCTCTTCAAGAGTGCCGTACAGGAAATCAGTCTTAATATCGTACGACGCTCAGCCATACCATAATGCTGGCTGAATCCCTGTGCAACCAACCTTGCCTTGTAACGGGTAACTTCACTTTCAGCGTCTCGCTTGATTTTGAACACCTATTTTGATCTAAACTGTTTTCGTCCTACCTGTCCAACTGATCAATATGCAATAAGCTTTCGCTCCCAAGAAATAAGTTAGTTGAAGCTATGTGCTGCACTTCGGAAATAGCACGAACATCGTTCATTCCTTCGAACTATTAGTTCGTACTGGTCGAGTAAAGCAAAGAAGCCTGCTCAGGAATCCTACGAAGTTTTGGTCTTTTGTTAGCGCAAAGCGAAAATAAGACCTAAATGTTCTTCTGTCATAATTCTGGGTTTTTGCCGAGCACTTTCAAAAAGAACTCCAGATCATCGAAAAGCGTGTTCACTATGCTATAGGAAAAATTAAAAATCTTCATTAAAGTGCTCAGCACCAAACACTCTCCATTTATGACCACACCTTTTCCCAGCGAGCATCGGATTGTCTCGAAGAACTGACGATAACCCTCAGTAGTCAAGTAGTGGGACGTCCAAAAAAAAAGAGTTTAAGTCGTTGGTGATCCACCGGATAGAGTTCCCCCAGTTATCCAACAGTTATTTTCAACCCACTTCCACAACTTCAACCGTCATCCATATCGTCATCCACATCGACGGTTGCAATTTTGGAGATACAGTAGGACCCATGTTTTACATGTAGGTGGCCTTATCGATTCTGAACGATTACATCTAAATTGTAATTGTTATGGATTACGGACATCGAAAAATTCGTGGATCCAGCAAAATATTGCTCGTAACAAAATTGCTCGATTCCTGGACCTGGACTTAAACATGCAAGAGGGAATTTAATCCTACGTGTACTAACACGACTTATGGCTGGCCCACAATTGATACGTTGCGGAAGCGGTGAAGTAAATTTGACAGTAAACCTATGGGGAAATTGTCAAAATCACGCAAACGCATCCGCAACGTATTGATTGTGGGCCAGTCATTAGGGTTGGCTTCACGTGGCTTACCCATATTATTCTGCTAAGAAAATTTTTGAATGTTTTGGACCGTTTCTAGATATTCGGCATCTCTTCGTACAATGCAGATAATAAAGATTGGTTTAGTAGTGTTCCTTTATTAAAGAGACTTTCCAATTTTTGGCTGGTTCGGCTCTACATGCCAAAAATTTGATAAAGAAATATCAGAGGATTAGAGAATGAGAATCAGCACAAGTATGTGAAATGCTCTGCACAAAGCAGGGGATAGTTCTGCAAAACTTTCGGCACCAAGTAAGATTGAACTTAAAACTGTGAAGAATACAAAATACAGGGTGAGGAAATATTCATGTTTTTTCTTTCAGTGTATAGTTCGAATTTGACAGATGCTGAAATGAGCACACCTATGGCGTATTTTACCTAGGTTCATTATAAACAAAATCACATAGTTTAATTTAAATTCCTTCACGCGTAGTGTCACAATTAATCCAAATCCCCTACAAAGTGCTATATAAGCAAAGAAACCCTCCTGTGCTTATCGCTATGACATTGATAATGCATATACAAACAGTCCGAGATGCTATAAAACGATACAATGAGCTTTAAAATTTGGAGAATCGTTTAGGAAGAGGCAGAAAAAGAATCGCCATGACCCCTCAGAAACAATTACGGTTAGGATTATGTTCCTAAATTTTTTCAAAGAACCACTTCCTAAATGACAGACAATCGGTACCCGAAAGTAAAGATTTTGTCGAAGGAGTTCGCTAATGAACGTCATCGTACAATGTTATTCAACGATGAGAAAATGTTCACTGTGAAGCAATACCACAGAGAACAGACATCCAGGCTCGAACATTTTTGCCCCAATTTACTGTGTAAACTTTTAAAAGCAAACCGTTGGAAAAACAACGCCGCCTAGTCTAGGTTTCACCAAACTAAAATTGACAGGCTATCAAATCTCAAGGTGGGTAAGTGGTGCCATCAACATACGATTCACCAAAACTAACGAAAACGAGCTGTAATTTTAAAATGGCAGTTACAGAAATTTACACACGGTGGGCACTCCAGCTTGGATGTTTGTTCTCTGTGGCAATACCACAACCACCGAAACGATCGCCAGCTTTTGCCAAATAATTTCTCTAACCGTATGATTATAGCCAGATCACACCATCCTCCTGCGGTTATGGTTTGGGCGGGAATTACTGCATCCGGTAAAACCCTCTTAATATTCTTTGAAAAAGGGCGTCAAAATCAACCAATCAGTCTACCGGAAGCTCCTACCGTACAATGTAGTACACATTTTGGTAAGAAGAAATAGACGTTTCAAAGAGCGGAAAGAGCGCTGGAACTCTGTAACAGGCTTTTTCCGATATGAATCCTAGAGGGTTTGAGCTGTTTAGTGGAATACTTGTAACTATAAATTAGAAGAAAAATTAGTAATCTCCATTTAATTCCAACTACCTTGCTTATCTTCGACAGATACGCGTATTTCGTCATAATGTGCAGACTTCTTCAGTGTCTCGTACTAATAACTCGACAGTCGAGTTATTAGTACGAGACACTGAAGAAGTCTGCACATTGTAGACGAAATACGCGTATCTGTCGAAGATAAGCAAAGGTAGTTGGAATTAAATGGAGATTACTAATTTTTCTTCTAATTTATAGTTTTCCCGATATATTTAACCAAAGATGATTGGCCTTCCAACTCTCCTGAGCTGAATCCACTCTGAGCAACAATAGAAAGGGCCTATCAACATTTGTTAACAAACACTTCTGAGCCTATTTCTCGCAAAGCGTAGGCCACCCACGCAAACCAATACCATCATCATGTAGGGAAAGTTTCCTACACGATGATTTTGTAGGTTTGCGTGTGTAGCCAGCGGCTTGCGAGAAAACGGGCTCAGAAGTGTTTGTTTACAAATGTTGATGGGCCTTTTTCTATTGTTGATCCAGAATTGTTTACTCCGTCTGGTCCATCCTTGAGTCCAGAGCCTGTACTATGCCACACACATCGTTGGATCATTTAAATCAAATCAGTTTACTCAAAGCCTGGGATACATTTTCAATTAATACCAAAAAAAGTTAACACGGATAATATTTCGACACCCTGCACATCCAGAAAATGGACAGAACAAAACAAGAAATACAGCCGGGAATTTCACAAAATAGAGATAAAAGAAAGAAGGCAAGAATAGATTATTACGAAACAACGAAAGCAAAAACAAAACAAATGCCGAGAAAGGAAAGGATATTGAAGTTAACAAAAGAAGAGGGTAGCAACGAAGGCATTGCGAATTTAATTTTACTAAAGGAGACGGGCCTCAGTTGTTGCGCCAGACATCAGCGTAGAAATGGAATAATTAGTTTTCACAAGTGCGATAGTTGAATAGTCTTCAAAAGGACTTTTTTGGGTGTGTGGTTATGTAACACATAACATTCCAAGTCTACTTCTTAGCAGCGTCCTTCCTCGGGCAGCTTTTTTCGCTGAGCGGTCTTTTTCGGTTTCGATGTCATTCATTTCTTCGCCGCAATCTTCGAACCGATGCAACGGATCTCTTGGTTTGGACAATCTTGCCCTTATCGAAGCCATTTATCAAGGCCTTTTCCAGAAACGGGGTCAGCTTGCCAATATAACTAACTTCCTCAGCTAGCCACTTGTTAGCAACAGCCAACTGTACCAACGCCTATCTGGCGAACGCACTCCATCATCCAGAGTGCTTACCACCGCCAACTATCAATCCAAAACCGGCTGATCCGAACATCTTCAAAACCGCCGAACGACTGAAACTATACTCGTAGGTGTGCCCCTTGTATATCATTCAAGAACCTTCCTTACTTAACTATAGCAGTGTGAACCAGTCACAGTGTGGCTCAAATGTGATGTTATTTTTGACCATAGCTTTGGGCGTTTAGACGTTTTAACGTCGGACTACGTTTCTTTTTTCTATACCGGGTGTCATTCCAAAAAAATTAAAAATGAGAGCGTTAACTTAACTTAAGCAAAAGTGAAAGGTTCTTGAAAGCTAATAACACTCGTTTGACTCCACAGAATGACTTCATGTATACACAATTAAGTGCTATTAGTATAAGTAGTTTTGACCTCATTCATATCTGCACATGAACAGGTTGATAATATGGGTTTCCCTCGGGTCCTCAAAAACGGGTGACAAATGGTTCAAATCGTATTCTTTTTTTATTTCGTTAGGTTTCATTTCATGGTTAATAAAGCCGTAGCCCTCTCCTCTCAGCTGCAAATTTATTTTGCTTCGTTGCTTGTGTCTTATAACTGAAATCCGTGTTCCCTTATGAAATTTGCCTCTCTTCTTTGTATGCAATGCTATCAACGCCAGTATAAAGCACACGATTTGAACCAAAATGATTAGATGGGGAAATTCAAGTTCGGTTGAGTGGCAGGTACGTTTGTATTTTTCGCTCTCTTGTTACGAAGATTTTTCTATCTCGTCCGTTTTGTCACAATTACACTTCTGACTCACAAATAAATTATCGCCTGCGCTTGCTCATCTACAAGCCAAAACCAAGCCCTGCAAAGGTTTGCAAGGTTCCTCGCTTGATCTATCACCAATGGGTCGTAAACATCGATAATCCGCGCAGGTGGCATCCGCTTCCGAAGCCATACCGGAGCCGGGTTCCTTCCAGTAGAAAACGATGTTTGTGACAACTAGATTGCTAGAATCATCCCAACTATCTTGCCGTCCGCCATTCACAGCGACGAGTTTAATAAACTACTATGCTGTATTGAATAAAGCACATGATGGTGGTGTCGTGCTAGTCAAATAAGCCGAAAAAATAAATCAATTTCAAACTCGTTTCAGAACAACCGTCTTTTTAAGGACGACCAATTAAATCTTTAAGTTTAAAGTTCGTGATTTATCCTCCCTCTCCATGGCTGGATTTTGTACCTGGCCGCTGGTGGGAGGGCCTAATCTCACGTTAACGATTCATTGGAGATTGCTGTTTTATGATAGCTGTCGCTAGGTCATGTCATTGTCCTTCACTCTAATGAACCATTCATGGGAGAACCAAAGGTCCAGCCACACAAAGTAGTGATAATATCACACTCGCTCCTCTCTCTATTTAATAGCCGTGTCATAGCACGCATGTATACAGGCACTAAAGTTGAGTGTAATATTGGCGGGTTGGGCCGCAAATCACTCAAAATTTAGTCATAGATAGATTTATTCAATTTTGAAAACATTTAATATTCAATTTGATGTGGAAGTTTGAACCTGTGTCATAGAATTTCCCATGCAGTGGACTTCCAGACCGTGGCCATAAGTATTGTGGTTTTGTGGGATGTGGAGGGCCCGTTTAAGAACTAAGAGTATCGTATCACTGGGGTTTGTCATATGTGTGTTTGTTCAAAATAAAAGCGATGTGCTACCGGTGGGCTTTGCCGCAATTTACGCTTAGACGAGGCTAGAAACAGTTTGTAGACGCCTGACATCAAGTAGTTAAGCGACACGACAGGAGGTGCAGTTTTCATTGGCGTGGCAATTGTTTTATTGTTTTTTCATTGATTGTCATTGACTAAACTCCAAACATACCTAAATTGCTATTCTAATTCTTATTCTATTATAAATTTTAATTTAAATATGTGCGGTGAACGACAGCCGACTTTCAAATTATACCAAATCATAGAGAGATGTTACTTTGATATAGCAACTTGCAGCGTAAAAATAAAATGAAATTTACAGTGGCATCTCAAATTGCCTGGTCACATTGATACGAACTACAGGGAATGGCTCTCTCTATCTTTTCGGGATTTGCCGTTTATCATTGTAGTGCAGAATTGTAAATTAACGATTTTCTGATCACTTTCACCTTTTTTATTTAAAAAAACAATCACTATTTAAAAAATATTTTTGAGCGTGTTAGTAGAACGATTGTGATTGGAAATCAAGGATAATTTCAAGTTGACACTTCGTTTGATTACTTTTAAAAAAATATATAACACATTGAAACACTTTTTTCAAATAATCACTAGTGAACTCGAGCAGGTTCCTTTAGGTTCCACTGGAGAAGAATATGTATTATGTTAAACAGCTAGACAGAATGGGTCGTTATTTTTTATAATCTTGAAGAAATATGCAGTTCCTCCGAAAGATACCTTGTTTTGATTCTCTGTTCGTGGTCCTTCTATGACGATACATATTCCTGTATTCGAAAGCAAACTTCTGAACCAAGCGCTTACCCGGTTTATTACTCTTTGTGAGATTGTTCCTTCTTTCAAATATGAGCAGTTCTTTGGAGTTTTACTGATCAACGAAATAAAGCACACATATATATTTCATTGTTCTAATTTCTAAAGTTCCTGAAAGAATGGGATGAGGAGAAACAAAAAATCAGCCCTCCAGCACGAAAACTTATAAAGTATCTTGATGATGATGATGATGAAATACTACCATCTATTGTAGCAAGAAAACTTTCCATAGCAATGGAAAAATCCGAAAAACGATTTGATCAGGATTGTTGTTTGTGATCATCAAGCTCCTGTAAGAAGGTCCAAAAACGTTTGGGTGGGCCCGTAAGCAGATACACTTACGCGAAACCCGCGAATATAGGGAAGAGAATCTCCCCTCAATAGCAAGTTCACACCCACAGCATTTGAATCGAGCCCTCGATTGACAGAATAAACCCAATAGATGGGGTCGAAGAGCCCGCCCTCGTTCCGCGAAATGTTAACAATAGGGAGGAGGCAGTCCCATGCTCCCTATCCAAATCGTTTCACTTGGGTGCTTACCTTGTGTTAGAAAATTAGACTGAAAATGAAATTGGGTAGGGTTTATACCGTTCTTTGCTTATTGATCTGTGTTGTCTCGGTGTTTCTGTGGCTCCGTGTTTCCGTGGGTCCACCCCTACCTTTTGAAGAGTTGACTTTAGGATGTTTGTTATTGCTCGCGGTCATAGGATAGGGAAAAGAACAAAAAAGTGATTGCTTTAGTGATTGGTAGCATGCGCATAACATATGCGCATGTGAGATTATCATGGTGATATTCTCACAACGGCCGTTCAGAATGGTCCGACGGTTGCATATGAGAGATCATTCCCGATGAGTTTCATCGTTTACTCAATTCCATCATGTTTGGTTATAGAAGATAAGAAACATTTTACAACGTGCTACATTTAGGAGTATCAGGGCAATGATCCCCCATCGCATCTTCAAGCGAGCATTACAAGCTGTCCATTTGGTTCAGGCACTGTTAAACGTTGATGGTGACCCGTAACGCTGGTAGATCACCTTTTCGTGGTGCGTTACGGGGTATCAGATCTACCACCGAACCCTAGTTTGAATTAATTCAAACTAGGGAACATATTTGTTTTTTGTAGTCAAAGGAACGTATAATAGTCCTTATTACATTTTATGTCTTGTGAAAAGCGACAATACTCGGATTCGTCCACCGAGAATGAGCTTGGAATAAGGAAAACATGGTTAGTCTTCATTTATGTGAATTCTTATTTTCTATTTGATGTTCTATAGTTTGAATTGGTTAGGACTAGGGTTTTGATGCATGGTCAGTATCGGAGCTATTGTTTGTTTTGTTTGCAATGAATTCGGTTTTGCCTGATAAAGGGGCGCGCCTTTGAAAAGTGCTCTCACTTCTAAAAGGGTTTAAATAGCGGAAACTTTCAAAAGAACTTAATTCATTGCCGACAAAAAACAATGACAACTGTAACAACACCGAATACTGTATCATTTCTCAATAGTGATGAGGTAAATCGACATGCACTAAACAAAGGTTACGGGATATACTACAATAGATCTAATTACTGGTCGCAGTGGTTTATGTCCCGAACAGAGGAAAAAAAAACGGCAGAACGCGCCCACACCCCTTTCTGAACCGAAGGGCAGGGACGACAACTTATAAAGTATCTTCTCCACAAATTTGTATTCGGCCAAACGTCTTTATGCTAAACGTCCATTCGACCAAACATCCGTATGCCAAACGTCTTTATTCAAAACGGGGTATCATCGTAAGCAATTGCTCAGTAATATCTAGACAATTTCATTTGAAAGGGTACACCAACGCGGTCCGATAGCGTTAACCATTGAGCGGGATTGATAGTCCCTGATATAGGACCCAATTTCTATTTGTTTTTCGTGGTATCAAGTACTATTGTATGCAATAGTTTAAACTGAAATGTAATAAATTGAGTTATCAACAATTTTACCTTTCGTAGGAAATACTTATCTTAAAATGTCTGTGTTCCATAAAGGTTATCCCGAATATCGAAAAACAATTTTCTATATAGTCAACACTATATTTCGAATATATGATATATTATCACATTTTATGTTTCAAATTGTTTAATCTCATTATCACCTTACAACACATAACACAATGTTAATGTATGCCATATTGTCCCTGAAATGTGTTTTATTGTCTGCACTCGATCTGGATTATATACCAACTATTTGTTAGTGAAAATTACCATTTTTTATGGCAACCAAACTTAACCGTCTATTCAGCATATTGTTATTTGGCCTTTTACCATCTGACATATTGTTAAAACTATATAGGAGATTGTTAGCTTATAGTTGTCAACTATAAGGGTAAATGTCGTAACAATAACGGAAACGGTTTTTTTTAACTAGTTCATTTATTTGGGAAGCAGACGGAAACGGTTGTAAGGGAAATGGTCCAGAAAAGGTTTGTGATTATGCGGGATGATATTGTTAAAAATTTCTACTCGAGCGTAACGCGGTCAAATTCAGAAATTTTAGAACGGTGACCCTATACAGAAATAGAAAAAAAAGGCGTTAGTCCTACTTCAAAAACATTACAACGAAAGAAATGCTCTAAAATCAAAACAATCATTGCTTTCCAACAACAACCGTTCCTCTTACAATAAAGTGCTTCATTCCATACTCCTGGCAGCACTGACCGACCCGCCAGACGACGTCGAAAGGTGAATAGACTCTTCCTTTTCGTCGGTGTCGGCACTCCGTGCGTGCGACTGTGTGCGCGCCGTCATCATCATCATCATTGTCAGTGTCGGCGCTGTCCCGAGCTCGACCCGAAGTGCTTCTCCGACGAGTCACCGTCATCCGAACATGGTAGACTACAATGCTTATGTCGACCGTCATCGCGCGTCTCCAGCGGATGAGGCTGATGGTATAGTGGAAGCGTTTGCAAGCGTTCACGCGAGCGAACGCGTTCGCGTCAAAGCACTTTTGATGAAAATATATGCGTACCGCGTAAACCTGGTATAGCCAACGCGACGCGATGCGGTGCGAACCGGCCGTCAAACGCGTCTAAGCAGCCCGAGTGGTGTTTTGACGCGCGTAAACGCTAGAGGCTCTGCGGCTGGGCTGTTTTGTTGTTATTCTGCTGACGGTGATCGACAAAATGGGTATGGATGCGGAAAATTTAATTTATGCAGTTTTTGCGAAAAAGGTGTTGTGGGCCAAAACCACAAAACTTCATCAAAACCTAGAGCCGATGAATTTCTCTACACGGTTATTCTGAGGTAGTAATTTTTTGACTACATTCTATGCATTTTAATGAACAACCTCCATACGTCAAAAAATGCCTTAATACCAGAAAATGAATACTTTTAAGTTATTTTCTTATTCCAGTGTCATATAAAAAATACATAAAAACAAGGCCATCATTAAAGTGGAAACATCGATTTTTTTTAATTGACTGCCTTTGCCGGAACAAAATTGATAATAAAAACAAAAAGGGTTCTTGCAAGCCAAACCAGCATCAAGTATCATGGACAGGCTACAAGGCACTAATTAGATAATTTAGATTGATCTTTATTTATTGATACTATAACCGGAAATGAAAACTTTCTCCTGCAAATCATCAATCCCAGCAAGAAACATGTTCTTATGATGTATTTTATTTGCATGTGGATGCTTTGAGATAAATTGATACTGAATGTCATTGATTTAAATAAAAAAAAGCAGATCCAAAGTTTTGAGATATTGGAGCTAAGTTTCTTATCCATCTTCATTTCATAAAGTGACTACCCAAGTAACCACGAGGCTATAATAGCATGCATATATAGGGCATATGTATTACGCCTAGTGCATCATTGAAGTTTGATTAAAGCTGAAAAGGGCCCCACTAAGATCGAGCTAAAGTTATATCTTTTGTAATGCCATAAGACATGGTTAAAGTAGCATTATAGCCACCGACAAACCGACATGAAACTCAATCTTCATTATTGATCAAGAATCCATAACGACCGATTCAAATGTGCAGCGATCCCATCTGTCAAAACCTATAGAATCATTTTATCTAGATCAAATAAATCTGTCCAGAATTGCTCAGACATGAACCTTCTCATCAAGTTCCCAAGCGTG
Source organism: Aedes japonicus (assembly GCA_034211315.2). Taxonomy (NCBI): domain Eukaryota; kingdom Metazoa; phylum Arthropoda; class Insecta; order Diptera; family Culicidae; genus Aedes; species Aedes japonicus. The sequence goes on along the minus strand of JASCZW010000668.1, from coordinate 194,892 downwards.
TTTGTGGCTTCAATAAACGTTTTCAGCGAACACGAAGATAGGTGTCAGCAATATAATTTGAACAGAAATATTAAAACATTTGCTATTGTCATTCATGTCGGTGTTATAGCATTGGTAATGCATCACTACTTTTTCTCTTTTACATGCTGCAAAATACCTAAAATGTATTCACTTCTTGACATATAACCTTTTTAGGCATTTTTGTATAAAACCTTTTTAGGCCTTTTATGAATAATTCCAGTCTTCAAGCAAAGTGCGTACTTTGAAGTCATAATTGCACCCTTCAGATTTACTGTACATCGTTTCTTTTGTTATGGTTAATCGGATGCACAGAGAATTCCCTTTTTTATTAAAAATAAAATCAATTGTTCCCGGGGAGGCAAAATATTCTTCGTCTGACGAATCCATATTGAACACTGCGAAAAACAACAAAACACCATGCAACCAAACGCGTGAAAAAACGCGTTCACTATGTCATTGCTCGCGTTGCGCTTCGCTTTTGATCAATTCGCTTTTCCGCAACGCTTCGCTTCGCGCCGCAACGCGTTTACTATACCATCGGCCTGACAGTTCGTGGCTGGATTCGACTCTGGGTTTGTTTTTTTGTTGACAGTGTGTGCGTGTGTTTTGACAACGCGGAGCGTTTACGTTTTTCTGGTATGATATTTTCGGTGTCAGCAGCGGCTGGCAGAACAGCAGCAATTTCAGTATATTGGTGTTTACAGTTGTGAGCGAGCGCATTTCCATCGAAATCTACATCAAGAAATTTTTATATTTTGGATGGAGGGATATTAGAGGTACCGACATCATGCAGTGTGTCTAGGTAGCAGGCGAAAAAAAGTGTTAAAAGAGTGTGTGGAAATGGTGAACACTTTCCGACTATCGTGTGCTGCTGCACCTTAGGCTTGTGGTTTTTCCAACCTGCGGAACGAGAAAATCTCGCGACTCCGAAGACGACGGGGTGTTTGGCTGATGGTGGTTTTTAATTGCCATTATTTGATTAGAGGAAAAAAAAACAACAGACGGCGCAAAGCGTTTTGAAGTGAGGTGAATGTGTTTTGATTTTCTTCGGGACTGCGTCTTACCTCACAGTTAGCCCGTCTGCGTGCGGTGTGTGGTGGGTGATAGCAAAAACAACTGAAAGGTGGTGAAAGATTATCGCGAAACAGTGCTCTCGCTTCGAAACAAAATCAAAATAATAGGAAGAGCCTTTTTTGTGTCTGGTTAGTGAAACTTGAAGCAAGAAAGTGGAAAATCATAAACGAAAATGCATTAGTGTATGGAAAGAGTTGGCTGAAGTGCCGTGAATTTTTTTTCATTGAAGAAAAGTGAATTGCTTTGAAATGGATATCAGTTTTGGATAAGACGTCGAAGTTTCCAACGCTAAACACGCTGGTAAATATCGGGCAATTATTTTATCATGGATAATAAAATGCGTGTGTTTTGATTGCCAAAACCGATTTTTTTTTTTGGAAAATATGATCGCTGATTTTAAATTCCCTTGCGCCACAAAAACACACCTCTGCCATATAGAAGGACCATCTTGCCATTTCAGCCAAAAAGAGACATGAAACTTTTGCTGTCTGGTAGCGCTGTGCTGATGCTTCTGCTGCTGCTGTTGCCACTGGAAGAAATGGGGAAAAAATGACGTCCACCATTTTGATATTACACCAACACCGTTAAGACACGCCAGCTAAAGTACAACATTCAACATTCACTGGCTCGCTCGCTATCATCCTCTTTCCCCCTGATGATATGTACAGCTGGGGCCCTTCGGTATTGGTATTGGTGTGCGTGTGTCGGTATTGGTTGTTTGTGTCGGTGAAGTTTTGATTTCGGAACAGCGGCAACAGCAACAGCAACAAAAACAACGCAGCCGAGATTGGCAACAACAACAACAAAACATCGGCAACCATAACTTTTCCACCGAAAACTAATTGGAACGTGTGAAGAGAAGTTTCAGGTTTACACTTTTTTTTCCTCTCCCCCTACTGGAGGTGGGAATGGTAAGGCATGTGCACTTGAGATTGGAACATGCTTCGCAATAATAATTGATTGAGTTCCCGAAGAGTCCACGAGCAGTTCAATACCATATGTGCAGTTGCAAATGTCTTCGAGCACAACGTTACCTTGGCATTTTCCGGCTCTGACTGATCAATCCATTCCATTTTTGGGGCGAGTTGCCTTGGCCTACGTGAACCACAGACTACCACAATGCAATGTCCCTCGGGTTTTGGCTTCTGATTAATTTGCATAGACGGGTATGAGTAGGTGTGTGCTTTCACGGTTGATACCTACGTCCTTCCCGGGAGTCGTTGAAGGGGCATTGGCGAAGGCTGTGAAGATATGGAGCTCTTCTTGAAAACGATGAACTTATCAGGGATGTTGTACAACGTTGGATCCACTCAAGAATCTATCCGAGTAGGAAAGAATGCATTGAAGAGGATTAACGCGATCAGGGAAATTTGTTTCGAAACTAACTCAGAGTCAAGGATTCTCAGGATTTGGCACAGGTTCCACCAGAAAACTGCTCTTCTGAAACCGAATCGAACCGTATGGAAGCCCAACAACCGTGTCAAACTATACGTTCCTGATTTCACCCTCAAAGACATCTGACCTTCCGGGACTTTAATTGGGCATTGATTTTTTTTTCCAGCGATACAGAAGTCTCAAACACTGCCCAGAAGACCGACCATCTGTCGACGGTCTCGGTGCTGTAAGCTGCCTGCGGTGAGTCATTCGACCGATCCAACTCAAGAATGATGCAAACGACGTGTGTATCATAGCTGCCAACATACATGCAGTTCGGGCAACGTTGCTAAATTGCATATCATTGCAGCACCAAGCAAGACTATGCACCTTAACACATATACAGTCAAACACAACAGCCATGGGTAGCATAAGATTGCTATCTTTCGCTTATGGCACCGACGTCGGTTGTCGACGACAGTGCTGGTGGGCGCTCTGTTCTAGACCAAAAGCAGCAGCAGCAGCAGCGACGAGCGGCTCCATTCCGACGTCTTCCGTGTGTTTGTAGTGTACTTATTGGGTAAGGGTGCAAAGTTGCATGCAAAATGCAATTGAAATTTTCCGCTGCAATCGACTACTATTGGTGCTGCTGCTGCTGTTGCCGTGGCTTGAGGTTTCGTTGCTGTTGTTGTTTCTCTCGTCGGCGAGAACAACTTTGACTTCCTCAATTATATGCGCGTTGAATTTACCGCGCGAGTCTGTTGACGTTTGGAAGTTGAGTGAACAAAGGAGGAAAAGGCGTGGATTCATTTGGAACGAGACAGAAACGAATGTCCATAAGATTGTCACGAAGGAAGTTTCTGGAACATGGCAAATTAGGTCGCAAATTTTTGTTTGGAAATTCGCATCGTTAAGGAGCTGAAGTCAAAGCCTGTTTTTTACCTAAAAGCAGACAAAGGCAACAGAGTCGTCATCATGGATAAAGAGGACTACGACAAGCAGATGGCTTCTAAGATCAATAATGGTCCTTATAGGCAGCTTCGGGTAGACCCCCTACCAAACATGGTGAAACACGTGGACAAAACACTAAAGGAGTGTAAAGCAGTATTAGGGGATGCAGCCGTCCGTTTTCGCGAACCAAATCCCTTCCTCCCCAGAATTAAAGGCCTCCCAAAAGTCCACAAACCCGGAAACGAAATGAGGGAGTTTGTTTCATCTGTAGGATCTCCAGCCCATAAGCTATCAAAATGGCTAGTAAAAGAATTTCAAGGTATCTCCGAGCAATTCCCAACAAGCTCAGTTTGCAACTCCCTAGAATTTGTACAACAGCTACAGTCATCAGGTCATATAAATGACAATGAAGTAATGGTATCTTTCGACGTCACGGCCCTTTTCCCTAGCGTACCGATCAAGGACGCAATTAACCTTCTAGAAGATTGGCTTTTGAAACAAGGGGATGACACAACATGGTAGCAAAAGGTGCGGATGTACCTTAAGCTGACTCGACTTCGCATGGAAGAGAACTACTCTATCCCCATTCCTCTGTGAACTGTTTATGGCGAATTTGGAAACAATCCTAAAAGCGAAAGGATTACTCCCAACTCATTGGTGGAGATACGTCGACGACATCTTCGCCGTAGTGAAAGAAGACGATGTCTCCCTAATTCTCCAAGAAATCAACAATCTCCACAAAGACATTAAGTTCACTCATGAAATAGAACAGGATGGTAAACTTGCATTCCTCGACCTTCTAGTAGTGAGAGAATCATTGTCACCATCTTTTTTAGAGTTTGAAATCTTCAGAAAATCTTCAAATCTTCAGAAAACCCACAAACACCCAAAGAGTCATCCCATACACTTCAAACCACTCTTTTCAGCACAAAATGGCCACTTTCCACCACATGATCCACCGGATGTTGACCCTTCCTCTCAATAAAACTGGAAAAGCCAAAGAATTAGCATATATCTTCGAAACTGCCAGACTCAATGGGTACGAAAAGAGGACAATTCAAGCGATCATCAACAAAAAGGAAAAACATCTTCATAGGAAATCACAAACAACCCTCTCAGAATCACCTGAACCCCTGAAACGTGTATCCGTCCCCTTCGATAAGGACATTACACAAAAGCTAAAATCACGACTTAGGGAATTTGGTTTAGCTTAGAAGACTTAGTTTAGCTAGAAGTAGACTACTTATAAAAAATCATGAATTTTGAGCTGACATGTTTCGCATTTGTTCCCTCTTAAAGAGTTCTTCCGGGGCATTTGGATTGTTCCAGAATGGCCAATAGGGTCATTAGTTCCTTTCAAGGCTAGAAGTAAACTACTTATGACAATACTAAGGAAAATGAGCCGTCGAAAAGCATGTTCCGATGATTGTATCTGTCGCCGCATCACGAATCTTGGCAAAATATACCCTCTTCCGGCACAGATTCCTTGTGGCCAAACGGGTCAAAAAGAGCAGTAATCATCAGAAACTGGGACTCAAACAAGCATTTTGACTGCAAAAATTTAAAAAGTTGGTCTTACAAACTGTCCACAATGTGAGTTTGAAATTCGGGTCAATATGACCCGAAACACCTTATTCGTTAGAAAATGTAAACACCTAAGGAAGGTTAAGAGAACTATCTCTTCCCGATTCGCTGTCATTCGGTAAGAAACCTGGGGGATGATTACGAACCCTGAAATACCAGACATCAAGAGCTCATTAGACAATTAGTCATAGTTTGATTTCGTGGGTTAGGTGGATTCAAACTTACAAATATGTGTAAATTCGAAACTGAAAATGTCCTAAAATATACAGTGACCGGCGAAAAAAAGAAATTCCATTTGTATAAGACCTGTACATATTAGAACCATTCTATTTACACATGCTCAATTTATTTGGGGCCCATTGTACACGTTTACAAATTTATTTCAATATACTCGTTAATTTCAATTCACCGCTGACGGAATACTTAATTATTTCTGGTTGCACCAAAAAAAATCATTTAACGGAAAAAAATAATTTTCAGTGTAGAATCCACACATATACCCCCCGTAAATCACTGCTTTGGCGTTTTATTGTTTGCATCCGTCTCAAAGCTCTGCCGCAAGTCGAAAAAGCAGACGTGTTGAGTAGTTCACTGGAAGTGATTTTCAAACGATTGTCATGGGTGGCAAACAAATTTCGCTACAGGGTCGAAATCTGATCGTGCGTGATTATAATCGGAACCATACACAGCACGCAGTTGTTGCTGAGGGATATGGAGTGAGTCGTGGTGCAGTTCAGAAGCACCAGAAGCTTGAAAGTGTTACTAATCGTCCGGAACGTGGACGAAAACGTGAAACGGATCACTGAGAGGAACGCAAAATTATCCAAGAGATTCAGAAAAATCCGTTCATCACCATCCGAGAAATGAAAGAGATGCTGAGCCTACCGATTTCGGATCGCGTTATCCGTCGACACATCGCTGAGTAAAGGTTGAAAAGCCATTTCGCGCGGACGCGACCGTTTATCAGTCGGACTAACAAGAAAAAACGGCTCTAATTCGCCAGAACCCACATAACTAAGCCACTGGAGTTCTTGAAACGTGTTGTGTGGTCGGACGAATCCAAGTTTGAGCTGTACAACAAGAAACGGCGGCAAAGAGTATGGCGATGTGTGATGAAGGACTGCTGGATAAGCATCTCCAGCCAACCATGAAACACAGTGGAGGTAATATTATTGTCTGGGGCTGCTTTCCGTGGTTTGGAGTGGGTAATCTGGAATCTGGCCCTAATCAATGGGATCATGACAGCAGATGGCTATATTGATATTCTGTGCGTAAATCTGGAGGCGGTGTCATTGCTGAAAATGGAGTTGGAGGCATCTATACCTTTCAGCAAGGTAATGACCCAAGCATGCGGCCAAGAAAACGCTCACCTTTTTCCGATCCTGTCGCATCAAACCCTTAGAATGACCGTCCTTTAGCCATGACTTGAACCCAATCGATAACAAAGTGGACAAACAGACGTTTTTTAAAAAGGTCAGGCTTCAACATCTACTCCTGCTTTTCGCTTACTTATCGATGGAACTGGTTTTCTCGGACTGAGCCAGATTTATTGAGTTTTCAACGTCCAATCAAACTTGCGTGACCTGGTGTTTATCTGCAAGAACTCACTGCGCCAATGTTTTGTCGTTGAAGCTCCGGATGCCATTGTGCCACTACTATCCCGCTCTGGATATATCAATGCATACGAACCTAATTAAATGACTGCGTTATTAACGTTCAAAATCTAAACATATTTCGTGACACTCGTGACTGTACCCCAATATTGGAAACACATAGTCCTACGTAAAAAAAGTTATTACTAGTTATTCAAGAAATTGATAATCTTTTATTTAATCCGTCAGCTAAGCTAATCCATCAGTAAGCAACAGTTTTATTCTAGTAATTGGAGTGTATAGAAATTTGTTTAATGACCTTAGACCCGCTTCTTTGGATTTATCTGCAATTTTGCTACTTTCGGTCGGTTACGAAGTTATAACTACGAAATGTGCGGCCATTTAAGCTTATTAAATTGCCCATCTAGAGACTTACTAACCGACAGTCATGTATTGGATCCGGGAGAATAATTGCGCCAAGTATTTCAAACGCTATTCGAGCATTACAAAATTATGTAAAACTAGGTTGATTCAGTGGTGAAGAAAGCTTCGCAGTCTTCGGTGAGTTGGAAGGTCAGTTTCCACTTAAATGTCACGATGTGCCCAGCCCACCGTAGACGATCTTCTTGTTTTTAAATTGACTTTCAGCCTTAGGATGGTCCACCACCGACCGTAGCAGATCAATTTTTAAGGTGTGAACGATGGGAGGTTCTCCCAGCAACTCAAGCCAAGTCTCGACTCATTCTCCGTCTCCACGTTGACTCTTCCATCTGTATTCCTTTGACGCAGATCTTCCGTTCAAAGACTCGCGCTGATCTTGTCAATATGTTGTAGACGGTCAGCTTTGTAGTGCGACAGAAAAATGATAATCAATCAGATTTCTAAATAGGTTAGAAGATCAGCATAGATCAGATTTCTAAATAGGTTAGATGATCAACGAGAAAAATCCTAGAGGGTTTGAGCTGTTTAGTGGAATACCTGTAACTAGAAATTAGAAGAAGAATTAGTATCTTCCATTTAATTCCAACTACCTTTGCTTATCTTCGACAGATACGCGTATTTCGTCTACAATGTGCAGACTTCTTCAGTCGAGTTATTAGTACGAGACACTGAAGAAGTCTGCACATTGTAGACGAAATACGCGTATCTGTCGAAGATAAGCAAAGGTAGTTGGAATTAAATGGAAGATACTAATTCTTCTTCTAATTTCTATCAACGAGAAGTTAATCAGTCACGACAAGAGGCAAGTAGTTAATACGGCATCAAATTCCTCCAAATAGCTCATTGTAGCGACCTAGAGGTTCTCGAACACCGACCAGGAGTGTTTATTTATTGGAATTGTTCACAAGATTGAGAAAATCAATAACTTTTTTCGTGAAGCCAAGTATTTGGGGTTGAACGTTGGTTGCCAAAAAAAAAAATCTGAGTCATCAACATGATGTTGCGGTTAAATCTGCGTCTCTGTGTGATAAGCGTGAGCTGCATCAGCCAGTCGACACACAACGTCAGGTGTAAGAAGTGACGAAGAACGTCAGGTGATATTGGTCACTTGCCTATCAACCAATTCAAATAGATCCTTCAGTCCATTCTATCGCTCACACTCTACGGTTCAAAGACAGATCTATACTTTCAATTGATGCGTTTATCCCACATCAATTCTGGGCTGTCAGCATGAAGGTAGTCGTTTACACCGCCGGGCTAGAATAGTCGGTATAATGCCCAATCCTCCGATGACGACTGACAGCTAATCGCAAGTGGAAGACGCAAAGAATTGGGTATTGAAGGGCCTTCCTCGACCGCATTTAGAAGACGGTAGAAGAGTCCAGATGAGTTACGCAGTTCCATGAGGTGGTAGAAAGTAAAACGCTTTCCAGTTGAACGAAATTTGTACGTGTGATGGCAACTGTTGCACGTGTTATCTCCAACTATCAGCTTATGGATACCGAAAATACTATTCCATTCCATTTCCAGAAAGAGATTGAACGAATGTTCTATAATTGGAATGGTCTCACCAAGCTCTTTAATTCGTTTAAATGTAGATCTCTGGGAAAATCTTGAGCCGAAAATTTAGAGCATCGTTATTGCGTTGTGGAAGCGTTCTCATTGCGCTTCGTTGACAATTATGGAGGAATTCCGAACATTTTGAACGCTTATCAAATTTCAGAGAACAAACTAAGGATGATATATTCTCATTCACCAAGTTCCTCAGCCTTGGTAGGAATTCGAAAAACTTTTTTATAATCCCATTCCATTGATCTTACTTAACTTCATGATCTATGGTTTAAATTCTCTGCATTTTCATATTAGTCACCCTAGTAACACACTTGTTGCAAATCAGTCAAAGAAACTAAAATGTGAATCACTTAAGTCACAATAAAGTTGCTGCAACTAATTATGACAAAGATGTGTTGCTTGGATAGCGAAGCGAGTGCGTGATGTTCCTCATGTGCAATTGTAGCACTGTTGCTTTTTCGTCGTCAACCTTGTAAAAGGTCGTCGAAGGTACAAAAGATTGACTCCAACACATTAAAAACTTTTGAAATTTGAATAAATTGTCATGTATTTTATGTTGTTCACTCGGTGGCAGAATATTTTCGTTCGTCCTAATTGGGTTGCTGAGGTAATTTCTGAGCGATACCGTTTATTATCCTAAAGTCTCAAATAGAATCCAAGGAGCTTCGATATTTTGACGGTATTGAAATTGTATCTGAGAACTGAGAGCTGATCTGTCAATATATAATAATGCTGAAACCATTCTTCTACAATTTATGGTGTGGCCCAGTTAGAATTGGAACATAGACTATTGCGCATATTTCGGATATACATTAACAAAATAGTATTCTGTTTTCACTAAAATGCTCGACTTTATGTGAACTTTAGAGGGAAAATACAAAAAAGTTAATCATCTCGATTTTGAAGAAATTTGCGGACTTTTCCCGGAATACGTTTCATCAACCGGCGCAAGTTATTCTCATCCATAGTTTTGGCGATCTTATTCCACTTGGTTCTCAATCCATTTGATGCTTTTGACGACTTTGCCATTCACCTTAAGCTTCCGCTTCATAATAGCCCAAAATCTCTCTATCGGTCTGAGCTGGGGACAGTTTAGTGGGTTGAGTTCTTTTGGTATAAAATGAATCCCGTTGTTTGCATACCAGTGTAGCACTGTTGCAGCTTGCAAGATCTGGCCAAAACATGACAGGTTCATTGTGGGATCTGATGAATGGCAATTATCGCTTTTGGAGACATTCCGTTCTGTACTGCTCTGAATTAAATGTCTTATCAGTGATGAAATCTTGGTATTCCTACCGCAGCTATAGATGCCTTGCCAAATCATGTATTTACGGGCAAATTTATCTGCAAACACAAACTTAAATTTGGCAGGAACATCTCCTCGAGCCGTAGCCAAGTAATTTTTTTGTCCCGGTAGCTGTTTGAAATCGGCCTTTACATGGATTTTGTCAACACTTGATCATACAGTCTTCTGGCACGGATTCTGGCCACATAGTTCTGCTTTTGATCCCTATTTGTTTGTCTACAGGCACGGGATGACTGGAAGCCTTCCCGGAGACGAATACTTTGCACGGTACCGCGTGTGGCGCGAAACTTTTTGACCAAATCGCGGTATGAGATGTTGGGGGTTGCCTTAATGTTCTTGATGACTTTGTTCCGCAGTTCACGGTTGACAGTACCCGGCCGACCCTTGCTTTGAGGCTTGCGATCCGTCGACAAAGTTTCTCTGTACTTTTTCAAAACACGCCACACGGTATTTCGGGGAAAACCCAACACTTTAGCCAGCTTTGGCCCAGACCACGACGGGTTTTCCACGTTCGAACTGCACCGCGAAAAAAAACATCTGATGTTGTTATTGTTATAGGGATCACATAAGATATCATAGTTTACAAATCCGACCACTAGGGTCGCTGTAAGAATCAAAAATGTTTGTTCCAATACCAAATGGGCCACACTTAATTACTTACGCAGAATACTTTTTTTTTAAACTAGAGAGCACAAAACAGATTCTGTGATAAATCTCTGTCCAAGCAGATAAACATCCTAACCATCTTTTTCAATCAAATTCACAAATAAATATTGCAGAGGTAAACTAAATGTTCCAATTAAGCGCCTCAAAAGAAGAACTTCAAACGCTTCTATGGGCAACGAGCAATAATACATGTACTATTGCCAATCAAGTATACATTACAAACAACCAATCAATGGCACACATTTTTCATTGAGATTCTCCGCGCTTTGTAGATTATTCCAAACTCTGATGGAAACGATTGATGTAATTCATTATCCTTAAAACCAACAGTGAAGTAGATTATGCTCTTCTTGATCAGCAAAGTACTACAAACCTTCCAAAAGAAGAACCTCATTGCCGGAATTCAACAATCTCGACATCAATCATGTCTTGAATAAGCTATATGGAAACTACCCCAAAAGATTTTAAACAAGCTTTTGAGGGAGATAGTCTGCATATACTTGTATCACCCTAGCACTGTAGTAAATTTCCTTGTGATGAAGACCTCTTATAAAGAAAATGCAATATATGGCTTCCCTTGAATACGTATAAGCTGTATTTTCGGATTCTTTACTATTTGTTTGCTTCTATGTATGCTGTGCTATACTATGATAAACAATATTCAATAAATGTGTATCTTGGTTATCTTGGTTTATTTGTTCCTGAAAATCACATATTTTCCTTAATTGGAATGGACTCACCAAGTTTTACTTCTCGAGGAAGTTTATTTTTTTCCTTTCCCTTCGAAAATCTTAAGTCAAAATAATTTGGTACTAATTTGAGCTGTAAACGCAACAGTTCCAATATTTCTATGTTTATGTTTTGTTGTACGATTTAAAAATGAAATAATTATATTTACTTACTTACTGAACGCAGTCTGTAAGAATATAAAACTTGTTGAACAGGTTGAACTTATGAACTTGAGACGCCTCTAAATCCAAATTTGCTTGACCAAACATCCAGATGACGAGAATTATAACCGAGTACATCTGCATCCTGCTTGATCAGCAACTTACGAATTGATGATGATTGTTTATGATTTTGAGTTGCCATAGTCCATTACGACCGACCCCACCCTCCCCTTCCTTATATACTGACCGGTAAACTGACAAGGGAGTTCGATTTAGAATGGCCGCAAATCAGCTTGCTTTCAACGTAATTTTCGCTCAATTGCGACTGATTTCATCGTCGAAGAAATTCTCATAACAGATACATAATTTCTTAACTATTTACAAGCGAACATTGACTGGCATATAGAGATGCCTACTTTTTCCATATGAGATTAAAAGTATCAGTAAAGTTCGTAAGTTTCCCCAAACCAACACCGTATTAAGCCGATTGTTGCCGTTCTTTATGAATGACCTTCCTGCACGACAAATAAGCAAAGATCTATCTCACTGTTAGGAGTGCTAGATGAAACCCCTCTCTTTCCGTTTCCCCACTAGACTCGAGATGAATGCATCGACCAGACCGCACCGTGCCGTGTCAGAAACAATTCGGTTCGTGCTTCTGTCAGTGTGTCTGTGGGCGACCTCGCTCACACCCCCAACCGTAACATTTCTTTCAACGACTCCAATGCATTCGACGATGGAGCATTGTTGTTATTGTTTTTTTTTGTATTCACATTCATTTGGAGTTATTGCGTGTTATGATTATTGCGTTTTCTCCAGCCCAACTGTCATTTCGAGTTTCATTTTTTCCCCCCATTCAGCTATCTTTCACTTGCACAGATCCAGTGCCGCTCAGTGATATCATTCGGACGAGTCGGTTCGGTTTCTTCCATTCATATCTTGAGTCGAGTCATTTGTTACAATTTGCCGTCTTAATTTCATACTAGCTTTCACTTTGTGTGAGCTTCTGGCGCTCCAAGTGTAATGACCGGCAAATTTTGGACGGTGCCAATTGCCGATTGATGGCGTAGCTTTTTCGATTGTCCATCGGGGGTGAGGTTATTGATACTGAAATTTGCAACTCATTCCAGCGTCGGTTGTGTTGGTTGAATGTTGATTTTTGTTCTCTTCAATTGCCGACAGCACTGCATCGAAGGTTCTGTTCAGAAACGCAGGCACAGAAATGAGTCACTGAGAACGGTTCGAGGGCGATGGCGACAACAGCAGTGTCTTTTCTCTTTATTGGAGTATGAGATCATGTTAAAGGCCCTAGCTTTGCTATAACTGAAAGTGGGATTTTCCAGTGAAGGGTAATCCCTCTAACCCGTTTGGTGTGATTTAGTGTACATTACGTGTTTAGTGCGAGTGATGGCGAGATTCCGTTGCATAGTCAATAAAGTATCGCTTTAACATGTTTTCGACATTCTCAGACACACAACATACCAATTCTTGAATTGTTTGGCATATAAAGTTTTCAATTATTAAATTTGTGGATTTAAAGTTTCCGTGATAACTCGAAAATTTCGAATGAAAATTCTCAAAATTCATTCAATAGCAACTTTGTCTTAGAGGAAATTTGAATGGTTTCTATAATTTGCTGTGAAATTTGGGAGAATTTTAAATTACTAAATTTGTTAAATGAAACATCTGGTATCAATTTAAACTAGCTAAAAGTAATAAACCCAAAAATAATTAAATCAATAAATTAACAAGGTAAGAAATTTCTGAAAATTCGGTAAAATAAATCTGATCTAATCACGATATTAGTTTTATGTCAAGGCTCGTTTAATTCAATCGAAAGTACTTGAGTACCTCATCTTTTTATGTGAAATTCATATGCCAAAAAATTTTTTTAATAATTACATCTGGTTTTTTTTATAAGAAAGGTCCATCGAAAAATACTACATCCGAAGTAACATTGCCTAAACCATCCACCTTTATCAAGTTTTACTGAAGTTTTATGAAAGCCACAAGAAATTAATTTTGTTTTAATAAGGCACCAAGAGGTGCCAATAGGTTTCATATTTTCAGGTTTATGCGAACCTACACAGCTCATTTACAACGATCTTAAAACCTTGTTTTTTCACATTCCTTTTACTCCTATTAAAGGTTTTATTCCGACTTAGTGACCTCGTAAAATACTGTTTTGAAATGCCGTTTAAGTACTCATTCATATTATCTTATTATGGTCAGTTGATTAGGCATTTTAATACCAGTTTACCACCAGTTAATGCATTAAACGGCAAAACAGTAAAAACATGACCAAACAGTTTTATATTAGTCACTGCGAGATAAATTAGCTTTTTGACAAAAATTTGATGTTTTCTAATCGTCATATTGATAAAAAATTGTATTAAATTGTAAATTTTAATTGTAATGCAAATGAACTGTTAATCGAAGACCAACTTCGGCATTCTTTAAATAACCTTATTGAATTCCATAAATTTTCAAGAAATTCATGATTAATTTATCGAATATACCTATGTGTTTTAATTTTAATTTCGTAAACTCGCATTATTTCCAAGGCGAATTAATTTGTGTGCCTTATCGGGCCAATATTCACCATAGAATTAAAGGCGCATATGATTTGGAGCATGATAAGCTATAAAAAAACTCAATTTGTTTTGGATATTTTGCTGTCAAACAAAATTTGCCGCAACACTAGAACTTTTTACTTAGATATTATTTACTGCCAAATCAATCAGAAGGGCAGAGAATCGAACAAAGCAGAACAACGAAAACCAACCACGATATCACAGTGAAGTTTGGCAGCTGTGGCTCTTTGGTCGTATCCTGGTTTTAATCGAAGTCAATAAGTTTTATGAAGGTTCTCAAGTGATCATAACATCTTTCACCAGATCATTTTCAAAATCTTTATGGTGTTATTAAATTGTTTTCACAACTGTCTATATAGTGGGCCACTTCGTACAAATTTCGGCTTTAAAGAAGCATAGAAGAGGTGATGGTAGACAAAACAGTTTTGAATGTAGTTTTAACAACAAAGCCGGTAGAAGTGCTATGCTTGGGATGGCAATATTGTTGGATCAAATATTTAAAAATGACACAATTGTCTCAAATTGGATACGATCGTTTCTAACTTTCTTTAGTGTTTGAAAGACAAGAGTATTGAAATATGAACGATTTGCAGTGTTATAATGACTGCATGTTTTACAGCAAATTTGCATTAGAAATTGGACGTAGTGTGAATTCTACTCACTCCACTTAATTTAAATGTGACTAAAATTCTTTAATCGAAAGATTTCAACAAAGAAATACAGCATGCTCTTGTGATCAGTAACACGTTATGATTATTTCAAATTGCAGATTAATTTGCTCGTTCAGTGCTTTGTCAAACATTGCATGCAAATTTATATTTTTCTTAGGTTTTCCGCTTAATAATGGCCTTTCAGACATATTGAGCTAATCAAGTTCAATATTAGCAAAAATTTTGCAATGGTGCAAAGTAAAATTCTTTGTGTTGTCTTGTATGGGCTTCCTCTGTCGCTGCTACAATCAACTCGTTGCTAAAACCGTCGATGTGGCGAAACCAAACGCTACCCTAGACATCCCGTAAGTCGCTATGAAAAGCGAGGTACATAATACCTCAAAAGCTGCATCTTCCATGACGCTTAATGGCATCACTGGAATCACTTCCCACAAGAGCAGGGCTGGTAAATCTCACGGCCTTCATGTGATGATGACAGACCATGTGGTGATGAAAACAGACCACCTCCACACCACAGCCACACCATCATGCAGTCATGAGATTTTTCTCATACAATTTTGCTTCACAAATTTCTAACTAGTTTACTTGAAATAAGCAAAACCATAATATGTTATCGATTGAGTGGAAATTTTATTTGAAGATTGGTGATTTGTGATTGCTTTTATTAGCAATTAGCGAACAGTATCACGTGCTCTCATGAAAAAAAAATCAATGTGATTTAGAAGAAAATCTGCATCGTAATTTTCTCACCTGATGAGATTTTCAGACGTGTTTCTGTAAGAATCGTACCTCATTTTCAATGATAATGACATTTACCAGCCCTGCACAGGAGAATCAACCCAGTGTTCATATTGAACATGCAATAAGTAACCTTCCTTCCTCTGGGATTCGTAGACAAGTGGTTAGCGGCGTCACCGCCGCTCAAGCTATTGCCATGAAGTGAGGGTTCGATTCCCGCTCTAGTAGGCGACGACAAAAACAGTTGCCCGCTGTTTCGTGCGGAACCCTAACCTCTCCGTCCGAGATGTCGCAAAGATGCTGGGAGTGGCGCCTTCAACCGTGGATAGAGTTAAAAAAACGAGCTGGACTGTCGACTTACAAGAAAGTGGTGACTCCAAATCACGACGATAAACAAACCGCCAAAGCACGATCGCGAAAGTTGTACAAGACAATGCTAACGAAGTTTGATTGCGTGATACAGGACGACGTAACATACGTCAAGGCAGACTTTAAACAGCTTCCTGGACACGAATTTTACACGGCAATCGGACGGGGAAAGGTGGCAAATATTTTCAAGCACATTAAACTGTCAAAGTTCGCGAAGAATATCTGGTGTGGCAGGCCATCTGTACCTGTGGCTTGAAGAGCAACGTTCACGTTGCGATCGGAACCGTTAACCAGGAAATTTATCTCAGCGAGTGCCTACAAAAACGTCTACTGCCTTTTCTGAAGCGACACAATTGTTCCGTTCTATTTGGCATCTTGCCATTACGGGAAAAAGACCATGGAGTGGTATGCTGCCAACAACGTTCAAGTGATGCCCAAGGACAAGAACCCTCCCCAGAGCTCCACCCAATCGAACAATATTAGGCCATCGTCAAGCGGAACCTTAAGAAGACTCAATAAGCTGTTGTTAGCGAGAAACAGTTCAATGCAAACTGGCGTTCTGCGGTGAATAAAGTGGACAAGGAGACTGTACAAAATCTTATGGCAGGTGTTAAACTAAGCTGAAAATTTCTCCTGTATTCTGAATTAACTGAACTTTAAAAAGAAAAAGAATTCGACTCACAAACATTACTGTTTGACCAAATTTTTATCGGAACACCCTTTAGTATTCATTACACATCACTACGTAGTCCTACGTCACCTTTACGTAAGGAGTGTATCGAAAAGTAGTTATAAACATTCGATGCGTTATTACGCATAAACTACTGTATATATTTTTAGCGTGTAAGCGCCATTTGCTTTGTTTACATGTCAAAAATGATTATTCGGTTCATTCATTTCCGTTGATAAAGTTGTATTCAAAATGTCGCGAATTGAATTTGAGACTAAAGAAAATTCTGCACACATTGGTGCACCGAAAAGTGTTACCATAACCAGATTGCGAAAAGAGTAAATGTTCACCCGGCAAGTGTAAAACGCATCATTGAAAAGTTTGGTAAGAGTGCTCCCTCAAGGATTTACCAAGAAGTGGCCGGAAACCCGGCTCCAGCAACCCTGATTTGGACCAAGAAGTTGTGGATTATATTCAACCGGAACAAATCAGCCTCTACTCGCGATCTGCCAAGAAGTTCAGGACCAGCATCGGAATGATTCAACGAATCAAGCGCAGGAATGACTTGAAGACGTACAAAAAGCAGAAAGTGCCCAAACAAACTCCGGAACAGAAGTCTCGTGCCAAAACCAGGGCTCGAAAGCTGTACAGCTGCATTTTTGGACAATGTCGATCAGTGCATTTTGATGGATGACGAAACATTACGTTAAAGAAGATTCAAGAACGCTACCGGGGCCGCAGTTTTATACTAAATCTGTTGGGAACGCTGTGCCAACTGCAGATACGACTGTTGCGATGGAGAAGTTCGGTCAGAAGGTGCTCATTTGGCAAGCTATTTGCACATGTGGCTTGCGTTCTTCAATTTTCTATACAAAAGGAACTATAAATGCTGAGATTTATCAAAAGGAATGTTTGAAGAACAGGTTGCTACCATTGTTTAGAAAGCACCAGTCCCCTCCTCTCTTCTGGCCAGATTTGGCATCGGCACATTACGCCAAATCCACTCTACAGTGGCTGACGGAGAATAACATCAAGTTCGTAGAAAAAGACATCAACCCACCAAACTGTCCCCAGTTGCGACCGATCGAACGCTATTGGGCAATAGTCAAGCGTATATTTAAGAAGGATGGTACAGTGTCCCAAAACATGACCGATTTTAAGAAAAATTGGGCAGCGGCATCCAGGAAGTGCACAAAGGTCACTGTGCAGAATTTGATGGCAGGTGTCAAATCAAAGGTACGGGCATTCTACAGAAATGAACATGATGACTAGTTTTTCCGTTTGGATCTTTTGTAAACATGTTAAGCTATAATAAACTGAAATAGTATGTTAATTTTAACCATGTTTTCATGCCTATTTTATTATTTGGAAGTTTATAACTACTTTTCGATACACTCCTTATAACTCCATTGGGCTGTTCCTTGCAGTTTTGTCTACATTCCTCATGCATGGTGACTATCTCCAAAACGAGAAATATACTGTTGGTTGTCGACAAACAGATGTCAAAAACTTCCGAAAACGTCCACTAGGAGCGCTGTAATTCCCAGGTAACCAATAAGCATTAAAATATGCACTATTTCTGCATCATACTCGCATTTGAGTTTGAGCAATTACTTCCCATCCCATCATAGGAAATGCAAAACTGAATCGAATTTGAGTTTCGCCGTTCAAGTGGAAAAAATGGGAGGTCTAAACAGAAAGCAAACGTCCATCATCATCAGTACAGGAGAAGAAGGAAATATAAAAGGCAAAACAGGAAAATGAATGACATATTGTCGACATAGACATCTTCTTTTGGTGGGGTCCAGCATCAAATTAACCGTATAGCGGGTCAAAACCTTCTTTTGAATAGTATTTAAGATGACTTTAATGCTCACAACACTTGTCTTTAAGACGCATATTGGGCTACTTCCGTGCTTTATTCAATGCTTATTGGTAACCTGGGTAAGCAAATGAGTTGAAATGCTTCGAAAACTGAATTTTACCATCTGCTACAATTCTAACCCTCCAAGACCTTGAAGGGTCACCCAAAATTGATCCGTTGCGGATGCGTTGACGTAAATTTGAGAAAGAAACTATGGGAAAACTGTCAAATTGACGCAAACGCATCCGCAACGTATCAATTGTGGGCCAGCCATAAGAGTCAGCTGTATCCGCTTTGAAAGTCCTTCAGACATTTTACAACTTCTGTTCGTAGTACTGAAGACCCACTTTCAAAAACTGTAAAGCCCACTTGTAAGTCTGCAGTAACATTGTTCATTAAAAATGTCAAAAAATCCTCACATTCACACAAATTCCCTAGAACCGTATATCCTTAATTATTTAATTTTAATATCACAATAAACACTGAATCCATACATAATTCGATTCGAAGTTGGATGTAGTGGATCATTGACATGCCCAGAATCACGCATACACCAACACCGTTACGAATGACGATACTCATGAGGCGTTTTTTTTTTGTCAAAATAAGATTCCAGACGAGCTTCATCCTCTTAACAATGACGGACAAATTTGGTCGATCAGGCAGGACGAATTCGTCCCTTCCAGCTGAATCTCCATCATCCAGCATCGTCGTTCTCTGGTGCATTCGTATGGGTTCTCCTTCCGTCGATGCAGTTGAAGTGGTGTGTTTGTGCTGTGCATCAAACCATACCAGCAGCAGCAGCATGCTCCAAAGCTTTATAGCTGTGTGCCTCTACACAGAGCATACAATGCACACACCTTCCTGCCCCGCGCGCGTCCGCCTTCGGTGCCAGTATTGTCGTCGCCATCGTTCGGTGAGAATGATCTTGCGCATATGCGAGAGATTCGATCCCCCCTTCTTTGGGTCGTCAGTGGGCAGCAGCCGTCAGAAGGTCGGTCGGTCGGTCGGTCGGTATGGCACACGAGACGTGCGGTGCAGTGTCTGAGCAAACCTCAATGTCCCGACGACGGTTGCAGCACACCGAGGATGCACACACTCAGTCACTCTCCCGTCTCCCAGCATTGTCTTCGCGTTTCCGAAGCAACATTTCATCGGTTTGCGTGTTCTACGATAGACATTATAATATCCGCCCATCCGTCTGCAGGTTGAAATTTAGCACAAGAAGCACTGATGGGGAACACCAAAGCCCGTCGCGCTGGTCACCCCTTGCATCAAGTTATAGGCTGCCATATCCCAGACTCATCAGCTGGTTGGCGCTGATGTTGCGGTGTGCACTCCACCAGCGGATGGAAACAAAAAGGAAACCTGCAGGAATAATGGAACAAAGCCGAATAGAAGACTGCGTCGGTCGATGTGGGGATGCAGATTCGTGGAATCCCTGAAATCTGCAATGGAGTCCCTCTACCTACATGGTGCGTTTTTTTCAGAATCATTGTGGATTATCGAGAATTTTACTCAATGTGACCGAAAGTGGGATTTTTTTTCTCCGGAAATGGGAAGCACATTGGTTGGGTTACGAAACATTTTGCTCACTCATTGGTGGTTAATGGTTGGATCTTGTAGGGTTTGACGCACAGACGACGTGTTATTAGGGCTGTCTGGGTGTGAATGGTTCGTTTGTTCGAGAAGAAAAATGCTCGTTCTTATAACAAAGGATGTGGAACTTGCCTCAGAATATGGCGGTGTGGGGTGGCTTGGCTACAGCGTCAATTGCTGGCCTAGGTTAGTTCCGTTATTCATCGACTATGTAGGAGTTACGAGTGAAGAATAAAGAGGAACTTGAGCTTAACTTTTTTATTAAGAAATGCTGGAAACGACGTGTTTCTTCATTAGTGTTCCTAAATAGAATGGTGTCTTTGAAATAAACTTTTGACTGATTATGATAATATCGATAGTTGTAGCTTGTTACATAAAATTAAAGAAAATGCCCAATTAGACAAACTTATACTCAAAATAACTGCATTTTTTAAGATTTTGAGCCAAAGAGAAATATAGTGACGTCACCATAAAACCAATATAGCTTGGACTAACTTTTTCCAGTGCGCGAACTCCTGATTTTGGCATGGGATTTATTTATTTAACATATAAAATCCAACTAACAATTGATGTCTCAACGATTAGCGGTGCGGAAAAGATATAGAAGTCTTTGGTGAAACACGTCAATGGAAATATTGAAGTCAAAGAAGCCAAAGTAGTCGTTAAAAAGCTGACAAAATGAACAGAAAGGCTCATGTAAAGCGTAATTTCTGCTCCGTGGTTCCAAGAGTGGCAAATCACGTTGTCGAAGTGGTCGCTCAGGTGCGTACAAATTCAGCTGTGTCAGCAAAGCCGGGTAGTCGATGTTTCCTGATAGTAGTTTCGCTACGAATGTTGCTTGTGCAATTGATCGTCTCACCTCCAGTGATTCAATCCAGTAGAAGGCGGCACCGCTCCTCATATGGTGGCAGATTTTTTGGATCCACGCCAACCAAAAAATCGAAGAGCGTATCTTACATTTTTTTTTAAACTGCTTCAATTCAATCCAAATGGCATGGAAAGGACTCCAGAGGACCGCATTTGTTTCTAATATTGACCGTACAACTGAGCAACAGTGGGTCACAGAATTCGTCAGCAATTTTGAACATAAAGCCCAGTTGACGATTGGCTCTGGCAACAATATCGTTATACAGCATTCGGAAGGTGAGTCCGGTATCAAGGATAACACTGAGTCCTTAATGTACTGTACTCGAGTAAGGCAACGTCCCGAAAACACATAGTCAAATGTGATCGGTTGGTTTTTGCGTAATACGAAATACGGCTTCGCATGTTTCTTGTGCACCAATCCGTAAAGATACCCACCATGCCCTGCAGATCTAAGCAGTCTGAGCAGAAAATCGAGAAGAGGGCCGAGAATGATTCCTATTCAGAAGAGCCGATATTGACCGGGACTGAACGGTCCATTAAGTAGGATCTGAACCAAAGCGCACTCCTAGATGAAACGCTAAGTTTTTCCAGTTCAGCCAGAAGGATTTCGTGAACCACTGAGTCGAATGAAGCTTTCAAGTCCATATATGCAGCATCAACTTGCCATCCTGAATCCATGCTTTGCAGACACGTAGAGGTAAATTGTACCAAGTTCGTGGATACGGATCGTTTCGGGTAAAAGTCGTGTTGTTCTGTATCGATAAACTGTTTACTACATGCAAACAGGGAATCGTTCCCAAATATCTCGAATAGCTTGGAGCATGCGCACAAGGAGATAATTCCACGGCAATTTTCCGTTTGTCTCCTTTCTTGTGAATTTGAACAAGTAAGAGAATTTCCATCGTGTGGGGAAATGCCTTTGCTGAACCGAATGATTCAACAGCGTTGCTAGCGGAAAGCTAAGAATATCTGCACAATACTTCAGAACGGATGATCGAATGCCGTCAGGACCGGTGGCGTACGATAGATTTAATTCACGCGTTGCGGCTTGCAGCATGTGCGGGGTGAAATGAGGAAGATCGAAATTGAACACAGCACGTGGCACCACAGGAGTCGCTTCGTTCACTTGCGTCGCCGAAGCGGAGAAGTTGTGAAAAACTTGTTCAAAGTGTCGTGCAAACAGGTTACTTCTCGCGCTTGTTGCCTACCGTAGTGTTAGCTAGAAACATTAAACTGGGTAATCCGGATTCCTTCCGTTTTGGTATTCACAAACGTTTGGGGTTGCAGCGAAGATTTGCTTCAATGCCTTTCACGTAACGATTGTAGAGAAATGGCTATATTGACGATAGCGGCGGCTAGCTTGGTTAAACAGTCGTTTGTAGTGCTATGTCCTAGAGTTACTGTACCTTCGGAGAGCGGACCGAATTCGTTTGAACGACCGTAGTCGGGGGATGGACCAAGGAAGGTTTTGCGGAGGTCGTATTGGAACAGCACGGCAAACTGCATCCTCAACTGCGGCGCTGAATTGTCCCACTGCAACATTGACGTCAGTGGCGATTCAATGAAATTCCAGTCAATGACGGAAAGCACGTAGCCTAATAAAGCGTGAAGGTGAAAGATGCGCAGATGCCGGTACATAAACAATCGGTGTAGGTAAGTCAACTGATACATTAAGGGCGGGATGATCGGCATCAAGATCTGTCAGGGCCTTGATTGGCAAGGAAACGGTAGAATCGGATAGCGCAAAATCGTTCACTAGGACAAGATCCAGCAAATGATTATTCCTTTTCAAATGAGTGTTGATTTGAAAAAGCCCGTGCAAGTCGAATCCACCCAAGAGCAGGCTACGGGCATATGTATGTGATATTAGTGGATTGATGGATGGTGTACCACTATCGGAAAAGCGCCACTGCAAACCAGCTTGGTTAAAGTCTCCAAACAGAAAAGCGGGAGACCGGGAGCTCAGTCGAGACAAGACCGAACCTATCGATTCCACAAACTCACAGATGACCAAGCAGTCGTTTTTTAGGTCTGGAGGCAGGTAAACTACTCCGACACTGAATGTGTTATGGGATTTCGACTATAACCCACGGCTGTTCGAGTCGACTGGAAATGGACGCGGGATAAAGGTAGCAGGTTAGTCTC
Source organism: Aedes japonicus (assembly GCA_034211315.2). Classification (NCBI taxonomy): domain Eukaryota; kingdom Metazoa; phylum Arthropoda; class Insecta; order Diptera; family Culicidae; genus Aedes; species Aedes japonicus. Next base: position 171,904 of record JASCZW010000668.1, on the reverse strand, counting down.
CTCGAGACGGCAATCAGGACTCGTCAGGGTGGTATGATGAATGGATGTTAACCACAATACCGAGGTCGCTCCCTAAAACCTGTAATTTGTTCGGTGAGATGGTAATATTTCGCCCATTATATCACAAAACATTGCGATTGATTGGAAATAATGACATCATTGGGTATAGAACCAAGTTTACCCCAGTTGGCACTAAATGACGTTGACAAATCAATAGAAGCATGCGAGTCCATCCAGTTTGTGAGTTGCCCCAGCAGCGCCTTTGCTAAATTGGGTCAAAGCGGCTATTTGTACTATTAGAAGGACTTGGTCGAAATCACGCGTAGATGTTGCGCGAATTCAGCGTATCGTTGAACAAAACTACCATGCTGGCAAAGCAATGCTTTGATCCAACATCCAAGTGATTTCTCGTTGAAGTTCAGAGGTGCTCTTGGCCTCCAATGAAGCGAGTATCACGTCAACATATTGCTACACATTTCTTATATGACCTGCATTCGGGCGTGGTTGGTGCCAGTATTGCCTTGGTCTTGGATCAACAGTTTTTAAACATTGAGGATGTATGATAGTCCCAAGCATTTCTTGGTTGGTTCTCTGTGTTATAACTGCAATAACGGAGTAGCAACCTCGGGTGGTAATTCAGACTCATGCTCATGCTCAACAGTCTTAAAAATACTTCTGTAGTATTCCTCTGAAACTTCTTGTGTATTTCCTACATACTTTCTGATATTTTTTCTCCACATCGTGTACCAGTCTTTCCTAACACATGTATCAAAACTACCTGTGCACTTCTCTCAGATTGTTTGATTTATTGTCTTTCTAAACTTTCGCATGAACTTCATTCCTGTTGTTCTGCGGATTTATTTTTAAAATCATCCCATACACCTTTACATCTATCACTACACTTCGTAAATTTTATCGTCGAGATTTTCAGGAAAGCTGCCTGGAAAGCTTACTGCGAACATTCTCCAGATTTTTTCTTGAATTTCCCAAGAACTTCCCAATAAATCTTTCCTATGCAACTCCCGGACATTTCATTAGGACTACTACATAATATTCTAAGCATTCTTTTCGTGTGAACACCTGTTTAAACTACTGGTAACTCTCTGTAAATCTTTCTGAAACCCTTCACTATGTCTTCAGTGGGTTTCTTTCAGATCTGCCTATGTAAACATCTTCTTTGGGCTATTGAGGAAGATGCTCAATTTCTTCAGCCTGTAGCTCCGGTTTGTGTTTTGTCAATATGTTAGATTGTGTCGGAGATAACTGCACTATGGTCTGAGTGCGTGAATATGAATGAAAATCTCAAGCATAAGAATTGGTTACCCTATTGATACATGAATTGGACACTGTTACAGATGTTCAGGATCTTCCGGAGGACCGCCGAATGGCATTTTGAGCTTATATCTATTCCACAACCTATTTTTCATTTATATAACACGTTTCGAGGGTTCAGAAGAATGCCGTGGACTTCTAGAATTATTCCTAAGGATTAGCCACTATTACGGATTTTTCTGTTCTTCCGAAAACTATCCAATGGCCATTTAGGTTCATGTTGTTTTCACTATTCAAATTTCATTCAAAGACCACAGTTTGAAGGGATTGAAAAATGCGGAGTTCTAGTTTCATTGACCACTTTTTCGAATGTTATAGATCGTTTGGGGAACCTTCCAATGGCCATTTCTGTCCTTGTCTTTTTCACAACCCAACTTATAGATCACAGTTCCAAAGTGATTCGGATGACAACCTAAGGGCTTTATAATCGTTTACATAATATACAACTGTGCAGGATCTTCCGGGAGACCGTTCAATGGCTTTTAAGGTAAAACTGGAGGGAGTCCTTTTCCCATATGATTTATAGGTTAGGTTAATCATGAATTCACGATATTTTAGACTAAAAATCACAAACAAAACAAAACAAACAACGTTCAAATAGCTAACCAATGGATGCTGCAGTGGAGCAAACGATTTTTGAAAATTCCACGCCTGAAGTCTTAATAGAATTTGAGCTTTGTGCTCAGAAAACTTCGAAGTGACAGAGACTTGATCCCGTGTTTTTAAGATCAGTGAATATTTCACAACTTATTCGAAAGGATTTGGAACAAAATCGCAGAGATATATGAAGGTTTTCGAAAACTGGCAATTTTAACGACTGTTCAGGATCTTCCAGGAATGGACGCAGAGGTCGGAAAATAGTTCACAACAAATATTCTCGACGTAATACCTCTTTCAAGGATTAACCATTTTAGGACTGTTCCAGGATCTTCCGGGGAACCGTCAAATGGACTTTTAAATCGGTCAATATTTCACTACCCAAAAATTTAGATTTAGATTAGAGTATCGTGTGATTTTCCTAGAAATGCTTAACTTTACGAATATTCCGGAGCTTCGGGGAAACCGTCAACCTATTTACACCGTGTCCAATATATTCCCATACAAATTCAAACTTCGATTATGTCACAAAAGTTATTCGGATTTTATTGGTAATTGTCTTTATTAAGAGGTAATATAACACGGTTAAATTATAGCATATTTGTCGGAATAACATCACCTTCAACCTTTTTGAATACCTTCCAACGTTTTTCCAACACATCGCAAGCGGCATGCATGACTTCCATCGGCATTTCGTCGCAAATTCGAAGGATTACGACGGACTGGGCCAAAGTAGACACGTTGTGCGTGTTCATTTTCGACAGCATGTATGACCGAACCAAATTTGGATCTGGTAAACTGGTAGGTCTTTGGCCATGGCCAAATAGTCAGTCGCTGTATGAGAAGGCGCTGCTGAGCCTGGCTTCACGACGTTCTGCTAAATTTCTGTTTTATAATATAAAGTTGTGATCCTCTCTTGATGAAAACAAGCGGTAGCTTGCCGCGCTGGCAAATAATCCTACTCCTGGTGGCTAATATCAGGGTGGCCACAGACTCGGGAAAATCGGGAAATGCGGGAAAAATGCGGGAATCCAAAATTATCGGGAAATAGGCGGGAATTTCAAAAGTCATCGGGAATTTTTTTCATATGAAAGGAACCATACTCACACCTTTTTCAAATGATTTGAGTAGCGTTTTTGTCATTTACTCGGTCCACCAATCTCATTATTCAGCCTGTTCGAAACGTACCACTTAGAGCATCTTCAGCGGTGGTCTATTTTAACATCTTTATAGTTGATTTGCATCAGCAAAATTAAACAGAACCAGCTAAAACAAACCAACTTTGCGTTCCCCGCACCGGTGTAGTATTTCTTGTTGTTAAACCCACCAACACCTATCATCTTGTCAATCTTACAATATCCAGAGATTAAAATTTTTTTTTTTAGATACCGAGGATTTTTTGCAAACTTTTTACCAATGAATTGGTTTGCGTGGTGGTGAGTGTCTGAATGCATGCATCTCATTTAAACGATATTAGATAGTGCTGATAGTGATAGATAGAGCCAGGCCAAGCTATGACAAGAAGCACTTTCTGCCACTTGACAAGGGATATGATCTTAGACATTATGCGACATCTACAGTCAACAGATGACTTTTTCCAGCTGTTGCGATGCAGCTGGATATGTTGGCCTTCGTGTTACATAGGTGCACTACAGCTTAACGGACGTTGGCGTATGTCCTCAGCTAGTTCTCTCGACGGGGATTGGTGACCCTGAGGAATATTTTTGCAAATCTGTCCTTAAGACTTACGGCCCGGAGTATTTACGCCCACAATATCGGAAAAGGTTAAGAAACTGATGGACAAAAATTATCTCCCAAAAGTTCGAAAAAAATCTTGTAAATTCAGTGCACTTAGAAACTCAGGGAACTTATCAGAAGCTCAGTATACCTTTTACATTTGACTTTGACTTTCCCGAGGTTTAGCTATTCTCCCTGATGTCAAAGGAACATACCATAAAATCAGGGAACTTTCCAGAAATTAAGGGTTCTTCCTAGAAGTTCAGACAACTTTCCTGAAATTCAGATTGTTTCCTAGAAATTCAGGGAAATGTCCACAAATTCAAGGAGCTTGCCACGAGTTCAGGGAAGTTTCCAAAAGTAAAGGGTTCTTTACAGAAGTTCAGGTAACTATCCAGAAATTCAGGGAGCTTCCAGAAGTTTAGCAAACTTATCAGATTATTTTGGGATTTTTTTAAGAAGTTCATAGAACTACTCAAGATGTTCAGGGAACTTCCCAAAAATTCAAAGAACATTCCAGAAAATTAGAGAACTTCCAATATAGAACAGTCAAGAAATTCATGAAGCTTTTCAAAAGTTTGCGGATCTTCCTAGAGGTTTAGTGAACTTCTTAGAATGCTAGAGATATACAGAACTTCTTAAAATTCAGCGAACATGTAGGAGTTCAAGAAACTTCCTTGAAGTTCAGGGTTTCTCATGAATTCAAAAAACTTCTCAGAACTTCCTCCTCCCCCCCCCCCCCTCCCAAAGATCAGGAAACTTTCCAAAAGGTCAGCAAACATCTCAGACGTTCAGACAACTTCCCAGAAATTTATAAAATTTCCCAGAAATTCAGGGAACTTCCAGAAGCTCGAAAAAACTCGTGGATGCTCAGGGGACTCAGCAATTCAGGACATTTCTCAGTAGTCCTGCGATTTTCCAAGAATTTCAGAAAACTTCCCCCAAGGTCGGGGAACTTTCCAGAAGTTCAGAAAACGTCCCAGATAAACAGAAAACTGGATTTTTTGAGCATTCGAAAAGTTTGGGAAACATTCAAAGGATTTTTCCATAAGTTTGGGGAGCGTCCTAGAACTTCAGGGATCTTTCCAGGTAATCGAGAAACTTTCCAATCGTTCCGAAAACATCCCAAAAGTTCAGGGTATTTAAGTTTTAAGAAGAACTTAAACTTCTTACTACTCGATAATTTTTCGAACCCAACCAAAACGAGAATAAAGAAACCAGGTACTTTTTAATCAATTTCATAGAATTTCCACCTATTCACAGTCTTGGAGATCATAAAAAGTTCTTGTACGGCTTAACAACATCTCGGTAATGCTAACTATTCCACAGAAATTCGACGGCTTCCATGATTATTTTTTTTCAATTTCTCGTAAGTTATTTAAATATGTGTGATATTCTGCTTTTTATCACAGAATATGTACCTGCTGGAAGTTAAAACAACTTCTGGGAAGCGAAATCTGATTTTCTAAGTTCCCGTCATTTCCAGAAAGTTGTTCCTATTCCATGGATGATCAGCAAACTTTTTGGAAGTTCATCCAAGTTTCCAGAAACGTTACTAATTTTTTGGCAATTCAATGAACTTCTCTAAAGTTCCACCATTTCTCTTCTCGAAATACAGCGAGCAAAGTTCATGATTATCTGGAAACTTTTCAATTATTTTATTCAACTGCCGAAAAGTTTAATCAACTTCTGGCATGTTCATTATAGATATTTCCACCAAATCTTCATAGGTATTCTGAAGTTCATTAAATTAAATTTTTAAAGAATGCGTTCAGTAAGAAACTTTGAAGCTTATATAGGTTCCGAAATGATGCAAAATAGATCCGTTACAAAACAAAATTTACAAACACCAGCGATGCAGCGATGTTTTTGCGTTTGGTCTAAACAAATAAATTCAAACCACGATTTTAACCACCGTTGAAGATGCCCTTAAAAGATCTGGCTACACGGCTGTAACAGGTGAGGCCAGAAATGAACTTATCTTTCATGTGGTGGCGAATGTGTTTGAAGTTTGGCGAATTGCGTTTGTAAGGGTGTTAACACATGGTGAAAGAAGCATTTAGGCAGCTGTGCTCAATGCCATCTGACGTTGTTTGCCGGATTCCAGAGAAAAGAAAACGGTTTGGACAAATTTTGACTAGAACCAAGAAGGAGCTACCAAATTTGACAACATTTGTTGAAAATTGGCTCATCCTGTCGTACAAAAAGGCGTATTTTAAACAAATGGAAAGTGTCGGGTGGTAAATCAAACTGGAAAAAGTTTGGGAGCTCAGAGATTTAGCTACGAGTAATTTATATTAACTCATCTTAACAGTCGGGAAAATAAGGCAAAAATGCGGGAATAATTCGGGAAAAATGCGGGAATTTTTATATTAAGATTGTGTGGCCACCCTGTAATATCTTTAAACGTGTTATCGTCACTGAAGTTCCTGATCGCTGTCGCATATCTTTCTCACTTACTTCTTCCATTTATGTCAACTTCCTCAGTGACATGCCGGTTTTGTAAACTATGTACGCCCAATATTTCGACATTGTTCCGCTAAAACTCTACGCATTTCGGAACAAACTACTACATACTACTACATAGTTCTTAGTTGAAGGATTTCTTTGCCATTCCAAAGTAATCAATCGTATAGTTCGCGGCAAGCACAATGATAAGCTGACTAGACGTCAGAGCAGCCGAGCCAATTCCCCACCCGTAAAGACATTCGACTGTATCGGGAATCGCATTTACTGACTACGCTACGAGTCCTCATAAACGGCTCTCTAAAGGGTGGAACGGTTTAAAATTGGTCAAAAATGATAAAATACACGTTCAATAGCGAACTACTAGATTTTTCGTTTATTATCATCCATTATATTTTGTACCGATGTTCTAGTTACCTGGTTTGATTTTGAATCCAAATTTGTTTCGAATATATTCTCATTTTCAACTGTTTTTGAGCTTTCTTGTGGTCCCGCTTGTCGATTGCCCAGTATTGTTCAATTGTTCCGGCAAGTTTGAAGTGATGTCGTTCAATTTTCGCCTAGTGACAAGGAGCAATGTCTAGCTAAACTAAGACGGGACAAATTTGAGCATGAACATGAGCATGATTGACCGCCTACGGATGCAATTCCGTTATTGCCAGATCAGCTGTATTTACACAAAGAACCAACAGATGATGTTTGGGACTAACATACATCTACAATGTGTAAAAACTGGTGACCCATTATAAAATGGGAAGGAACGTGTTGACATGATACTCGCTTTGAAAGGAGCTGAGAAATCCTCTGCACTTCCACGTGTTATATCTGTGATGTTGGATAGTTGGGGGAAAGGTTAGCGTCAGGGTTCGTTTTGGTTAACGATACGCTGAAAGTATGTAGCACTTTCCGCCAAAAGCAATGTTAAGTAAGTTCTCCTTTCAACACGCATCGTCAATTAAATTATAGCAACGTCTGTACAACTGTTGTCTGTTTTTGCAAGTAACTTCGTAAATTTTAGATGAGTAATTGCTACTGAACCCAAAATTCAATTGACACGCTGCATTTGTCACAATAATTGTATCGTTCAAGAAGTGATTAACCCATCTTCCATGAACTCCCTTGTGAGAGTCACTACAGGTCGTCGTTTTCCATCGGTCATTAGCCATCATCACACCAAACGCAGTCTAAACCAGTTACTTATCGCCATCTATCAGCTGTTTCATCACAAACCCTGTTGCACAAACATTCACTTGGCTAGAAAACCGGTTGAACTAAGAATTTCCCATGAGTTGCAATTCCTGAAGCAGTTGCGCCTCAAAAGTACCTCATTTTAATTTGCGGCTGTTCCATTCACAACACTGACTGTTATATGACTGTTATTGTTGTCGATCGCCGATAGCTTGCGCAAATATAGGTTTGATTCTGCGACTTAGGTTTCCCGCCTGCTGCAGTTCACGTGCAATTATATAGTATTTTCTCCACAATAAAGACATTTCACTTACAATCGACTTTCCTTTCTTCTTCCAGGCTCCAACACAATCGGCGACCACTCCCGAATGAAGTACTTCCTGTGCGCTGATCCCATCACGCCATCGTCGCCTGGTGCATACGTCAGCTGTGGCGTCAAATACTAGCAGCAGTGTGGAAGTGGCACCACCACCCCGACCCGTCAGTAGTCAGTTCGAAACACAGGAGCACAATAACAAAAGCCAGCGTGGCCGTTACCGTATACATGTGTGTATGTGAGTCTGTGTGTCCCCGTCGCATGAAACTGATCCCTGTGCAAATAAATGAAATATAACAATAACAATAATAGAGAAAAATCGCGAGCAAACAGCACAGCGGCACTAGCATCAAACTAGAAAGAAACGGAATTGTTTGCGATACTCACCAGAGTGTCAGCAACAGCAGCAGCAGCAGCAGTAGTAGCAGCCCGCATATTCCAACTCTCGCCCAAACGGCAGAGAATTGCGTCTAGCGACTCCGGAAAGGTTGTAGCTGGTGAAGAAAGAAAAGAGTGCTCACACACGAGAAGCAGCTGGAAAATTTACTTGTGTGACTAATCGTGAAGATTTTCTTTGTCATCGCATCGACCGTATTCTGGGGGGGTGATTTTCCCGACATAGTGTGTTTGGGGAATTGGCAGCAGGAAGAGCCAGTTATCAAGCTTGGTTTGTTCAGTTTGGGGCTTGGCAGAGTGAAGAAGATGTTCACAGTGTGTCCCATCGAGTGGTGGGGTTTGCTAGTTCTAAGCGAATAAAGTTCAACCGTGTGCAGTGCAATAATAGTGTCTCGATTTGATCTCGATATCGTGTAAGCGATCATGGTGTACGCCGTGTAAGTGCTAATTGTGAAAAGATCAATTGTTAATTATATTTCGCGTCAAGAGTTGAAAGTTTGTTAAAGTGAGAAGATATCGTATCGAGTCTTGCTTGAGATTGAGCAGGAAGAGCAAGTAGAAGAAGATCCCGGAGTGGGCAACTAGAAGCTCATTCCGGAAGGCGGCAGCAATTGATTTGTATTGAAGGCGCGGGTGAATGTGTTTACCGGGGGCATGATAGTCCCCCCTCATCTGGCCGCAACACTCAACAACAGTGGTGGGGGGTCCGGTGGAAACAATAACAATAGTGGCAATAGCAGCATCAACAGTGGTTCGTCCGTTACGGGAGCAGGAGGAGCAGTAGTAGGTTTGGGAAGCCACCTGGGAGGAGCTACAACAGGGGCGAATACATCGCTTCTAGTCAGTGGCAGCCAGGATAGTCTGAGTGGTATCGTACTCAGTGGTGGCGGCGGCGGAGGAAACGGTAACGGAAGTGGCAATAGCGGTAGCGGTTCAAGCCGCACCGGATCCAGCAACGGAAGCGGCCATCGCATTCTAGCCGTCAATCGGAACATTGATGACCTACTATTCGGTAGTGACTTGGACTCGCTTATCAATGACAATATCATAAATGGATTCAAATCATTGAAAGTGGCGAAATCGCACTCGCAGGATAACTTGGATTATCATCATCGTCATTCGCATCTTCAGCAGCAACAGCATCCACATCAGCAGCCGTTCTACCATCATTATTATTCGCATCAGTTGCACTCATTGCCACCAACTCAACAGCAACAAGCACCAACATCGTTACATTACCAGCCACAGCATCATCATCTACAACAGCAGCAGTCGCAGCAACAAGTTAATCACTGGATTGAATCGGATATCATAGCAAATAGCAAGATGTTGACGGATAAGGCAAAACAGAAACGTAGTACAAAACAATCCTAACCTTTTGTCAATTTAACGCGCAGTATAAACCTTCTGGAAAAGAGTCACGCATTAATTAGCAGCTCAAAGGACTCGCTAAACATCTCCCGTTGTTTTTTCACTTCGTTGCTGGAGGCCTGCCAAGAGTGGGAGTGAGCAGACGGACTGCAACTTCAAAAGCCTTTGTTTGTATGCGCGCTTAAGAGTTGACAGTCTGGTAAATAAGTAGCCCGAAGCAGGTTACTTTTTTTTCCACAGGATGTCTTCAAAGCACAATGTCTGGTGCGGCCTGTTGCAGAGGGAGGAAAACCCTATGGGAAAACCGTCTCAGATGGAATAATACAAATTTGCGCAATTGATTGGCTTCTGTTTACACGCGATAGAAGAAACCGTAAGCTTTTGAAGTTGACTGTTTGTTTTTGGAGTAGCACAATTGAAGGCAGTCCTCAGCTTGTTCAAATATTCGGTTCCGGAGAGAAAATCCCTTGAACCTATGAGTGTTCCTTCTTCGGTTTCTTCTCCGATATCACTATTTCTTCGTCTAGGCTTTGTGCACTTACTAAGCAAGTCAACGATGGATGGGATTGGATTTGATTCCAAGTCTGGGCTAGACATTTTACTAGTTTCAACACATTACAGCATCGTTATTTATTGGATTTCTTAATGACGCCTCATCCAAATTACCTCGCTTGCCGAAAATTAATTCTAGCTGAATTTGTTTGTACTAGCTGCCGTCGAAATTACACAGTTTAAAAAAAACATGTAATTTTCTGCGTTGACTAATGCACTTAAAAGGAACGGCAGAAATTAATGATATATTTCATGTAAATTTAATCCAAATAACGCCTGAATCTAGTCTGTTGTATGGAAGATAGAAAACAATATTGTATGGCGCATGAAAGATTGTAAACAATGTCGTTGTTTAGGCTTCCTCTGGTTTGAAATTAAACGCGGGGAAATTTTACGCGCCTGCCAAATTCATTAATTTTTTCTGTGTATACCATTTTGAGGCGTTCGATCTGGTTAACTGCGCTTAGTTGAATAAATAAAACTGTTTTATTTCAAATTCTTACGTCAAAAACCAAGTATGGTGCAATAAGACACTGAGTACTCTAAAATTCAGAGAAATTTGCGGAATGGGTGAATCTGCTTTTGTATTCAAGTTTTATTCTACCTCATTGTGTTCTTAGTTTAAGAAACTGAACTTTCATTCGTGAGAAATGTTTGTTTACCAAAGCAGATTCGCCTATTTCGAAAATATCTCTGGAAAAGTGTTCTAATGGGCCAAGAAGCAGGAGGCATTTCATTTTTTTTTTAATCCAAAGAAATGTTAAACCGACCGACGCGTCAACAGCTCAAAGGAGTTCCACGAATTTTTGGATAAACATGTTCGTAGAGAAAGGGAACAAGTTAAACTTCATAGAATAGTTTAACATGGTGAGTTCATTCCAATTTTAGAAAATATGTCGATTCATTTTAACTTTGTGTTCGTTGGCTATTTGTTATCTCTCTGGTTGACTATTATTGAATTGACTTTAAATGAGAGTGTGTATGTGTGTAACATCTAGCACCCACTGGCCGGCAATGGTATTATGGAAGAAATCTCTTTACAACAATCCTTCAAGTGACCATTGGAAGCAGCTTTAATCCGGGGCTAGACAGTAATTTCTCTGCTGCAGATCCAGCAACCCAATTCAGAATGCCTGGAGAGTCACGCCCATTCCGATGATACTTTCACATACGGTAAGCCCGCATGTAAACATTACCGATATCATTTAGATAAGGGCACTGCAACACACTTCCCGATTTGGAAATGTTCAACTTCCAAACCAGGCACGTAATTAGTATTATTTGAAAATATGATTATTGTTATATAGTTATAATCAGACCGATCTCACCCATGGCCGCCTCCTTAATGACACTTTTTTGTTCATTCGTAAAAATTAAGAAAATCTACGATGATTCGTAACACGGGAGTGCGTCGTGAGAGTAAGAGAAGATTGAGTCCTACTGATTCCTCGTAGAATTCCTAAGGATGTCTTCCAACTTGAAGATTACTGGAGAGAGATTTGTACCGTCATAGTTAGCACTGCCCTAGCGGCTCTCGGTAAGTCTACTCCAGATCGGGAAAATAACTTATTTGATGGCGAATGCAAGCAGTTAGTAAGGCAGAATAATGCAACAAAAGCGAGAATCTTGCAGCATAGCATGATAGCGAACGTAGAGCTTTACAGACCGCCACAGAACAGCTAAAAACTCGGTTCTTATAAAGATAAAGCGCCAAAGGGAAGAACGAGGCGTGGAACGACTTATGGAAACTCTATGAGAAATTGAACTGCTCGCGCTAAGGCTACGTACCAAAAAACCGATATGTCCTGAGACTTGGAAGGGAATCTCCTCACGAATGAGTGTGAGGCGTTCGGAAGTTGGAAGAAGTACTTTGACTTGCACCTTAATGGCGATTATACGGTAAATGAAGATCTTAGACCATGTGCGGAAGATGACAGTTGAAAACAAACAAAACTGCTGAAATTGATCATGTGAGCTTCCGAAATACGATCGTGATCCACTGGCTAAGGCTATGCTAGGTCATTTCCATACTTTGGGAAGAAGAATGTTTACCGGAGTAAAGAATGGAAGGTATCGTGCAACCACGCTACTGACCGCCGCAAAAAAAAATTGGTCTCCCAAATTCTTTTGTACCGTCTATCACCAATTGCAAAGGAATTCATGGGGCAATAACAAGTGGGATCAAGAGGTGCTCGCGCTACCACAGATTATATTTTTGTGTTTCGACTAGTTTTGCAAGAATACCTCAATTAATACCTGCCCAAATATCATCTATTCATTTCGTTTCAAATCAGCTTACGACACATTCGTTCGAAACCATCTGTGGCATACTGTGCACGAATATAGCTTTCCACAGTCTGTGTGACACTTTCGGGACCTTTTAAATCGGGTTACGGTAAGCCGATGGGCTCTCCGATGAACATTGTTATAGAAGGCGTTATTCAAAGAGTGAAGATATACGCGAGCCTTACAATTTTCAGACACGAATCTTTGAAACGATAGCGTACAACAGACTGAAGGCTCAAGTAAGCAGAATTGCACTCATCCATAATGCTTTGAAAAAAAAAAACATGAAAGGAAAAGGTTCACCAGAAGAAAATGGGAGCCTCCCACCTTGAGTTCAGATCGACAGTGATGAGTTCGAGACGGTGACCGAATTCGTATACCTGTGCTCATTGATAACCGCCGATAACGACGCCAGCAGAAAAAGACAACAATACATTTTGGCTGGAAACCGTGTCTAACTTGGACTTCGAAGGACACTACGATCGACCAGAGTTCGCCGCACTAACCGAGGACAACCAACGTGCCCTTGGTGTCTTTGAACAAAAGGTGCTGCGCACGATCTACAGTAGACAGATCTACAGAACAAAGACAGAACGTGGAGAAGGCGAATGAACCACGAATTGCATGAGTTGTTGGAAGAGCTTTCCACCTTCGACTATCTGTCTGTGGCAACATTAATTCCAGACATTTTCTAATCAATGTATCTTTTGATATATTGCACGTAGGAGTAAAAATTTCGCTGAGGTATACTGCCGTTCTACGCATAACTGTCCCATGTTGCAAAAGTTGCAGTTGAGAAAAAAGCGTTTTAAGTTTTGCGTCACTATTGTATAGGGCTGGTAAGATTCGTGGTAAAACCCACAAATTTATGAGTGGCATTTGAAGATGTGGCTAAGTTTTGATGTAATCTGTGGTATTACAAATAATAAGATTATTTTTGTATGTAAAATACGAGGTAAAAATATTCAGTGGGACTGATATGCGTAGAATTTTGCCTTGCAGCAGAAAAATTCTAGGCATATCAGTCCCACTGCATGATGTATTGATGGATCGTTGGCGATAGAATTTACGTTTTCAAATACACATGCCATGTGCATTATTGTTTATGCTCTTACCATGATTCTGATTATTTTTTATCACCATTTCATCATTAAAAACACAGTTCTATCAAATGCAAATGGTCGCTTATATAGACAATTTAATGTCAATGTTTTCATGTCAAAGTCATTGTTTAAGTTTACATATAAGCCTCTTATCAATGCTGAGCCTCGAGTAGTTCCTACAAAGAATGTTGTAAACTTAAATCAATTTTGTTTTCGAAGATCTCTTAAGAAATGTCGTAGTGGGACTTTTATGCCTAGAATTTCAACATGGGACAATCTAACTTGATGTTTTTTTGATACAAACTCAGAACAAAGTATATAATGTTTTGTTTGTATCCAATAGTATAGTTGAAAAACTAAGCATATATTGAAAAAGCTGCAATTTGACCAATAGCAACATGGGACAGTTATGCGTAGAACGGCAGTATAGCTGGCAGTACTTGATGAAAAAGACTACACACTTAGAAAAAATCGTGTAAATTTATGACTAAAAGAATGCACATAAATGGAGCGGCCTTTATGATTTAATAATCTGTTGCATGAAAAATTACATCAATCAAATTAAATTTTGCTTGTAACCCTATTGAGACACATATCAAATTGATGTAATATTTAAAGTCGATGTAAACGTTCGTTAGTTAAAAATTATACTTGAAACGAATTTCCAACGAAAAGAAATCATGAGAAATGTATTTCCAGGATTGTTAATTTTGACCGCAGGGTTATAATCAGGGAGTACTATTACATGTATTTGGTATGCGCTACAGTAATAAAGATTAATTTTCCTTTTTTGCTCTGCGGAAACTATATTACAAGAAAATAGATCATAGTTTTGGCCTCGATGCGTGACAACAATATCACATCTGATGATTGATCTAGATTTGGCAACCAGCAGCGGCTTATTAGTGTGCAACTAATAACCGATTTAAACATGTGTGCTTTACTGCCGCAGGAAGCATAAGAAATTTCACACGTCGATGATTGCCTAGAGTCGAAATACAACTGAAGCGCAGATGATGCGTAAAAGGGAGGAGTGGCTCTTTCAGTTTACATGGATGGTCTTGTAATTTCAAAGGACAATGGTGAGCAACCAATATAATTTCTGAAGGTCGTGTAATATTATGTTATTATGATGGATTTGTATTATTTTTCATAACGGAATTTGAAATACCCTTCATTGAACATAAAGATGCAGCAGCAAACCGTTACGTCGACTTAAATTGTGTGCTATTTTCAAAATGCGTGTCATGTAGTTTCCATAATTTTTTAGTGTGTATGATTAGTGTTCACATTCCATGTTTAGTGTTCAAGCTGGCGACGAATGAAAAGCACGTGCTCGCGCTCCGCTGTTCACGGTCTGCTCAAATCATCTTCGGAAAGCTTGATGCTTCAGAGGAAACCGAAAATTAATAGAAAAAATGGACATGCTGATCCTGTCATGGAACGGTGGCTCGTAAAATAGGAACCTCACCTGGTTTTGTCCAAAAATCAGTCCAAAACAGCGTTTGGGGCTGAAGCCGTGTACAGTAAGAATAGGTTCAAATCGCAACGACTAACAGAACTTGACAGCAAAATCACGGGCTCGGCGTTTGTACTGTAAATGTTTGACGAAGTTTTCATGCGCTGCTATGGACGATGAAACTTATGTCCCGGGGGATTGCAAGCAGCTAGTTTTCTATACTGCTGTGACCAGAAATGCTACAGCTGAGCATTTCTGAATGAAGAAGACATTGAAATCGCCTAAAATATATCTTGTTTGACAAGCAACTTGCACGTGTGGCAGAAAGAGTCAATCTTTCGTAACTACAGGCAGAATCAACAAGGAGATTTTCCAGAAAGAGTACCTGAGAAGCTATTGCGACCCTTCATCAAAAACCAATAAGAAAAATCTATATTCTGGCCATCATACCAAAATGCTAAAACTGTAATGGAGTGGTATGAAGCAAAGCAAGTGTTTATTTTACGAAAAACCACAAATACCTAAATTTGCCCAGAGCTATGTCCAATCGATAGATATTGTTCTTCTTCATTCTTCGCGTTTCATAGCTAATTGCTTTCACAATAAGCTTATTGCTTGCTTTCAACATAGTGTTCTAAATGCACTCTCACAGTTATTAATTGGATGCATTCGATGTCTGGTACCGTTTTTGCATTAGTATGGTTGTGTGGCAAGTACAAGCATACCTTATGCCCTGGGAGTCGAGAAATTTTCGTTAACGAAAAATTCCTAGACCAGACCGGGAATCGAACTCAGCCACCTCCAGCATGATGTTGCTTTGTAGCTGCGCATTTGCCGATTGAGCTGCTCAGAGAGATATTGGGCTCTGATAAAGCGGTTTTATTCTGGAAAGAAACAAGGAACTAAAGATATCAACCACTTCCAATCAATTGGATCGGAATAACTCACACGTGGTAACGCTCCGATTTTTCCCATGCTTGGTTGGAACCAATCACAAAATGGGATACTGGTTTACTTGCTCAGAAATATGGTGACACGGCGAGTATGGCGAACCAATATTATGAATCAAAAATAATTACGGTCTCAACCACTGGCCCACCGCACAGTGATTCCAAATGTTTGTGAAAAAATTGTTGTGCTTTAGGAAGAGGCTAATGAATTTACCATTTTATTGACTGTTCCGAATATTCCAGGGATCAGAAAATGGCCATATTTCGGTAGATTGGCCTATTACGACAATTAAGATAGCATATTTGAAAGCAGCGGCCCAAAATTACTAGGAAAAACACAACTTGTCTATTTAAAATTCATTTTTTGACTCTTTTCCGCCTTTTAGAAGGTCACCACACCCGGCGAGTCACCACATCACACCAGGAAGCAGCTTTGTTGTTTTTCTGTGCTCATGAAACGTGCCATGTTCGATAGCAAAATAGAGTGCAATAAAGCATCAACACAACCGTTCACAGCCGATGCTCGAAGCAAATCTCTTTTTTTCGTAAACTTTAAGTTTTTACAATCGCACCCTAGAAACCATCTCACCACTGCAACTAATATCCAGAACAATCAAGTAGAACATTCTAAAGAACAATCTACGCTAATCCACCCAAAACTAAAATTGGTAAATATGAGAGTCCGTAGATACATTTCGTGCCTTGTGGCAAATTTATGCTTCTATTGATGTTCAAACTCAGGGGTTTAGCGCCAACCGGGGAAGACTTGGCCCTATACCCAATGATATCATTATCTCCAATCCGCTCAACCAATCGCAATGTTTTGTGATATAGTGGACGGATTATTTTAATTTGAAATAACTCAATGCAGACGTTTTTCAAAATTGGTAGATCGATAGCCAATTTGTGGAGAGCCACCTTGTACCTCATGGCAAGATGCTTAGAGGCTGACCGGAAGATTCTATGAGCCACATTCTCCATTTCTTTAACAACTGACTTTCTTTCAACAACCCCAGGCTTGAAATAGACATTCAATTTAAATATTTTTTAACTGTGCCGGTTGAATAAAGGGTCAACCGGTTGCATTTGCCAAACTATTCATTAATTGTTGACGTTAGTTGAATTCCACGTACAGTTTAACAATAAAGCTCTGTTGATAACCTTATTCCATATATCCATCATCAGATTATCAGCGATTTCTCGTGAAAGTGTAGAGGATTCCTCTCATTCCGTGTTGACTAATTCCTTTAATAATCTGCATTCGAACATGGGCAGTGCAGCCAATGATTGTTATTAAATCAGTTTCATATTAATTAGAAATGTATGTTTATCCCACATTGGGAATGTATCTTTATCCCAAACAGCATCCATTTTCCGTGTTACAACAGCTGATCTGACTATACTAGAACAGCAACCATGGGTGGCTGTACCTGTTCATTCTATATTCATAGTTTATCCAACAAAACTCAAACTACCTCAAAGGATCAATTTCAATGCTCCGTTACAAAAACCCGCCCAGTTATTCAATGAATATTCATAATCTAGCTTTGCACCTATCTGTCTGTCAGCCATCTTATCCATTTGAATTTAATTTCGATATAATTACGACTTGGTTGCACCATTACCTTCATCTCAAGGCGCCATAATAACCGAAAATATGTTCCTCGTTTCTGTAGAATGCAGAATGCATAAACTGTTTCCATCTTGCAACAAACTTGCACGGGGAATGTGTTTTACCTCGTTCGGAATCATTTCAAGCTTGCAAAGCTCATCTACACCCGGAATTGTACTAAGTTAACAATAAACCCTAAGCGTAAAAGTATGGATATAAGAAAATTCAGATGCAGTATGATTTCCATCAGGAGTAGGTACCTCCATGCACCTGGCAGTGCTGCACTTTGGGTTCTAGCTTTTAGGTATGTAAGTGTGCTTGTCTGTTCATCAACAACACACCAACCAGGACCAAAAACCGCCCTCTCCCTACCAGGATAAGTTACAGGAATATGCAACATTGTTTCCATCCGGATGGGATTTTTACTACTTGCAGCATCCACCAGGAATACAATCTCGCGCTCTCACCCGTGCTGTTGTGTACGTGTGCGAAAGAAACGGGCGATAAAGGGAAAAGATTTCCGAAGCAGTAAAATAAAATAGTTATGACACATGCTAGTCAGTTGTTGCTACTCGGTACTAACTCTATCTCCCACACCGGAGTGCTAATAAACGACTGCTTGGGTTTCTTCTACTCTATAGAACGAGCGGATGCAACATTGTCTCGACGGAATTCGGCAGCACCAAACTGTCCAATGAGGTGTGCAAACAATTTCGTATAACCCTATAACCAAGAACTTCGGGCTCACTGAAAAGAAAAACCGTGAAATACTACACGCATGTCGTAATTCACTCGAATCTAGGTCAGTGTGAACTAACATCCGAGTCACGAGTCGCGTCCGACGCAAACCAGATTCGAAACGGGAACGGAATTCCAAACAATACTAGTCTAACCGTTCAATGTTTGTAGTAAGGGTTTTAACGCATCGAAATCAATTTTCATCAATCCAACGTAACAGAAAAAATCGAATTCTACCCCCGTTATGACTGCTCGGGTAACCTTGCCTGTCACATCCGTAATAATCACACCGATTGCGTATGCTGTGTACCTAACATATAAACCAGCAGTCGCGTACCTGTTACACGCGCCTCCGCATCCGCCTGTTGGTGCGACGACGGCGATGACGACGTGGACGGCCAGCGGTGATGTTCAGTGTTCGTTCCAGTTTTGTGATTCTTTCTTTGCGTTGACGATTTTCGTCTATGTCTGACTAAATATAAACTCTCGCGGTGCTAGGCCAAAATTGTCCGACCGAGAAAGAGTGAGGGAGAGGGGAAGAGAGGCCGGAATCCCGTGGTCGGGAGAACAGCAGCACCGGCACACGCGTGACTTAATGATTGATGGTGACGTTTGCGCATTTTTCCATTATCAGCTGCCGTCGAGCTATGAGAATTGGCGGTCAGGCCGAAGTTGTAGAAGTGCTACGTGTTGCGATAGAGAACTCCGGTATATTTTGTTGATAGCAGCTGCCGTGCTCAAGGGATTCTGTTACTTCTGACTACGATGTTTTTGTCTGCTCTCAACTTAATATTTTTTGAAGCAAATACACAGGCGATGTTTGAAAGCTGTCTGTACCAGCTCCAGGGTTGTTACAAATGCGCGGATTTCTTGATATGTGTGTATTTGGCGCGGAGAAATCATTATGATATCGATATTATAACACATCTTTCAATTTCTTCAGAGCCTGCCGTACTCTAACGGAACTATCAATCCTTTCTCTTCATTTCTTTTCGTTATAGCAATAAATTACTGTCCACTCCCAGGGCATCTCATGTTGATGGGAAATTATCTGCCTCAAAAAAAAAAATCATCAACTATTACTAGTCTATAATGTTTTGACGGCAATATTTTCTAATCAACATGACACCCTAGGAGTGGACAGCAATTTTTGCTAGAACCACAGATATGAAGAGAAAGTATTGATAGTTCCATAAGAGTACGGTAGGCTGTGAAAATTGAATAGATGCAGTTTAAATTGAGCGAAGGGTTATTTTGAAAGTCTGTACCCGATCATGCACAAAACCTTTTACCCAGCTACCCCCATGCAGAGTAGGCAAGGGGGCAATGATACCCCCCTTGACTGGCAAAAGAGTGTGCGCTTGATCATGCTCGTGTACTACAAGTGGCACGGAACAGTTCTAGCGATGTGTAAATTTATGTTTACACTTCCCAAAGCTTACATTGGCGAGAATTCGTTTCCAATTAGAGGTTTTGAAAACACAACTTCAGGAGACTATCTTCAGCTTTAGTACATTGTTGAAGCTTTATTGAACTTTTACATATTGGCTACAGGATATTTTGAAAATCGTCTGATTCTGATTGCAACCATTCTAACGAACATTAGAAAACAACCTAGGGACATCTTCAGGGTGGCCACAGACTCGGGAAAATCGGGAAATGCGGGAAAAACGCGGGAATCCAAAATCATCGGGAAATATGCGGGGAAAAGTCGGGAATTTCAAAAGCTATCGGAATTTTTTGCATTTGGAAGGAACCATACTCAAACCTTTTTCAAATGATTTAAGTTACGTTTTTGTCGTTTACTCGGCTCAAAGATCTCATTAACGGAATGAAACAGTATTTTTCAGCAAATCCAGCATTGCTGAAGAAGATAGCTCATTGCTATATGGATGGCCCGGTTGTCAACTGGAAGGCGTTCAAAGAATTGACTGGGGAAATCAGGGATCTGCGAGCCAGCCCTTGGTTTGAAGTCCTCAACATCGTTAGCTGCGGCATGCACGTCGTACACAATCCTTCAAGGAAGGGCTAAGACAAACAGATTTGCCTGAGGATCATTTTCTGCTGGGTTTCTTCAGCCTGTTAAAAACGTACCGCCTAGGGCATCTTCAGTGGTGGAACCACTGATTGGTTTGACCAAAAAAATTTTACTGACGGTAGTGCGTCGTTAGCAGACGACGAGAATACTTGCTCTTTCGTTTAGCTGAAGATGAGTGTGTTGATGCATGAATCTCATTGAAACGATGTTAGGTAATGCTGATTTGTAATTTGGCAGCGGATAAACATGAGTCTAAACCGAGTAAGCAAGCCCTGAAAGACGCCCCAATGCCAACCGTGTTTTTCGTTCCGGTCATCAGAAGCTGTTCCAGGACTACTTTAGCGACACGCCATCCTATAACAAGAAGCCCTTTCTGTATCGTTTAAACATGCCAAGGGAGAAGTTCTCGACATTATGTGTCAACTAGAGTCAACTGATAACTTTTTCCAGCTGTTGCGATGCAGTTGGAAATGTTGACCTGAGTCCGTTACAAAGGTACACTGCAGCCTAACGGATGTTGGCGTAGTGTTTCTCAGCTAGTTCTTTCGACGAAAATTTGATGGTTGATGAACTGGAGAATTTTTTGCAAATCTATCCTGAAGACATACGGCCCGCAGTATTTGCGTCCCCCTACACCGGAATAGGTAAAGAAACTGATAAACGAATAAGCTCGATATACTTCTTAGAGATTCAGGAAACCTCCCCGGGGAGAGAACATCCTAAAAAAATAGGGAATTTTCCAGAAAATCAGGGAACTTATTAGAAGTTAAGGGTTCTTTCTAGAAGTTCAGGCAACTTTCCTGAAATTCAGTTTGTTTCCTAGAAATTCAGAAACTTTCTCCAAAAGCTTTCATAAGCTTCACATGAGTTCAGGAAACTTCCCAAAAGTAAAGGGTTCTTCACAGATGTTCAGGCAACTATCCAGAAATTCAGGGAGGTTCCCAGAAGTTCAGAAAATTTATCAGATTTGTTTGGGTATGCCTCAAAAGTTCATAGAACTACTCAAGATGTTCAGGAAACTTCCCAGAATTTCAGGGTACTTTCCAAAAGTTCAAGGAACTTTCCAGAAAAATAGAGAACTTTCCATAAATTCAGAGAACTGTCCAAAAATTCATGAAGCTTTTCAAAAGTTTGCGGATCTTCCTAGAGGTTCAGAGAACTTCTCCGAATTTCATGAAACTTGCTAGAAGTATACAGAACATCTTAGAAGCACAAGAAAATTGTAGGAGTTCTAGGAAGCAAGGTGCTAGAAGACCACTACAAATGCTATTTGAGAAGATTTGCGGACGAAGTCAGAAATCAGGAAGAAAGATACCTGAATAAAAGTCATCCGAATTTCTTCGGTGTTCCGATCAAAAGTGCTTGCTGTTGAGGATGCGGTACACGATAATATGCTGGGACCAAAGCTGAATTTGATCTTCACGTCTTCAGCAATTGTCGAGTCGTTTTCCAGATCAAATCTCCTATGACTTCTTTTCTTTTTGACGATTTGACGGAACTTGTTAGAGCCGATATGGAGAAAATTGTTAAGCTCGAGCGTCTGACAGTCAAAGCTAACTCGTTAATTGAAATAGAATCTCTAATAGCCCTTAATGTGGAAATTGGGTTTGCCTCTAAACCGGCAATAAAGAAAGCGACATAAATTGCTTAAATTTCCGACAAAGACGTTTTCGCATTCCGCAACGACTTATGATAAAAAGATCTGTGATTTTTTGAAACTACTAAACAAATCTCCGTTAACATTCTCTTTTACGCGTCATCTGCATTAATCTTGTTGTTATAACTCACCTCATGGACATAGCTAAAAAGTGTCTGGGTCTGTGTCTGGAAACTTTCGTAGCTAAAGAATATCTGAGCGCTTCAGTTTCTCACAAAGTAAAAGAAGAATTTTTGCAGCTGTGCTCAATGCCGTCTGACGTTGTTTGCCGGATTCCAGAGAAAAGATCACCGTTTGGCAAATTCTGGCTAGAAATGATTGGTCATTCCAAGAAGGTGCTCATCCTGTCGCACAGAAATGCAGATTTTCATTAAATGGAATGTGTCTGGTGGTGAACCAAACTGTAAAAAGTTTGAGAGCTCAGAGACTTGTTTACAAACTATCAACAACTTTGAGAACACGAAGTCCTTGATACAATATGCACGCAACGCACGTTATACTCGAAAACCTCGCAAGAAACCCGCGGCTACTTTTTTGAAAAAAAAACTTCATAAACTTCAAAAATATCTATAAGTCCGATATATATTACTTCATCTTTCCAGTCGGGAAAATAATGCAAAAATGCGTGAAAAATTCGGGAAAAATGCGGGAATTTTTAAATTAAGATTCTGTGACCACCCTGCATCTTGTTCTGATCCTGATATTTGAAGTTGATATTAATGAGCATCCCATAAAAGAAGATTACAAAAGAATATTTTCTTAAAATTGCGTTCAGAACACCTTCAAAATTGGACAACTAGGAAAATTTAAACTAACACTTCACTCGATCACTTTTTCTATAAAAAAAACTGAAACTCTTTTTCAAACTATGCCTAATAAACGCGAGCAAATTCCATTAAATTCCACTACAGAAAGTATATCTTTTGACAGATAGGCCTATTTAACCTTTAAATTAACAAAACTTGATAATTTCATATAAATTCAATAATTATTAGTTATATTGGTATTGTATTAATCCATTCTAGTAAAGCCGTCTGATATCAATCCTAGTCAGCGCCGTTGGGATTTGCTGAGACCTAAAATCTCTGATCATGCCTTCTTCGAGAAGGGAAGTATAGTGTTGTGTTCATGGGTTCGAAATGTAGGGTCCAGGTTGTCTCGCTGGCATGACGAATCTGCCTCAGACTGAAAGTCACGTAAATACGAAACAACAACAACAACTACAAATTTTGGTAATGATACTTTTGGATAATTTGTATGCTATTATTGTATGGTATATACCTTACAGGGTGAGTGGGGGAATTCCTGTCAGTGAAGTATACTGTCATAGAAATGAGAAGCTTGTACGAATTTTAGTTTTAAATCTCTTTCCTGTTTGGTATATTATTATCATTTTTAAAACAAGTTTATTTATTTGTTCAAAGCCAGGTTTTGAGTTTATATACATTAAATAGAGAAAATTATATAAAAGTAAGGAAAAACAGTTAAATCGATAACTCGCGGTCTTCTCGGGGTTAATTGGATTTACAATTTTACAGATGGGAAAATTGAGGAGGGAATTACAGCACAGTTAACACAACAATAGATTTCTGATTTCTAGAACTTCAAATTATAATACATGCTAGTAAATTGAACGTTCTCAAAAACCGCACACACACACATAAGATTCATAAATTCCAGATCGCGCACAGCAAAAATGTCTCGAATCGGTACAGTGGGCTGCCTACCTCTAGTCCGAAATGAATCATAAAGTACCGATCTGACTCCAAGGTACTCAGCACAAAACCAAGTTACCTGATCTGCGTCCTGGTAACCTTGTCCACATTCACAGAGATTGCTGCCTCTCAGCCCAACACGGAACAAATGAGCGTTTAATGAATAATGATTAGACATCAGGCGAGACATTACACGAATGAAGTCTCGACGCACATCTAACCCTCTGAACCAAAAGTTTCTTCGACACCTCGAGTATGATAGAATGTAGCCATCGCCCTAAACCTCCTTTACATCATTTATACTGCCAGCTATCGAGTGATAACTGACGAAAAATATAGAAAAATTCGTTGAAGACGATTTGTCGGTCATAAATATCGCCTTCCATAGCGCCCACCCTTGCAAGCGAGTCCGCTTTCTCATTGACCGGAATTGAACAATGAGATGATGGGATCCACACAAAGGTGATCATAAAAGATACTGAAGATGAAGCACTTAGTTTTCACAGTTAGTTATTTGATATTCCCTAGTTTGTTCAGCATGTAGCTCCATGCAAAGAAGTCGAGAGGATTCAAATCAGGTCAAAAGAAAGGCCATACATTCGAAGAAACAATATCCAGAAAATTAACCGGTGTGCTGTCGCCTGGTGGGACGGTGCAGACTCTTGTTGGAAGCAGTATGGTGCATTCTTGTAGTGTTTCTGAACGAATGAATGCAAATGGTTCTTCAACACATTATCGATGTAATATTTATTGGATTCTATTAACAGCAATGGAACCTTCAAAGCTTTGGAGAAACATCCACAAACCTTCACCCTCAAAACATCCTTGAACCTTTGAACAGCTAGTTTATCACTAGGAATATCAGAAAGATGTGGTGCTTACACTAGATTATTTTACTGGTTGTGGTGATCCTGTAGCAGGAACATTTTTTCGTCCGAAAACAGAACTTCACTATCACCGCTAGAGCAGCTTTCAACAATTTTCGACGCTTGCAGTCTTCTGCTTTTAGTCAAGTCCTGCGTCAGTTGTTTTTTCGAATGAATTAGTCCACGGTCGTCTTTCAAAATACTCCTGATCGTTGATTGGGAGATTCCTAGTTCTTTGGTCATCTTTCGGCCAAACTTACCAGGATTCCGCCGAATTGGCTCCTTCGCCTGTTTAATAGCTTCCTAACATCTGGCAGTGCGTTTACGGCCAGGTCTGAGAAGTATTTTCCAAGAACCGGTTTCTTTCAAGCGTTTGGTGAATCTTTCGTTTATTTTGAGTGATTTCAGTTTCTTCAAAACAGAACACGGTCTAATATGTTTCAAAAGCAGGCTTATCACGAACTCCCTTTTCGCGTCCATGATTACTACGAGTCTCAAATGAATGAACATTCAAAACAAACTTACAAGCCGTGTTGACATGTATTTACACTCTAAAAGAAAAATGTCGCAAACATGTCTGTAAATAACTCATCCAAAGTTACACTTGTTTGCAAAACACTGACAGGAATTTACACTCACCCTGTATATGTTATGCTCATCAAACCGAATTTCAGTTGTTAAAATAGTCGTTTCTGTGTAGGGTACGTACAAATCAAACCAATATGCGCCAATATGACCTCAAAATGTTTACTTCAGGACATTTTGGAGGAACTAAAAGACATCAGGATTTTTTAAACATGTCAAATAATCAGTGACTTGTCAATTGTCAGGCACATACTAATGCAAAATATGCGCAATAGTGCAGAGTTGAACATACTTTATAACGTTTTTGAATGTGCGAAGGATAAACTTATTTACAGCTAAATAATTTGTAGAGTGGTCAAGTTTATGCAGATTTCGGAAACTTCGCGAGTATAGTTTAAATTCAAACTATAAATGTTTTGAAATGAGTGTTTTCAGAGATCGTCAACATAGCACACGCAGACTGCTTGAGGTTCTACGCAGTTTCAAAATATTCAAATGTGGTTTTCTAACTCATGAGTTTAGATTGCAGAAAACTCTCGCAAGTTTAAAATAAACTGCCTTACTTCGTCCCATTCGATACATTTAGTTTTAAACGCAGTCTTCAACGATTTTTTTCCCTGATTTTGTGATTTAAGGCATTGTCCACATTGTTCTTCCCTTGACAATTGAGGAGACACAGAGGTAAACATGGTTTCTCTAACAATGATTGTCAAACTAATCCTCGTTCCCTCCTCCCTTAAGGCCGTGAGGACGTGGCCGGCGCCGGTACTGGTCTATAAATAGAATGAATTAGTAAACATATACAATGAAGATGTAAAGCTACTCTCAAGCTGTTCAGTAACGGAGTAGCAACCATAAAACGCGCGGTCTTTAAAAAAAAAGTTTATTATATGTGACTTTAGTCTGTATATCTATGTTGATTCGGATCAATTTTGTCAAATTAAGATCAATGTTTGAACATATTTTTGTATTCCCTTGAAATAATCCACCCACACTTGTGAATGACCCCATCAGCATCCCTACTGTTGATTTAAATCGGTCCTCAAACTCAATGTTTTAACATATATTTGTAGTTTTTTTTTGTAATAAACTTGTGAGTGGCTCCATCAGCATTCCTACTGTTGGTTTTAGTCGGTCCTCAAACTAGATGTTTTAAAATATTTTTGTATTATGCTGAAATAAACCACCAACTCTTTTTATTGGTCCCAACGGCATCCCTACTTTTGGTTTGAATCGGTCCTCAAACTAGATAATAAACCACCCACATTGGTGTATGGCTCCAACAGCATCCTTACTGTTCGTTTAAATCGGTCCTGAAAATCGATGTTTTTAACGTATTCTTGTATTCCATTGAAATAATCCACCCAGACTTATGAGTGGCCCCAACAGCATACTTACTGTTGGTTTAAAACGATCCTCAAACTCGATGTTTCATTATATTTTTGTATTCTGCTAAAATAAACCATTCACACTTGTGAGTGACCTCATCAGAATCCCTACTTTTGCTTTAAATCGGTCCTCAGATCTTTCGCCAACTTCTCAGATCTTTTTTATTTATTGGCGGCTCGTGAGTTTCATAGACTTTGGAATTTTAAAGAAATAAGACAGAAGAATATCGTTGGAGATAGTTTTGAAATACCCTTGCATTTCCGAACGATATAACCAAATTAGTTTAAGGTGATAGTTTTCCATCTTGCATGTGAAACCACTGCTTTCTCTTAAGCACAATTGATAATCAGATGTTTTGCATTATGTATTTTTTTTATGACTGCTTGTAGAACCATAAAATATGCTCTCAATAAAAAAGTATACAAATTTTTTTGATAAGGGAAAATATATGTTCTTAAACCGGGAAAACAGTAAAAATCCTAAACTTTAAAAAAAGACAAATAATAGGCCATCCTGTCATTAAGTGGAGTAAAAAGAAAGTTTTTAGTAAAAAATCCAAAACATTCTTTTAAAAGAATCACTTGTAAATTCCAATAGTATTGCGAAATTGAAAAAAAAAAAATAGCAAAATAAAACAACAAGATACTCCGAGAGATAATCTATCTATATAAATAAAAATGAGTTGGGGTTTCCTTTGTCACGATTTAACTCGCGAGCGGAAGGCCCGTTTGGCAAGATTTTTGCTTTGTTGGATTCGTCTTGGACACCGCAAGGTTCTTATGATGGTTTGAAACCCCTCCCTTCTCTGGAAAGGGGGGCTCCCATACAAGTGAAGCACTAATTTCTGCATAACTCGAGAACTGATCAAGCAAGGGAACCCAAATATAGCATGCGGAAGTTTTTGGAGGCAAGCAATGTTTCTATGGTAGTCAGAGACCCCTCCCCTCTCTAGAAAGGGAGGCTCTCGTACAAATGAAACAGAAGTTTCTGCATATCTCAAGAGCTAATCAAGAAAATGGAACCAAATTTGGCATGTGGGGTTTTCTGGAGGAGAAAAATGTTTTTTTGGTGGTTTGAGACCCCTCCCCTCTCCTAGAAGGGGTGCTGTCATACAAATGAAACTGTAATTTCTTCATAACTCTAGGTCTAATAAAGCAAATGGAACCAAATTTGGCATGCGGGGATTTTAAAGGCAATAAATGTTTCTACGATAGTTCGAGACCCCTCCTCTCTCTCTCTCTGTTAGGTTGGGGGGCGGTGCTCCCATACAAATGAAACAAAAGCTTCTACATAACTCGAGAGCTAATCAAGTAAATGGAGCCAAATTTGGCAGGTAGAGGTTTTTAAAAGCAAGAAATGTTTCTAAGGTAAATCGAGACCCCTCCGCCCTCTGTAAGAGGGGGGCTCTCATACAAATGAAACACAAATTTGTCCATAACTCGAGAACTAATCAAGCATATGGATCCCAATTTGGCATGTGGAGGTTTTTGGAGGAGATAAATGTTTATATGGAAGTATGAGACTCCTCCGCCATCTGGAAGGGGCGGGAGGGGGGTTTCCATACAAATGAACACAAATTTCTGAATAATTCGAGAACTTATCAGGTTAATGGAACCAAATTTGGCATGTGGAGGTTTTCGAAGGCAAGAAATATTTCTAAGTTGACTCGAGCCCCTCCCTTCTCTGAAAGGAGGGCTCATATACAGATGAAACACACATTTCTGAATAACTCGAGAACTTATTAAGTTAATGGAACCAAATTTGGCATGTGGAGGTTTTTGAAGGCAAGAAATGTTTCTATTGTGGTTTGAAACTCCTCCGATCACTGAAAGAGGGGTCTCTTATACAAATTAAGCACGAATTTCAGCATAGCTCGAGAACAAATCAAGCAAATGGAACCAAATTTGGCATGTGGAGGTTTTTGGAGGGTAGATTTCAAGCGTGAAAATTTATATGAAGGGGTTTTTGGGCCTGGGGAAGGTTCTTATGATTGTTTGAGACCCCTACTCTCTCAGGAAAGGGGGCTCTGATACATATGAGACACAAATTTCTTCATAACTCGCGAACTAATCAAGCAAATCGAATCAAATTTGGCATGTGGGGGGTTTTGAAGGCAAACATTGTATGGTGGTTTGAGAAACCACCCCCTCTGGAAGGGAGGGCTCCCATACAAAATGCCAGTTACATTAAATTTTCCTTCATTTAGTTGCAAGTGTAGCAGCGCACGCACCGGGTAAAGTTCGCAAACTAACTAAGTTGTTTCAACATTATGGCATTGATCATATTAACACAAAGTAAATATAAAGCTATTCCGGGAACTATGGGCCTTTTCATAAACCACGTAGACCAGGGTGGCCACACAGACTCGGGAAAATCGGGAAATGCGGGAAAAATTCGGGAATCCAAAATCATCGGGAAATATGCGGGAAAAAGGCGGGAATTTCAAAAGTCATCGGGAATTTTTGTCATATGGAAGGAACCATACTCACGCCTTTTTCAAATGATTTGAGTAGCGTTTTTGTCATTTACTCGGTCCACCGATCTCATTGTTCAGCCTGTTCAAAACGTATCGCTTAGAGCATCTTCAGCGGTGGTCTATTTTAACATTTTTATAGTTGATTTGCATCAGCAAACTTAAAAAGAACCAGCAAACACAGTTCAAATTTGCGTTCCCCGCACCGGTGTAGTATTTCTTGTTGTTAAACCCACCAACACCTATCATCTTGTCAATCTTACAATATCCAGAGATCAGAAGTTTTGTTTTCTTCAGAGACCGAGGATTTTTAGCAAACTTTTTACCATGGATTGGTTTGAGTGGTGGTGAGTGTGTGATGGCATGCATCTCATTTAAACGACATTAGATAGTACTGATAGTGATAGACAGAGCCACGCCAAGCTATGACAAGAAGCACTTTCTGCGACGTTTCAACATGCCAAAGGATATGATCCTAGACATTATGCGACAACTACAGTCAACTGATGACTTTTTCCAGCTGTTGCGATGCAGCTGGATATGTTGACCTTAGTGTTACATAGGTGCACTACAGCTTAACGGATGTTGGCGTATGTCCTCAGCTAATTCTCTCGACGACAACTTGGGGGTTGGTGACCCTGAGGATTTTTTGCAAATCTGTCCTTAAGACTTACGACCCGCAGTATTTACGCCCACAATATCGGAAGAGGTGAAGAAACTGATGGACAAAAATTATCTCCCAAAAGTTCGAATTTTTTTTTGTAAATTCAGTGCACTTAGAAACTCAGGGAACTTATCAGAAGCTCGGTATACTTTATAGATTTGACTTAGATTTTCCCTTGGTTTAGCTACTCTCCCTGATTAGAAAATAAAGGTTCTTCCTAGAAATTCAGACAACTTTCCTGAAATTCAGATTAGTTTCAGATTGGAAAATCAGGGAATTCTCTGCAAATTCGAGGAGCTAACCTCGAGTTCAGGGAAGTTTGCAAAAGTAAAGGATTCCTCACAGAAGTTCAGGTAACTATCCGGAAATTCAGGGGGCTTCCAGAAGTTTAGAAAACTTATCAGATTGGGTATTTTTTCAGAAGTTCATAGACATACTCCAGATGTTCTGGGAACTTCCCAAAAATTCAAGGAACTTGTCAGAAAATTAGAGAACTTCCAATAGAGAACAGTCAAGAAATTCATGAAGCTTTTCAACAGTTAGCAGATCTTCCTAGAGGTTTAGTGCACTTCTTAGAATTTCATGAAACTTGCTAGACATATACAGAACTTCTTAGAACATGTAGGAGTTCAAGAAACTTCCTTGAAGTACAGGGTTTCTCATTAATTCAAAAAGCTTCTCAGAACTTCAGGAAATACTCACAAAGATCATGGAACTCCCCCAAAGACTTCCCAAAAGGTCAGTAAACATCTCTAGAAAATTTCCCAGAAGTTTTATTCAACTGCCGAGAAGTTTAATCAACTTCTGGCATGTTCATTATAGATATTTCCACCCAATCTAAATTAAATTTTTAAAGAGTGCGTTCAGTAAGAAACTAAGAAGCTTATATAAGTTCTAAAATGATGCAAAATAGATCCGGTATAAAACAAAATTTACAAACACCAGCGAAACAGCGTTTTTTTTTGGTTTGGTATAAACAAATAAATCCAAACCACGATTTGAACCACCGTTGAAGATGCCCTTAGAAGATCTGGCTACACGGCTGTAAAAGGTGAGGCCAGAAATGAACTTATCTCTCATGTGGTGGCGAACGTGTTTGAAGTTTTGCGAATTGCGTTTTCAAGGGTGTTAACACATGGTGAAACAAGAATTATTGCAGCTGTGCTCAATGCCGTCTGACGTTGTTTGCCGGATTCCAGAGAAAAGAAAATGGTTTGGACAAATTTTGGCTAGAACCGAGAAGGAGCTACCAAATTTGACAACACTTGTTGAAAATTGGCTCATCCAGTCGCACAAAAAGGCGTATTTTAAATAAATGGAAAGTGTCTGGTGGTAAATCAAACTGGACAAAGTTTGGGAGCTCAGAGATTTAGCTACGAGTAATTTATATTAACTCATCTTAACAGTCGGCAAAATAAGGCAAAAATGCGGGAAAAACTCGTCAAAAATGCGGGAATTTTTACATTAAGATTGTGTGGCCACCACGGTAGACTCATTTTAAAAAATCCCAGACATATTTTGAGATGTTTTATTTAAGACTCTTCGCTCTCAAGATATGCAATCTATACTAACTAGGCAAACATCCAGAATCATAAATTTGATTAACAGATATACAGATATGACAATACACGACTGCAAGCGTAATAAAAGCTGAACTTATGAACACGCAATACATCAATTGAAAAGCAGCTAATGAAAAGAAATTTTTTTTTCTTTAAATGCTTTGTAGATCAATTTTACCCAAACAACCTGACAATGTTGAGCAAAATGTAACTCAAACAAAACTTCGGTTGGAACTTAACTACCATGAAGGGTTCCTCTGTATTTTTTAAATTTAAAAAACGACAGTATATTTTATCCCGTTAACTCATGTATGAAAATTATGCGTGAATTTTCACCTAGCTGAAATTTCAGACTCTTTCGAAAATACGCCACTTCTTGGAAGACACATTCTTGGAAAAGTGACGTTTGTGTATGCGAAGTATTGCGTTCCATTCGTTACCTCGAGCAGTTGTACTCCCACGGACTTAAACGTTGAAAACCCAAATATAGCAGTATCTACCGGAGACGTTAACGAGCTTTCCTGGAAGAACCATCTTAAATTGATCAATTGCCTTAGGATTATAAAGACGTCGTTGCCGTCATCGGGCCCGAACGACTGCCCACGAACTCACCTACACTTTAAACCAACTCAGTTCTGCACGAACTCCTATTTTCAGCAGATTAAACCACAACCTTTTCCAATTGGTTTCTTTTGCTCGGTTCGCGATAAATATAAGAGGAAAGTTTCGATTTTTCCGAACGAGATTTGATTTTCAGCTCTACGGTTTCGATGGATGCAATTTACCAGCCAGCGCCCAGACGCCCAGTAGCGGTACGCCGATTCCACCAACCGAGTGCGATATGGAGTGAGTGGCGGGAATCTATAAATACGCTTTGTGCCAACAAAAGCAGCGGCCAGCACGGTCCGTGTGCTCGCAAAAGTGGCTCAAGTGTAATTAAGATTACGCATTTTCATCATTTCTATGTTGCGCACACATCGGCGGCGTCGTTGTCGTGTATCTCTCGTTCGCATCGTTCAATCGATTGAAGGTGGTGAGGAGAACAGCAGACGCGCGAGACGAACGACGCGACGGTATGTTGTGTTTATAAATAAGAGCGAAGAAAGCCTACGCCAACTCCGCTACCTTCAACTCACCCACGCCCCGTTTCTGTCCAGTCCTGTGCAGAGCGGTGCATGTACATCGAAGGCTACTTATTTTTATTCCCGATTGCATTCAGTTCAGATGAATTGATTTGCAATTAGACGGATGCAATTCGCACAACACACTCAACTCGATCGAATCGAGCTTCCTTGGATTCCGACGGTGATCTTTGCGTGTTGCTATTTAGATGGGTACGTCAATCGACGAGGGATACTTTCTTGCATCGATTGCAATCCTCTACAAAATAGGAACTTGATAAAGGGTGTCCACGATGAAATTGCCACACTATGAAATTGCTCTAACTTTTTAAGTAGAATTTAATGAAAATTTGGGTGGATTTAGTTCATAGTGCATTATTTACATCCTGCAAGTTTAAAGTCCTGTGATCAAAACTCGCGGAAATGGAGTCGAAAGAACAGCTCGTGCGTGATAAAATCTTGCGCATTCATCACGAGAACAAGGATCTCTCGCATCGTTCCTCGCGGTTGACCACCGATCGGAAGCCCAGAAGTGAAGGAAAAAGTATTCCGTACAACACCAAAAAATCACAACCGCGTAGTTGGGGCCTTCAACCGAAATCCGAACGCCTCCGTTCGGGATGTGGCTAAGAAGCTGCACCTAAGCCGAAGTTTTGTCCAGAAGGCCAAAACTAAGGCTGGGCTTCGAACGTTCAAGGTACAAAAGGCCCCTAATCGCGACGAGAAGCAGAACAAGTCCGCCAAAACCCGTGCCAGGAAGTTGTACCTCAACATGCTGACGAAAGTTGAATGCTGCATCATGGACGACGAAACATATGTGAAGGCCGACTTCAAACAGATCTCCGGCAACCTGTTTTTCACGGCCAAGGATAAGTTCAGCGTTCCGGAGCATGTCCGCACTCAGAAGATGTCCAAATTTGCGAAGAAATTCCTGGTTTGGCAAGCCATCTGCATGTGCGGGAAGCGGAGTGCACCTTTCGTGACCCAGGACACGATGAACGGACAGGTGTACATAAAAGAGTGCCTCCAGAAGCGGCTGCTTCCTCTCCTGAAGGCCCACAACGTCCCAACAATCTTCTGGCCGGATTTGGCCTCATGCCACTACTCCAAGGACGTGCTGAAGTGGTATGGACAATAAGGTCAATTTCGTGCCGAAAATGTTCAACCCTCCCAACACTCCGGAGCTCCGCCCCATCGAGAAGTACTGGGCGATTATGAAGCAGCACCTTCTTAAACGACCTAAGGTAGTGAAGACAGTCGAGGAACTGAAGAAAGTATGGGTTTACATGCAAAAAACGGTTGATTCACAGGTTGTGCAGAATCTTATGGCCGGGGTTAAGGCCAAGGTGCGGGCATTTGCGTATGGACTGTAAATAAAATACGAGTAAAATGGTAAAATGAAGTTTAATAGTTATTTCTCAATCCCTGAAAATTTGATGGCAATCGGATGAAAACTCGAATTTTGTGTGTGGCAATTTCATCGTGGACACCCTTTAGTATGACGGAACAGTTATTGCACATTCGTTCGGCCTGTAATGGATTTATAAATCATGTGTGTAAGACATTTATAGGGCCAGCGAATGGCGGTCGGTCGATCTACCCAATATGAAGGACTAATTTAGAAAGGATTTAGAAATTATGGTATGGTAAAAACTTCAATTGAAACTTGATTACGTGATTACACTAGTTCTCGTTTCTGGCGACGAGACTGTGAAGGTATGGGAAGAAAATTTGGTTGGAGATAATTTTGAAATACACTTACATTTCTGATTTAAAATACCCAAGCGTCCGGAAAACTAGGTTATGGTGATAGTATTCCATCTTACATGTGAAACACTTGTCTTTATTTCCGTTATACTATATAATACCTTCGTACACTTGTTTACTTGAGGGTGCCGCACGCTCATATCTCCACTGCCTGTCATAAGTAGATGTTCCGATTTGTTTATGAATCTATACTGCATCATTGTTTCCCTAATGAAAAGAAAGTTCTCTTAGAATAGTTAGCTTTCACTTTGAAAGTCCTCCTACAGAGTTTCGCGCTCTCGTTGGGCATAAATCAACAGCGTGCAATGGATTTCAATGTGCAGTACTGGTTTGTACAAAAAAAATCTTCAAATCTGAAGTGTTAAATTATGACGATGTCACCAAAAGGGCCAGTTCCTTTTCCCTGCTCAATCTATCAAAATAGATCTTATCAAAAACTCACACTCCAGTAATTAGGTCACACGCGAGCCACTAACCATCATCATCACTTTTCACTTACAAAACCGTGAAGCACATATCACTATGGCAACAAGGGGAAAGCGCGTGCGACAGGTACAAATAGTACTAGCTCCGGCATTATCACCAGAAGGCAACAGTCTTCATCGGTCGCGAAACAGCGCATCGCTCGCTAACGAAATCGATGATGACGGAGGTGGCGCTTGGGCGCCGCCGTCCACGAAGTGATTTTCTTTTCCTCCATCCTCGGCGTCCTCCGAGGAGCGCCGGGAAGAAGAAGTCATCGTCAGCCTACTAGCACAGCCCACCTCGGTTGTGTTTGTTATCAGCTGCCTTATAGCAACCGGGTGCGCGCGTGCTTTCGATCCACGTAAGGCAAACAATATGAATATTGTGCTTGCCTACGTATTCTCAGCTAGCATTCACGTGCACCGGAATGTGAGTAATAACAATACAATAACAAGGGAAGAAAGAAGAACACACGCGGCTCGCGATTGTGAAAGTGTATAT
The DNA here is from genome assembly GCA_034211315.2 of Aedes japonicus. NCBI lineage: Eukaryota > Metazoa > Arthropoda > Insecta > Diptera > Culicidae > Aedes > Aedes japonicus. Next base: position 136,998 of record JASCZW010000668.1, on the reverse strand, counting down.
TTTGGACTGAATAGTTACGAGTATGAACGATGACGGTGGCCCACATTTCCGAGAATTGTGATTGCACGGAGCATATCGCACATTGGTATCAATCCTCTTCGTCCAAATCTTTATCCATGTGAGGCTACTCCGTTACACAATCGATACAGTACTGCTCCACAATTCCAAGAAATGTGCGAATCATTGAGAAACAATTCACATGACTTGCATACTTGAGTTTGGATTGTGCTCTTATCAGCAGCAGCAGCAGTAATGGAAGTGTATGGGCTTGTTCCAGACCATTTATTTTGGACTGCAGATGACCAGTGACAAAGGCGATAGATAATGGTTTATTTTCGATCGACCTAGTTACCAACGAAGATGAAGACCGGCTGGTTGGTGGTAGAGCCGTACCGGAATCGTCTAGAATGCCATTAGAGTGCTTATCTTGCCAAAGGATGAACGCGTGAAAGTGTCATCCCATTCAGAATCAATCCCGTAATGCTGGATGAGCCACTTGCTGGTCATCACGAAGGGGTGAGGGGTAAGAAATACGCCAAATACGTGTGGCGTCGACACGCCGATGCGATGGTGGATCATTGTGGGAAGGACGCCAACAAACTGTTGCCTAGCAGAAGCTGAGATTGTCTGCCATATTGACCGAAGATAGATCGGGTCTAATGTGAATGGTGAATGTAGCAAGCGCAATTTTGACGACAACCCCGCGTGACTTGTGTATCAACGTCAATATCAATCATATTATGCAGCATGGGTGATGGTGGTCCTAGATGGTTCAGAAGGTAATGGGAAAGCTTTCGCGATTGCTCGTCATGTTGCGTCAATCACATTTACTTATTTTTAGTTTTGTTTGAATTTGCTTCAACAATTCAACAGAATTCAAAATAATAATCTTCATTGGAATTTTTAGACAAAGCAAAGCTTTTTCAGCTTGTTATATTTTCGAGAAAGAAGTCATTTTATCTATCTATCTGATTCTCTATCTAGCTATATTGATGAAAATTATATGGTGTATGTATATGTATGTATGTATATATATATATTTCATGTAAATTTCGGTAGAGACCGACACAGGCAAGCGTCTTTCAGCACGTAAGAATGAGTTGAAACAGATGAGAAAATAAATTTAATCAAACGCACCTTTTGTCGACTTGCGTATGTGTCAGTTTCGGAAGACATAATTTTAAACGAAATCTTTATTTACGTTGCCCAAATTTTCACAAATATTCATTACGTCTCGTGTAAAATTAATAATTTCGAAGTGTGTTTTAATGATTTAAGTAAGAAGCGAAGTTGAGCATGATTGACCGCCCACGGATGCTACTCCGTTATTACCAAATCAACTGTATTTACATAAAGAATCAACAGATGATGTTTGGGACTAACATACATCCTCTATGTGTAAAAACTGGTGATCCATTATAAAGCAATACCGGCGCCGGCCGTGCCCGAATGCTGGTCAATTGGGTAATGGGAAAGAACGTGTTGACGTGATACTCGTTTTGAAGGAAGTCGAGAAACCCTCTGCACTTCCACGAAAAATCACTGGGATGTTGGATAGTTGGAAGAAAGTTAGCAGCGGGGGTCGTTAATAAATTATTTGTTGCCTGAAAAGAAACAAAACTAAGAACAAACAAATAAGTAGAATCCTTGTAGTCCCCCGAATGTTTAAAGAGCTCAGCCATTCCTCTGAAAGATACTCAGAGTTATTGTTGCGGGCTGTCGATGATTGATTATAACTATGTGTTAGAAACTATTGGCTGAAATGAGTCTTGGATGAAAATAGTGAGAAAATTTCATCGAATAAATGACTATAATACTCAGTTTTTTATTAAGCTGAAGCCATTTCGAGCTATATCTGATGAACTCAGTCGGCTGCTCTACTTAACAGCCCTTAACCTATAAATGTAACTGGTCTATACTTTTACTGTCACCCTTCATTGTTAGTAAGTTGTTGGAAGGTTAGTTATTGGTTTGATCTATAAACAAATCATCTGAAAGCTCATTTCTCTTTATCTCTTCCGCTCACCTACTCTCAATTTATGCTTTCCTAAGCAGTCCCTCCGCATCCTGTAATAAACTAACTAGAAATTCACAATCCACCGATTCCAAATCACAAAAGAAAATCCCACCGCCTAACATGCAAGTGGGCGGAATGTTACAGCTTTGAAAAATTGTAAAAGAATCGATAATTCAACCCTCTCAAATTTATAGCTAATACGCTATTATGACAAATTTACGATCTCACAACTGCATGCTAATTTATGATTTGAAAAGTGTCCAGATTCATGGACGAAAAGTCTGGGCAACGATGCAGCACGGCATCCGAACTTTGGAATTGGAAATTTGTGTCGCTTAACAAATCCTCAAAAAAATCTAGGTTTTTTTTTCAATAGGGCTAATCTAACAATGAAAGATTCTCTCCTCTCTCGCTCCCTTTCATTTATTACAACGCTATTATAAAACTTTTGAGGGGTTCTTTAGTACAGATAGAAACATAGCAGTGCTAGCTAGCATACTCTACAAATAGTAGAATGAAAAACGTTAAGCTGAATGGAATATGAATGAAAGAGAAAGTTATCAAAGAGAGTCTCTCAATGTCAGATTCGCCCTATGAAAAAAAAAAAACTAGAAATGTGCAAAAGCACGTTGGCCAATATTGAGTGCCAACCAGTAGGTATGTCTACTCTAAGTTCCCCAAACTCATCTTCTGCTCAATTTATCCATTGAGTTAGAAAATATTGTGATGGAGCACGGACGTTAGGTTACTAGATGTATGGAAAATACTCTTTAACCTATTTAGGATTATATCTGAAAAATTCTGGAATTGTAAAAATAATCATTTGCAAGATGTTTGTCGAATCGAGTTGGTGCTAGGTATATTTAAGTATTCTAAAACTAATATTTAGTTTCAAGGTCCTGGCGTGTAAAAATAGGCACACTGAGTCTTTTAAAAAAAATGAATGGAATTTTCGCACTAAGTTGCAGAGGCTTCCGAGTTGAATCGAATGAACCTCTTAATTCTTTCCATTGAAATCTTGTTAAAACTGATTAAAACTGAAAAGAATCTCTAATATCAATCGGATGAAGCCTTCGGGGTGAGTTAGCTAAAATTTTTGGACGATTCGGAAGAGAAAGTCCACTAGGAATTCCGGGAATAACTGATATTATTTTGAATTGTGGTGCTCGGAGATTTTTCACATACAAAGCATCTCTGAGTATCTCCCTCTCGAAGTTCTTGGTTGTCACCTTGTCGTAGGCTTATCTCATGCAAAAGGCCGTCATGGGAGACCAAGAAGATGATCAGCAGTGATATCACTATCTGCCTTCTTTAAATTACCACGTCGTAGTACGTTTACTTGAAAGCACTGAAAGAGGTGTGATATTGCATTTCATCTGCTTGACTGTGGTTTTTGCGTGTGGATCATTCTGGTAAGTTTGTAGCGACCAGAGATCCCACAAGACTTTTCGTTCCCATCTTTAATTTTCACCAAAAATCTTTTTATCTGTGTTTAACAGCAGAAAATCTTGCACAGAACCTTGCTTCAAACATTCGAATTTAGATGGTCTTATTCAGATTGAAGAAAGTTCGCAATCAACTTCTAAGCAAGATAAAAGCCAGCTTCCCATCTGCTTGTTTAAAACACAGCAGTTTTCTCCAACAAGTTTCCAAGTCATGATCTTAGATGGCCTGTATCTCATATTTTTCGTAAAAGTACGGATATTGTTAAGAAATTGAATTGAACTCCTTCAAAGTGTACAGCTTCTTGGGTTCAACACACGATACAGTTCCTGTTGACAACTGACTAAATATAACGATAGCCATTTGGTGGCAGATCGATGCAGAACGATGCTTCAAATCCAAGATATTTTGTATCATCTGGAATTCCTTGGATCATTTGAGACTGCATGATAAGTAACTATAAATATTTTGCATCAATTGTTCCAGTGGCAAGAACATTTTGATAATTATCAAACAAGAACTGACACGTTTCAGCAGCTTTTTGACGGATTGGTCAGAACGCATCATTACTCCATCTGATCGACAGCCAACAAGCCTTTTTTGTAATCGTGCCATCGATCTGCTATTGTTCAACAATTGCACAATATATATTGAAATGGAGTTTTCATAAGGGGACATTGGTCGCAATCATAAACAATGGCTTCTACCGCAAATTTCTCGAGAATGCTAACTTAATCATAGGGAATTACCACGATGATTTTACAGAAGCGGAGATCCTTTAGAATAGAAGTTGTAATTTACTTGAGTAAGTTTGCGACATTGGCCTACTATGAAAATTTCATGTCGATTATATAGGTTTTCGGACGGCTATATGATATTAAAAATAACCAAAAATCACTTTCAAAATATTATGCTTCGAATAACAAAAATAAATATCGAGAACATTCTTCTATTCGGCATGAATGCATGAAGATATTTCTAAATTAGAAGAACAATATTTTTATAGAAATCCTTGTAGGAAACTCTGTCGAATTTTGTGGAGCAATCGATTGAGGAACTCTAAAAAACACTGCTCCAGCGGATACTTGAAGAAATGTTTAGAGGTCTATATCTAAGAATCCTTGCATACATTCTAGACAAAACTTATAAATAATTCTACAAAACCCCTTGCAGAATATTTAACGTGAAGAATTGAATACACGAGATTATGAAACTCGTGCAAACAAAAATTTCTTAAATTTCTTCAATAAATCTGCGTTTTTTCCAAGAATTATTTCAGCAATTTTAGTTCTTTCAGGTGTCTTCCAGGGATTCTTTTACAATCACAAACCTTCATAAGTTCAGGGATTCCACCATAAATGTCATCACAAGAACAGCCAATGAACTGCCAGAAGAAACTGCTGAAAGAATCGCTGGAGGAATGGCTACAAACTCCTGAAGAATACCTATAGAAACGCCAGAAGGAATTTCCCAAGCAATGGCTGAGAACTTTTCATAGAATCTTTGGGAAAATTTTTTAAAAAATATAAAGAAATCATTTGGCAGGTACACACAAACTGACTTCCAGACTGTCATCTGTTTTCAGACTATCATCTAAATTATTTTCTTTAGCTTCATGGGCCTAAAACTGAAAGCAGAATTTGTAAATAGTTGGGTTCTAAAATGTAGTCATTTTTATATTATAAACAACGCTTATACTGAAAATATCATTTTATTAAGCTTTGGAACTCAATTCGTTCAAAATTGTTTGCTTAGAGTAATTGTTTTCTATTCGTTATTATAGTTCATTACTACATGATCCTTAACCCGGGAAATTTTTAACATATGGTCCGAGAAAACCGGGAAAAAACCGGGAATTTGAAAATAAAAATTGAGTGGTCACCCTGAATTCTATCGTTGTTGTTTATTCTCTAATTGTAATAGATTATACATCAATTATAGCCATACAGTTGGTAGCATTAATAAGCTTATTGTTCGCTTCATTTCGTATTCGAAGGCATACCGACTTTATTTTCAACAGCTATTGACTACTAAAAATCAATAAATGTTTAACCAAAAGTCAATCAAGAACTCAGTAGGAATAACTTGGAATCCTGAGAAAGACTTGTTGAAATCTCAGGGGAAATTTTATCATTTTAGACACGATTAGATTGGTAAAAGAAGAAACTGACGGGTTCAATCATAATCCCGCGAATTACAGAGCTGGTTATGGCGTACAGTTCCTCCTAATGGCAAGATCAAACTGTACATACATGTAATTCTCGCTATGTCGTTGTATGAAGAGTCAAAAACGAGGGTGTGGACCCGTAGCAGAAGCACTTACATGAAATCCACAGAAAGGATAGAGAGTCTCCTTCCAACGAAACGCTCTTTTTACAGGAAATTAACAGTAAGCAATACACATTACGATTTCCGTCTGGTGGTTTGTTAAAAATAGGGTTAGCAAACTCACTGTAGACTGTCGGAAGATAGTTAGACCTTCGCTGATCTAGATCTGATGATTTCTGCTTATTCTAGGCATAATTGTCATCAGTGACTTGGGCCAGATAATCACGAATCCCTCATCCAGCCCTTGCACCCTGTATTCTCCTCTTACCCTTTGTTAATGACTGTATGTATGTTAATAATAGAAGAAATAGACCGTCTAGAAGCAGGAAAAGTTTGCATTAGTAACTTTTCTTAGAAGCTAGGAAAAAAAATCTTCAGAAGTTTGAATAATTTGCTCTAGATGAATTTAAGTTGCAGAAACTTCAAAAGCTATCTTCAAAATCTTGAAACGATTCGAAAGGAGCGTTATTGATTTTTGAAAGCCTAAAATGATTCCCTCACAATCAAGAGAAAGTTTCCAAAAAACATGAAAGCTCTCTCTGAAAGTTCAAAATTTTGTAAAACCTTTAGTCCAAAATTTCTTCAAAAGCATGAAAGGTTTTCGCGGATTCGCATCTTCTCTCAGAACTTCAAGGAGTTTTTATTTCTTTTTGAAGTTTAAAATGAAACCCAGCGGCTTGAAAGTTGCTTCCTTCGTCTTTTATTTCATTAAATAATTGTTGTTTTCAATTGACAGTGAAATTGTATGACCCTGAATGCTGCTATCGCTGAAAACGAACGAAACACTTAACACTTTAACACTTTACAACATTTCTTGCATTTAAGGATCAACCGAATGGAGATCATATATAACAGATACGAATGAATTAAAAATAGTAAATGAATTCATTTACATAAATATAGACACTTTTATATAAATATATCATGGGAATGGGAGGGACCATCAGGGCACCCGATTGAAGCCCTCTGGATGGGGAGAGTGAGAATGCCTACTCTCCATTGCTAACAGTTTGTTAATAGAGGGCGGGCTCTTCTCCTCGCCCATTGGGGCATCCTCATGTTAGATGGCTTGCTCTTTTGACCAATTGTTCAATCTTGTTGTTGGATGGAGATTCTTTATATCCCTGTTGATACGTATCCTCCCAACCCGTTGTTGGCCCTTCATACAATGGCATGATTAGGAGTGGTTATTGAAGCTTGATCAATTCTAACAGAGAGGAGAGCCCATTGCTGTCGGACTTAGTTTCCGTGCTACAATGGGTGTTAGTACATATCATGCATCATATTTCATTAAATAATTATTGTCTGCCTTAAGTCAACTGTTTTAGGTTTATTTCCGCAGTTTTCAATTAAGTGCATGCGGTTCCACTACCATTTTTAAATAAGTTTTTTTTTGAGGCAAGTACAATCATACCGTACGCCCAGGGAGCCGGTAATTTATTTTATGTAAAATTTCTATACTAGACCGGGAATCGAACTCAGCCACCTTCTGCATAATGTTGTTTGAAAGCTCCGAGTTTTCTGGTTGGCCTAAGACAATATTCTGCCTTTGCATGAAAATCCTTCTTAAAAAACTTGTAAGGCTTCATTCGAAGGCTTTGAATGCAAACATTTAAATTTTCACATAATCTCAACAACTCGGACACCTTTTTTGAAAATGTTAAAATTATTCCAACAGAAGCAAGAAATTTTCATTCATGCTTGAAGGTTTTTCTTAGTTTCTTCTTAGTCTTACAAGATTGAAAGTTTTGTCAAAGGTACCATCAGAATTATGCATAGGAGCCTTTTTGAAAATTACACTCGTTGAACAGGTGGAACTTTTGATCACGAGACGAGTCTAATTGGTATACAAAATGCCTTTAGTGGGATCAAACTCCACCTGTTACCAGATCTTTCTGCAGTACATTTCTCATGCTCACTTCCCAGTTCTGTTCATAATGTGAATCAATTTTCCCGAAAGCTTCGCCATAAAAACTAATGCAACACAGTTTAATGCTTAAGCGGCATTACTTTGTCACCTGAACAAATATTAGCCCTACAGCGAATTATAGCTTGTCTACCCTACAACCCTCGCCATTTCGCAACGAGAGTGCTCAGAGATCGGCCGGAAGTAAGTGCAGTAAATTACCCGAACGGCCCCCACACGCCCACAACTAGCACCCCAAGCACCGTCTCAACCTCCGCCTCAACTTCTTTCTCTCGCTCTCTTTCTCTTTCCCTCTAAAAAATAGAGCGAGAAAACCTTGAGACTCCATCTTCGCGCAAACTAAGCGGCTGATGCTGCCGTTGCTGTCCCTGCTACATCTACTCTTCCACCGCTGTTCAACTTAGCGCGCGAGTGCTATGAATATAAATTACATTACTGTTATACACCTACCACCCCCACGCAAGAGAAGGCGCCTAGCATTGGCTTTCCGTTCCACAACTTCACTGCCCTGCCGCTTCAGTTGGCGAGGGTGTGGAAAATGCAAAGTACCTTCAACAGCCAACAACGACGGTGGGACGGCGGCGGCGGCAGGAACATCGTCAGAAGCAAAGGCGTGTAGAGCAAAAGCAGTAAATGCAATTTCTAGCGCAGTAAAGTTCCTCGCCTTTGGCACACAACTGCATTACTACCCCCATTCTCCCATTTTGTTTGTTTGTGTCTGTCTGTCTGTGCCTTTTGGTATGTGGGTGGTGCGTCTTGGGAGGGAATTATGAGTGGAAACCATTTTTCCCTTCGGGTCGCACATCCCGCTGGCAGCTGGCAGATGACACATAGTTGGCAGAGGAACACTGAGCTACCAGGGATGGGTGGGTGGGTAAAACCGCGGACTAATGTCCCGTGCAACGCGAAGAAGAAAGTGCCTCGGTGGTATTTACTGCCGTCATCGTTACGATGCCATAGTCTGCTTCATGAAGAGACCGAAAAGGGCAGGCACCTACTTTGTTAGGGCGCGAACACAAAGCGGCAAATGGTGGAATAGCTCAAGGTCGTTTTGATGGGTGTCAATTTGATTGCTGCAGTTGCTTCTGAGGTGAGAACGCATTGTACCGGGGAACTTTCTTTGTCCGAGCTTCTGAAGTGGTGTCCCCTAGGATCAAGGATCCTTGCATAATGAAGTACTAGACTTATCTGGCTGGAATATTGTGTAGTGATATCTGTTCTATTATTCTTTCTTAAATTATGTATTATTCTGCTTAATTATTTCGGACTTCTGTAACCTTGATATAACAAGAAACGGTTTGTTTTGTTTTTCTTTATTTTCTGCTGGGTGGTAAGCATTTATAAAAACGATAGATTTATTCTGTAGCTTTTGTTTAATGTTACATGTTGTATAACAAATTTATTTTACATTTGAAATTATAGTTGTTGGCAAATTTCGATCTTTAATCAGGAAACCCGTGCAAAATTTTTATTAAATTCAATTATAGTTAAAAGTTAAGTTTTTCCTTATCTTCTATCCAAAATTAGGATGGAGCGTGTTATAATGAAGGAATCCAGCCAACGCAAAAGTGAGGTCAATCATCGTAGATGGCGCTTTTTCAAAATGGGGTTTCGAGCCAGGCTTAGGAAAGTATTGGTGATAAAAAGATAAGATAATCAACGATAATCAACGACCAATTCCATACAGAGTGAAACATAGCTAGAAAGTTAATTTCAGTTACTATCTAGAAAGTTAACTTCAGTTATACATACTACGATGTTTAACCTCACTTTAGCTTTACGTGGATTTCTATATAGCCTGTAGCTGATGATGCTGAGTAATTTTGATCGGACACATTGAATATTAGAATAGGCAAGAGCAATACTTCGCCAGCGGACCAATTTCCTTCAATTACCGCGATTAATCATACGTATTTAAACCACGATTTTGGTGTTTTGTACATGATTAATGTACAGTAATTTTGTTTTACATTAATAATAATGTAATTTTTGTTGTGCCCCTATCAACAAATTGTGAACTTGCTTCAGATCTTGGAATAACATTTTGCTATATCCCTAAATAGTTCCTCGTTGACTAGTGGGAATTTTTTAATTATCATACACGCTAACGCCTAATTTTGTCACATTTGTTGAAACTTTGCCCATACACGCAAATAAAAAATAAACTTGGTAACTATTTTAAGTCTAGTCACTAAAAAGTCACTATTTGCATCCAAAATTCACTGAAGTCACTATTTTTCGGAAAATGGTCACTAAAGTCACTATTTTCTCACCGCCGATTGTAAAAGATGAAAACAAATCCCCTATTACCCTCAACCAAAATAAGCGATCTGGTCAGACCACATAAAGTCGAGAAATATATATCACAAAACAAGATGCCCCGGCGAACGCTGTCCCGCCTCTACCTCAATTCGAATGTCAAATGTTTATATGTCATTATATTAAAAAAAAAAAAAATCATATTTTTACGTACAAACCCAGTGAACCCCATGACGAATAGAACGGGATAAGATCAAAACACTTAAAACGTTTAAATATGCAAATATAATGTCCACTGAAGAAACTACATAAAACAATCAAGTCATTTTTTATTTCCTTTTTTTTCAAAAATGTTTCGTTAGATTCAGTTTTTTCAAATGCGGACTTCTCTTTTGGTATCCTCCAAACAGTCGAGAAAAGTTGGAACGAATTGTAAAAGAATTATTTGTGGTAACTCACGTCGCAATTCTGAATCTAGATTTGATTGTTCGTATCCCGACAGTCAAGCGAATTCAATATGATCAGAGGTGAAATTGGGATACAGTGCAGTTTAAAAAGCGTTATGAGTTCAAAGTTCCATTAAAACTCCTACATTGAAATTTTTTATTTTTTCTAGAAAATTTCTGAACCAATATTCTTAGTTGATACAGAAGATTTAAAAAAATCATAAGTCATCAATTATTTAAAGTTATTCTGACTCTGCTTGACTGCTGTTTACCCGAATATTTTTTGGCAACGTTGTTAAACTTGTTACTGGAATATTGAATTTGACCTAAACATGAATGATGACGTAGGACTTCGATACTAAATGTAATCCATTTAGATGGTACATATCAATGTACTTTGAAATAACCCTTTCAGGCCCAATTTATACACGCAATTTGGTGAATTCTGATTGATTTGGTGCTCAATAACATAGAAATGATTGAAAAAAAGAAGGAAATATATTTTTTTTGAGATGTGCTGGGTCGTCCAAACTACCCAGGAGTTCTGAACTTAATACCTACAGTTAGAACAGTGCATTTAAACATATTCAATTAATGTCCTGGAAGACCAGCTGACATTATGACATAATCTTGGGATATTCTATGCCAAACTAACTAACTTAACTTTGAATAGCCCATAAAGCTATTGTTACAATTGTAGGCCTTAAATTTTAAATGACAGTTTGAATGACCTGAAACTAACAAGGTTATCCTATGATATCTGTGGACGGTTCGGAACATTCATTGAATATTCATCGTAGCTTTGTACACAAAGGTTTTTTTTTTTGCACGTGGGATACGTTCCAGTTTTAGTATGGAACCGTGTAAAAAAAGACTAAATAGAGTTGATAAATTCACATGCTTAAACATTTTATATTGCTCCGATATTTTTTGTATGCGTTACCTTTCCATGCAATGGTCAAAATACAATTTTTAAAATTTTGAGTATTAACACCAAAAATTGTGAATTTTTTGAAGAACTGTCATATGATTACTTGTTGCCCAAAACGTAAAATGTGATTTGAATTAGGTCGATAAGTTATTCCGTTCTGGAGTTATCGCCGAAAACAAACCGTGTAAAAAAAACCGTGTAAAAAAAAACCTTAGTGTATAGCCCAAAAGGCAACGGTTACTACCGTATATCTTAAGTTCTGAACTCAAGGTCAGTTCTTATGAACCTCAATATCCAGAGATAATCTGATAATGACTAGACAGCTTACAGAAGCTTCACTAAATGTGTTTGAATGAATATCGTAACCTTTCATAGATTTTAAAGCTAACTTTACGACTATAGATCCTAACTTCTGAACTCAAGGGCAGTTTTGATGACCTAGAACATCCCAAGATATCTCATTGCCAGATATCTGCTGACCTTCCAAAAGACTCACTTGAAAGCTTTTGTTACAACTGTAGGTTCTATTATCTGATCTCAATGATAGTTTTGATGACCTAGAATATGTCAAGCAATATAATGTTTTTTGACTTTAAGAATGTTAATTAAATATGTTTGAATATTGATTGTAACTTTTTATTGCCTAAAATTTACTGTAACAACTGTAAATCTTAAGTTCTGAATGCCAATACAGTTTGGATGACCTAGACTATCCCAAGATTTTCTTTTTGTGTATTTTTACGTTCGAAAACATTCACTGAATATACTACTCTCTCGTTGGTCAAATTTTTCATCTTGTCGACGGTGAGAGGGCTTATCTTATGCTATTCAGGGTGCGGCAGAAAATAATGCGAACATTTGTTTTATTTCTTTCAAATCCCATTTTCAACTAATTCAAGCAATAATATCAACATTTTCGAGTGCCGTTATCTTTATAAAGTCCTTTTAAACAAATTTATTCAATGTGTCCTCCATTTTTATTAATAACATCCTCGAGCCGACGCCGGAAGCCAGAGCATGCCTTTCGGACGTAGTCCTCCGACATTGACTGCCATGTGCGTGTTACGGTTGACTTAAGGGTTTTCACATTAGGGTGTGATGTTTTGCCGTGCTTCAACATATGCCCAAATCAAATAATCCAACGGATCAAGGCCACAAATCCTTCCGCCAAAACTTCATGATATCGTTCAACCATTGTTGGGTTCGATTGGACGTGTGACACGGCCCTCCATCCTGCTGTAGGACAACGTTTTGGTCCTCGGAGAAGTTGGCCTTTCACCTAGGGAAGCACTTGGTCCTTTAAAATACCGATATACACTTCACTTTTAACTCCAGTATCAATGAAAACAGGCGGCATTTTCAAACCGTTGGACGCCACCAAGCCAAACATCATGACACCAGCCGGATGTTTGGTTTGAAATTTGAATTTCACTTATAATTTTTTCCTCCTTCAACAAGGAAAGCAATCTCTTGGAATGAGTCACTCGTAGTACCTTGACCCGGTCCGTAATCAAGTGGCGTTTCACGCTGGCTCTGGAATATGCATGCAGGTCTTCTTGATGATTCTCCGCATGGATTTCTCCGAAATATTGGCTTCCTTTACAAGTTTTCTTGTGGAACGCACCGGGTTGCGAGCAATTTTTGCACGGACCGATTTGATCACGTTTGTCGTGCGTGCAAAGCGCGGACGTCCGCTTCCCGGCTTCCGCTGCTTAAGAACATCCTGCAGGGACTTTTTTATGCGGTAATGGCACCCTACCACCTTGGCAATCTCTTTCGGCTTCTTCTGGGCGAGCAACAAACTGGTGATCACTTCTTTCGCGAACATTTTGATGAATTTGCAATAAAACAAATATAATGTTTGGATGCAGCACTTGAAAGTAAACATAAACAAATACACTTTCGACATAAATTAGTCACTAGCTACACGAATTCACCCAATACTCAAGTTTGAACATTTTCGCATTATTTTCTGTCGCACCCTGTAAACATGCATGTGAGACCAGGAATTTGACCAGTAGTGAAAGTATCAGATATTCTAGTCATTTTTTTACTGCCACGTCGTAGAACGTTTATATAAAGGCACTAACATCAGGTGTGATACTGGCGGGCTATGCCGCAATTCACTCTTAGACTTCTTACATTCAATCTTAGGGAAACGACTAAAACTACACTTTTGATTCTCGTGGCAACTTATTGTTTATCAATTTATTTTATTGAATGAATAACCAAAATACCGGGTTTGCTAATGGTATAATAAGTCAATGTAATTTCAACATCATCGAAAAGGGTGAATGTTTTGATCGTGGTAATTATCTGACTGTTCGTAGTGTTACTTAAGACAGACGATGGCAGGCAGTATATTAGAAATAGGACCAACAATCCCACGTACACCCTCATCACATCTTTGTTACTCACTCTCTGCATTCGGTTTTACAACCATCATGGTCGCGAACGGTTGTGAGATTCAAGTACCTGATGGAATTCAAGCCCTGCACGCGACTTAGGTATCACCGTGAGAAAACGAGTGTTCATTCCGGGTTTCAAGAGAGTTGAATTCTGCTCAAGTCTAATTCCAAAGTTTTTCTAACAACCCCGAAACTCATGATCTGGAGAATGGGTTTTCAGAATTTGAACAAGAATAAAAGCTTCTTCTCAGCCCTGATAATTCAAATACTGCTACTTTATCGTAAGCTACGTTTCGGTGCGTTTGGGACCATCTTCAGGGATATATATTTTTATTGCAAAAGGTGTAAACATAAAGATAAAATATCAGTATTGTCAAGACTGAGAAGTCATCTATTAGCTTGTTCCATATTGTACCAATACCATAAAATCTCAGATAAAGATCTTGAGATTAAACCCAAATATTAATTCAACACATTAAATTTATCCACGATTCGAATACCTTAACTTAGTTGTTTGTTTTTCTTTTCAAATGAATTCATTTTAACGTCATAAACGTCTGAAAATAGGAAACATGGCGATGAGCAACAAAGCCTAAATATGTTATTTCTATCAAAAATTTTATTGACTACCCTTGCGAACGGGTTAGCACCGTTGAACCTAGTCAAATGTTAGAAAATCAAGACATCATCAAGCTGTCGTTTGCATTTTACTCGAACAGCTTCAAACTGACTTCACGACCTTCGACGACGAAAATTTTCCACCAAGCATTCCCGTACCGCCTCAACCCATGTCGCACCCGTGCCTCTCAAAGCCACTCCCTCGCGATCCATCCACCATTGATGCGCTGATGCTGACTGCTGCATCTCCGGTGCGTCTTTGTTGTGTGCGGAAACGGTGCATGGTCGGTCACCATAAGACGACGGTGCCCGGACGATGTGAACCATATCGAATGATGAAGATGGAAGCACGCTTGCCAGCAACGCGTTCACGTTGTCTTTTTATTTTTTGCAGCGCATTTTCTCGCGCTCCGACCGACAGCATCCACAGACAGTACCTATGGTAAGCAGAATCGGTATCGATGACGACGAAGACGTTCGGTTCGCTCGATTTACCAAGACACCCGCCCTCATCTCATCGCATCGCATGGTGCGCGGCCGGTACAGCTCACACAAAGAACGAACGGCGCCGGCAGGAGCAGCAGTTGGCTTTCTTTCTTCTCGACACCAAATCAGTCGTGTGTGTCTCCAAGAGCAGCAGACCGCGTTTTGAGAGGTGTGCGGAACGGACTCCCGGGACGGTTCACAGTAGTAGCACTCCGAAGTTCTGGCAGGACGGATGGACGGATATCTATACGTGTTCGCTTTCGGTGTCAATTTTCGTCAGAGTTCTGTGGTAGATTCCCGTGTGTGATTTACTGGAATAGTAAATAGTTCTTAGTGAAGTATCCAAAATTCAAGTAGTTTACGGAGTGAGTTCTCACCTATCAAGAAAAAGTGGATCAAATCGATCAATGGACAAAATTCCGATAGTACCATTACGCGATTTGCCAGTGAGTGTCGCCTTTGCGCCGATGATTGTTGGGCCATCGGCCAAATTGCATAATCGCCCAGCGCGAAGGATTGCGTACTTGTGGTTCGAGCAAGTGTTGTTTGTTGTTTTCGTACAGCGGGACGAGAACTAGGAAATATCGCCGAAAACAAAAAATAAAAATAAAATTTCGCAGCTTGCGATCGCTGAGGGGAGAAAAAGAGATAGAGAAGAAGAGGCGCAAAGATAGAAGAGAGATAGGATTTCGTTCAACTGTGGACGATAATAATAGCCCTGCGCGAGTGAAATTTGAACGTGCGCGTGTAATACTTGGCTCGACGAGATGTCCTTCTAGTCTATACGCCCCCACCGTCTTCGTCATCGTCGTACTTCTATGCGTATAATTGAGTAGAAGAAAATCGAGTTTTTGTTTCAGTGAAAGCCTACTACAGTGTATAGCCCGAACCGATCAGTTCAAGGAAGTTTATTGCAGCTCCGCAGAAGAAGATCATCACAACACAATGACCAGTGCCTTGTGCTACATATCGTCGTCAACGCTGACCCAATCTTGGCCGCATAAGGGCGACTTTGGTAAGCCTTTCTTTCCCGATTGCCCGTCGATGAATATGATGTAACGTAATCACCACCGGTCAATAAACCAGTCGGAATGTGCTGACCTTTCCCAAACGAAAGAATGTTGTCGAATCGGTTCTGCCGCTGAACAGCAACGCCATCTTTCGTTCCATTATCGGCGGCAATATAAATCGCACTTAACCAGCACGCAAGGAACTGACCGTTGCTCTGGGTGTACTTGTTCTACAAGTGAGAGGGAGTGTGCAACAATTATGATGCCGGCCGTTGTCGTCATCGTCGTCCGTTTGTTTATGACAGTAGTTGTACTGTTGGTGGGCATTCGTAGCGCATTGCCGATCGAGGAAGTCCCCGCGTCGCCGCCTCCTGTGAGATGGTGCAATTATGAGCTAAATTTGTAGCGAGTGATTCATCGGGAAGGGCTAGGGAAGTCGACTAGGGTTTGTACTACCGGGATGGTTTTTTGGAAGATGGGTTAATATGTTGGATGGAAACTTTACGTAATTTTATGAAGTGGTGATTTTAGGAACCTTTTGAACGTTTATGTGTGTTTTTTTTAAATATAAATTATGTTACTTTGTCAGATATCACTTTATTTGTTAATTAGATAAAAATGGCGATTCTACAATAAGGACTTAGGACATTTATTTTTTTCTTTGCATGAAAAAATGCTTTAAAACGTCGTTAAGCACACAAAATCTGTTTTCGAACTATTTTTGACAAATATTTATACCGAGTCACACCTTCTCAGTACGTATTTTTTCACAATTGTTGGAAAAATTGTGTAAAGTAACGGTGTCTCACTTACATTGCCGATTTCTAGTTTGTTCGACTTCATACCGAAATTAAAATAAGAAATAGAAGGATGTGTACACAACACTGAAAATTTATTTTCGTAAATTAGCTATCACTCGTTTCGTAAACATGGATTTTGTACGTAAAACAAATGTCTCGTATATTGCATGAAACATTCATATTGCCTTTTATCGAGTTAAATGTTATCATTACACCTTTTTATATAATGCACGGAATGAGTTTCTTGAAGACCAGTCAACCGCTGTTTCTCTTTTACACCGTACACATGCATGATGGTGTTGCTGCTGGGATGAGTGGGAATAATTTATTCATCCCAAAATACAAACTAAAGCGTTGTCGAGAATTGCAACTTTTTACTCATTAATCAAGTATCTTATCACGAGTCATCATAGCCTAGTCAGATCAACCATGGATTCAGTAAAAGCTCTCTCCAAAAATACAGGATGAATCCCATATCAGAAAAAAAAAACGCTGGACAACTTCACGTGATTGCGTTTTTTTTTTTACAATTACATTTCGAGTCGATAAACTAGATCTGTCAGTTATTCATGCAACCACAAGAGAGACGTTTCTTTTTAATTTGAGACAAAATATTTGTAGCTCTTTGTATTGTTACAGTTGCGCCATTAATTACGGAGGTATCTTCATAAAAACAAAATCAGTTTTGAATGAATAGATTCGTTAGTCGTACCTTCGACTTCGTGATAGAAATAAAAATTAATTTTCAGTGTATGAATCGGTGTTCTTCGTTTCTGAAACTAAGCTTTCATTTTCGACAAATCTTTAATGGAATGTTTTTTTTACATACGCAGTTAAATCACGAAGTAATCCGGATCTACGTATGTTTTCTTCGTTCTATACGTCGAGTTGACTGTGAGCTACTTTTCTCGAACAAAAAAGTCAACCTTAGCCATAAAAAGAACAACTAATTTCCAAACTGTCCATTTTGTCTGAATAAGTTTTGATTTACTTCTTCCATATTCGGCGACTTAAATTGAGGCGCAGGCCACTTGACTCGTAACAGTTTTATATGATTTTTTTGTACGCCTTCCTTTAATTATATTTTAAATTGTTAAAAAAACATATGTCTGTTTCGTCAAGCCACTTCGTTGAAATATTGCTAAGTTTGTCGATGTATTTTTTCTAGGATGTAATAAACAAGTTTCTCATGGATTCCCTTTTAAACTAAGTATCCAAATATACAAAATTTCTACTGCTCAAATATTGTTTTGCAGGGTAGCTATGAATACGCCTTGCGATTTTCGCAATTTTAATTCAGATACCAAAGGCCACTGAAGCAGTTACTACATCGATCTTAGTGCCCTGTTTACATCCATTTCGCTCGAAAACAAAGCAAGCACTCCAAACGAAGTCATTTTTTCCACCTACACGCGATTGCTGAGCTGGTTCCAATAGCGTTTTAATGTGTTGTGCCAGAGTTGAAAATAATATGCCGGAATTGCGGTTACGAAGCAGTGCTGAATTTTCAACAATATCTCAGCAGTCTGCATTCTATATTGAATTCCTTCCAGTCACCCTATTCTTTCTTCCGTTTCTTTTGTCAAGTGGTTTCAGCCTGTAGTTGTTTCATCAACAGAAGGAGGCATCTCCACCCCAGTTATCGCACTCATCGTCGCACCTAAGCTGGAACCAAGAGCTGTACTTCCCTTTTAAAAAAAGACGCGACCAGATTTTTTTTCGCCTTAGAAAAAACACACCGACTCGACTGGGATTGATCCCAGATCTACTAGGATGCCAAGTAGCAGTCACGCTTACCAATAAACCACCGGCACCGGTCCAGTCACAGTTAATTTCCTGTTAAAAAAAGTATGGAATATGAAGTTGAAGTTCGGTTTGTACTTAGTATGAGAGATTGTAGATCATTACCCTAGTAATCGGAAAAAGTGTATCTGTTAAAGAATAATCAATTATAATGAAATAACTTGACCCGCTCAAGGTCGGGATTACCAAAGTATTCTGATAAAAAAGATTCGAACATATTAGAATATATATAAAGGGGTATAACTAAAAATGAGAATGATTTTAACTCTCTCATACCAAACCACAAACGTGCACAAAGAAAAGAGAGATTAAGTGAATCAATGCTCTCTGTCTTCCGAAAACAATCGTATGATTTTTTTTCAACTTGTTCAGTTGTTTTCAAAAACCGTCGAAGCAACAAGCATCACGCGAGCGGATTGTAAACTTCTATCAAACGAACATAAAACTCCGGGAAAAAGTTCACTGTGAATCATTTTAAAACCCAGAAAATTTTATTTTCAACCATTTATCGTATCCTGGCCTCCTCAGTAGCAGCTCGTAGGAGTGGTAGTGAGAGACCGGCTAAAATAATAGACAAGAAAGGACTTAGATTGCTCCATAGTACTTTTAAGAACTATAACTAATAACTAATACTTTTCAAGAAGTGTACCAAAATCAATATTTGAAGAAAATATTGATTCCATTTCTTTAAACATATGCAGATGAAAATAACGTGTTTTGGCCGGATAAAGCGTTGTCGCATTATGCGAGAAAAACACAAGTCTTCTTGGTAAACCAAAACATCCCGTATGTACCAAAAAATCGCATCCCAACAAATTTGCCCCAGTGTCGCCCAATTGAAGATTTCTTTGGATATTGGAGTTGTTTGGTGTGCAAATAGAAGCTGTACAACGCTCTTGTTCAAACATCAGGACAAAGCTTCGTCGAACAACTGACGGACCAAATCAAATGTTTTTTTTTTAAAAGTAAAGAGACGTGCCTTAAAATGAATCAATCAGTTTCCTTTCTTTAATCAAGTCTTTTTATTATGACCCTCAAAGGATATTCTCATTTTTTAGTTATACCCCAATGATCGGTGAAGTACTGAACCAGTCAAACGCTAAACTATATTATAATAAAAATAAACGCCGTAAAACATAGTTTTTCGTATAAATACTCTAAATCTAACTGAGATGAACTCTAAAGCAGAGTCTCCATGTTTCACTTATCTTTGAAGCTTAGGATACACTTCTCGAATCACTCGAAACAATCGTTACAACTCTTTAGAAGTCATTGCATAATTTTTTCTTCATCTTCGCCTTGAAAAATATACATTTTGACTAAAATTCAAAGCTTGATGATTTATCTTAAAATGTTTTCCTACATTATTGAGCGGATTACGGAGTGCTACAATTCTTTTAGAAGTCATCGCAACAAGTTTTCTTCGTATCCACCTTCAACAACACAATTTACGAAGCCTATATGGAGAATTTTAAAGTAAAGTAAAAATAATATTAATAGGATGGATCTCACCAAATTTTGCCAAGCTTTAATACCAGCTGGAATCATTTTTAATGTAAATCTTTCGATTCAAATTTATCGATTTGATCATAGTGATTATCATCATCATCACGTTTTGCGAATAAGATAAGACCGGCGCTGAACTAGTTTCAATAGACACGTGGTTTTATTAGTTTATTAGTTTATTTTTATTCATTAAGACTACCCATTGTCAGATGAATTATTTAAAATACAAAAAACAGCTACTTGGCACAAACCTGGACCCTGGGCACGGGCAAAACCTCGGAGTAGTTTAACTTCAACTTCCAGGTCCCAGGGCTGGTCTGGTTCTTTATCATTTTGGAAACAAACACACTAGTGTTGCCAGATCAGTAGTATTGCAGCCCAAAAGTGCTTCTGAATTTTATCCAGTAGTTTTTCTCGATGAACATTATAATTTGTAAATAATGATCAATCGTTAAGTACAGTATTTGCAAATAGTTAAAATGTTGCATTTGATCATATAAACTCAGTTGAAAAAGCTGAAATAGTTTATTTTCACAAATCAGCACAGTTTTGAAAGGCATCGCCACATGGGGAGCTGTTTCATTCATCTCATGATCCATTATTCGTACTGATCGGAAATGTAGGTTTGATTTATTAATCAATTGATTCCTTCTGTTATTGAGTTTGATTAGTTACAACAAAAAATAAAAATTAATAAAATTAACAACAAATAAAAAGTAAAAATCTGGTGGTTGTGCGTCAATCGTTCGTTTTCGAGTAGCACGAATCGAAGATTTATGAGATGAAAATGGGATTGGTAACCCTAGATACTATACTGGTATCGAGGTCTTTCATGGTGAGGCGATTTAGCTTATATAATCCTAGCTACACAGTTTTGAAGAAAAATGCAGTTTTAGATCGGTAATGGACGATGTGCCTGAATTGGAATTGAAACTATCTGAACATCCTAGAAATCCGCATACGTCGAGGTCGATATTGGTCGATGGATTGGAAGATGACCACCAACAGAAAGGTGAGGGCTCAAAACGAACAGAACAATGAAGAAACAAAACATCGGTGAGATCGTTCATTTTTGCATTTCACACGCACTCAAGAAATAGACATCTTCTAACATGCTCTTTGCCTGGGAATATATTAATTCGAAAAACCTTGTCAAAAATATGCCGACTGAAAAAATAATGAAATTCCCCACTTGAACTTATAAACGTAACATTGATTGAATAATTAACTAACATAAAGAGACGCAATGGCCTCGCAAACTCTTCTAAAGGAAGCTTCTGTCTCAGTAGTCCTATCAATAAACCATAAAAATGTTACTGTTTGGACTACTGAGACTTGTATCATCAGATATTACTAAAACTGGTAAAATTCAAATATCTCGACGACATAATGACAACTTATTTTTGATTCGAGAAAACTGCCCAAAAAGACTTTCGCAGCACTGAAGAAAACACATTGACAACCTAAATATCAAAAAGACGAAACGACACCATACAAAACAGTGGACATGAACATGACTGAAAGAGAAGGTAATCAAAATTGAAAACGCGCTTTGAGGCAGTGTCAATAGCGTCTCTCTGGACGACATGATACTTGCACGGCTGTTGAAATGCTTGAAAATAAAGTTCATTTATATCATTTGTAACGCACAAGTAACAATACCATAGCACTGCTAATTTTCGTTCGAGAAAGCTACTTCAAGGACTCTCCTAGGACATAAATGGCACACTTCACGGATTGAATTACTAAAGACTGAAGAACACTGACGAAACAATGAGAAAAGACAATTGGAAAAATAGAAAGAACAAAATTTCAAGCATTGGCTTCTTGGACGACATGTCCGTGTACGACCGGCAAAATGTTTCGAAATTTTTCTCACAACAATGGTTTAGAGGTTTCTACTATATTCAGAGTCCCGCCAGTAAAACTTAAAAAAAAAATTAGGATGGATCTCACCAAATTTCAACATATACACATGCGATTTGATTTTTTCTTCGATTCACCAACGATTATCATCATAACAGCTACTTGACTCAAACCTGGTTTAATGGAAAAGTCCAATAAACTCAAGTTATTCAAGGAATTCTAGAAGGAGCGTATTGAATCTTATTTTGAGACCTTTTGGTGCTATCCTTCGTCCATTTTATCACCAGTACCTTATGCATTGCGAACCCTGTCCTAAACGTACAAGAATGAAACATCCGTTGCCTCATAGGTATTTCCTTGCACACAACAGATAGTCAGTGGCTGTTAGCCAAATGTCGTCTAAGATATGATGAGTTGTTGGCTGACAGTCATTTTTGTAAAACTTGTTACATTTTTTTGTCTCAACGCCCTGGATCGCCTCATCACAACAGTTTAACCATGAACCTTCCTCGTACTCGAAAACTCACTATAGTTCGTTCTTAACCTCAGCTATCTCGGACTTTCCTATAAGAACAACATCAATCAGCTACTGTCTCGTGACTTGTCCGCGGGTGAGAACCAAACTCAGAACATTTGCGTTACAAGTATGGTGGACAATCGTCTACCCGATTGCTGCGCACCCCGTTCGACATTATGTCACTTTTGTTTTTACTCGTGGCTTCTTCCGTCAACCGGGTGAAGATTGACGGCAGCATCCTTCTTCGACGATGACATGTGGATGTTGCTGGGTTGTTCCCTACTTGAAGCAACAAAAAGCACCTATTTCCTTTTTTTTTTGCTCGCCATCGGTCATTAGAGTCCGTCCTTCAATCGAGACAGACCGATCGACTGTGAACGCAAATGACGCATCACTCAATCTCGTGCTGCTTGTTACTTGGGTACTTCCACTTACTGCGTCCGCAATTTCAAGAAAACAACTGACTCGTATGATCTGATCCGCCGATTCCCTTTGTGTGTGGGGGGTAGACAACCCGACTCGGTTCAAATGGATGTCGGTTGATGTCTGTTTACCTACTGTGTGACTGGCTGTGCGCTGTTGCGCCCTATCTTTATTATTGTGAAGTGGCGTAGAGCCGGTCGTCCGTCGTAGGTCGTCGTATGCAATACAGTACATATAGCACTTTCAGTGAGCGGTAATTCAATCAGGCACTTCCTTTTTGGAGACATTTTGCTGCTGGGCTAAAATGAACCCGTATCGCATCATAATAATAGTGGTTGCTTGCTGTGCGTAGTCTCAGGACGGCTTTCTTCTGGAAGGAGGTTGAATTCGGGCTGTCGAGGTGAAAGCGGCGTTGCTAAGTTCAAAGTTTGCAGAATAAAACAAAATGAACGGTCTCGATTCCAGAGATAGTTTTCTAAATGTTACAATATGTAGCACATCAGAGTTCAAGGAGGCACTATTCAGTTGTCATTCGCTTAGAATCAAAAAAGCTATATTGATGTTTCAAATTTATCCGATTTGCGCATATTTAGGGAACATTCATTAATTACGTCACGCAAAATGACTTTATAACCCCTTGTCACGTTTTTGTATGGACCTTTAAATTTTATGCGGATCGTCAGTTTTCCGAAACCCCCCCTTGCGTGACAATTAATGGACCTTCTTAATTGCTAAACATATATTATAACATCTCGCTAATGATTTATTTTTCTCTTTTCTTTACAGGTATGTACCTTTACCATGGACATGTTCACGTTCGGTAGTATTGACTTGAATGCTGTGTGTTCGGCAAAATTGGTGCTGAAGAATGTTTCCTTTAGTCTAAGTTATTGAGAATAGATCTAGTATGTTCCAAAATGATAACGATGCAAAAAGTATCAGTATGATCATCACACAACTTCAACTTCACAGTGACAGACAATACAACAAGACCAACGCAGAATAGTTTTCCTTGTTTAAAAGGCAACACACAATTTCTCGATTTGAAAACACACGCGATTTGCCAAAAATCCGTCTTTTAACCACTTGAAATTTTCCGAGTATAAAATAAAACATCCTCACTTCACTGTTTTAAAAACACTTCCACTCGAACGCTCGACACTCAAGAAGTCTATAAGTCGCTGACGAAATATGCCTATCTGTCAAATGATAAGATTTTTCCTATGGAATTTAAAGGAATTTGCTCGCATTTACTAACGATATTTTGAAAAAGTGTTTGTTTTTATTTGTTATTTTCTAAGAAGAGATCGTGTAAAGTCTTAGTTTCAATTTTCCTTGTTTTCCAAAACATCTTTGCTAATTTTTGCGACATTCACTTTATTCAACTTGCGCTCTAAATCCAAATGTCATTACTTTTCTTTATGTTTTTGTACAACATAAAAACCGACAAGTTGTTGTACATTGACATATGCTTTCTTTAATTTTCGATCTTTATTGACTGTCTTAGGATGTTTGCGTAATTCCTGCTTCATAATAACCCAATATTTTCGATTGGTCTCAACTCTCGGGTGTTTGGAGAATTAAGATCCTTGGGCACAAAGTTGATTTAATTTTCCTTATATCATTCCAGCACCTGTTTTGAGTAGTGGCGCGACGCCAAGTCAGCAACAAAGAAGACGTTTTTGTACACATTCCTCTACGTACACTTGGCCATTAATGTTTGAAGTCGTTACGAATGGAGCAAACCATGAATTTCTTGACTAATTTCGAGATTCCGTTGGTGCTCTAGGGAATTGAACTCTGTCTCTTTCAGTAGAGAACAGTTTCATCGTCCATTACACGTAAACTACCCCTACCTAAAAAGCGTAAACCACCCTACCTGTTGTCTTGAGCGCTGATTCGAGGATGTTTTGTCTCTTCAGGGAAACACATCTTTTTCTGTTTTCATGAATAAAACTCTTATCTTATTTTGCATGAATTCATGACTCTTATTCATGGTTTCATTATTGAAATGATAGATGCGAGTTATGAGCTAAGGAGTCTTGTTTTACCTCTAATCTAAAGTTGTGCCATCATTTTCATTTATCAGGACCCTTTTCAAGAATTATAATAGTGTATTTAGTACATCCACCAAGTCGTATAACCGCTCTCCACATTGACCGGGTTCGAATTTCGACGGTGGGTTTATTTTTTTGTAAATTTAGAGTCGATAAAGTAGATTTGCCAGATTCATGAATAAATGAGTTTCAAGTTCGTTTCGCGGGTTTCAGTATCAGGAATTCAGCTCATGGTTTTAACCTGATCAAATCATGATTTCATTGCGGTGGGAAAAAATAGTTCATGGTATCATTAATATTGTTCCTGTTATATATTCATAACACAAAAACACAACATATGCATGAAATCATGACCTGGTTTTCTCATTTAGCTTTTTACCGATCGGTGATCGGACGTTCTCTGTGACGTTTGATGATACGGGAATCAGTAAAGTTCTCGATTCCCTGCTTTTTGGTTACGGCACGATGCCAAGGAATTTAGATTTCGAAATGTGTTGCAAAAATCGTCGCGAATCTTTTGCTCTTTCGAATCTATTTCGAAAACTTTTTCTACTTTTTAATGAAACTTTCTTCTTTATGTCAACACTAACTACAGAACCGAAGTCACCCAAAATTTCAAATATTTTCACTTAAATTCAAAAAACTTATTGCTATTTGCGTGTTTTGTCAACTTTATCCTCTTCAACTCGTTTTAATATGGTCATGTAAGGAGACTTTGATTCATTTTCCAGTGCGAGCCAACTGACCCGATTGTTGACAATAGCTCAAAATAAATTAAATGTTCGGCTTATGTGACATGGCTTACGACTCCGCTGCTCCGATCATTTGATTTCCATTTGATTGAGATCCGACAAAATTGGCCATTAACTACGGACGGCACTTTCGCCAGCTCCCGCTGTCTTTGGAGAGTCCGCAAGTAGCCTTCTACTTAATCGATCCACCTTGCTCGTTGCGTGCCTCTTCTTCTTGAATCCGTTGATTCGTTTTCGAGAACCATTTTAACAGGGCTGCCGTCCGACATTCTTACGACATGCCCAACCCATCGTAGTTGACCGATTTTGCGATGTATGCATGTGGAGCCTATGCAGCTACTTGTGCCGTTCAAAACACCAAGGACGCGTTGGTTCCTCCACTAGTAATGTCCATGTTTCGTGGCCGTAGAGAACGACCGGTCTAATTAAATGTCTTGTAGATGGTCAACTTTGTAGTTCGGCGAACTTTGTTCGATCTTAGCGTCCTTCGGAGTCCAAAGTAGGCACGATTTCCAGCCATAATGCGCCTCTGTATCTCTCTGCTGGTGTCGTTATCGGCGGTCACCAATGAGCCCAGATACACGAATTTGTCTACTACCTCGATTTCATCATCGTCGATCTGAACTCGTGGTAGGAGGCTAACATAGTCTCCTCTCGAGCCTCTTTTCTTCATGTATTTTTCTCAAATGCTCATTCAACTTATTTTTAGTTATTGTAGTCAAAATATCAGCTCAATTGACTAACGTGAAAATGAAAAACTATTCTCCCAACACGACCATTTTGTATGAATATCTAGACTTATTGTATTGTCCGTAGCAGAAGCTTGTTTCGAATTGGTGGAATATTGAACTTTTAAACCCAAAAACTTATGCACGGCTACACTGTTGTTCTCTAGTGAACATAGTATGGAAAAATTTTATCACGAAAAAAAAACGAAGAAGATTGGGTTATTTTGGATGCTAATAGTTAGTTATTTATAAATTGAAACTGTTTTGGATTAAAAAACCTGATGATGTTGTTTTTGAGAAGGAAATAATTTCTCATCACCATAAGGCTCTAGGAGTAGACAGCTATTTTTTTGCTAGAACAAAGTTGTTAAGAGAAAGTATTGATAGTTCCATTAGCTCACGGCAGGCGGTGAAAATTGAATAGAAGTAGTTTGAAATTGAGCGGAGGGCATTGTGAGGTAGTATTTCGAAACAGGAACACAAACTTTTACCAAGCATCCCCTTGCGGAGTAGGTCAAGGCGGAACTATCAATACTTTCTCTTAACAACTTTGTTCTAGCAAAAAATTGCTGTCTACTCCTAGAGCCTCATGGTGATGAGAAATTATTTCCTTCTCAAAAACAACATCATCACAGATCGTTACCCCGCGTATGGGAGAATACAAGGAAAGACTATATCAGTGTTAAAAAACCTATTTATCTACCTATCAGAACATAGCTTTTTGTGATATTTCAAGAATATATTCTTCTTATCAAAGTTGCTAATCAAGACAAGGAACGTTAGAACCAATAATGGAAAACTATTTTTTCGCAATATCATGATTTCAACAACAGTCTATTCGGGCAACTTCACCGGAATCTTCCATTTGGTCCAATCTTTGGGCCAAACATTGTTCGGTGAAGCTTCAGTTATTTTGTGATGATTCCATAGTATTTCTGGGATGCTTCCAGAGTATTTCTGGGATGGATCTTTATTAGATTTGGTATACTTCCAGGATCCCTCTGTGTTTTTCCAGAATTTCCAAGGTGTTTCCAAAGGAACTCTGGGATGATTCGTTATTTGTTCTGGAATGATTTCGGCGTAATTCCAGAGTAATTATACTCTGAAATTACACCGAAAGCATCCCAGAACAACTAACGAACTCTGGAATGCTTTCAGGGTAGTTCTGAGATGCTTCCAGACTATTTCAATGATTAAATTGTTCTGTAATGCTTCCATAGTAGTTCTAGAGTAACGTTTCTTAATCTATGGGTCGTGACATAATGGGCGAATCGCAGATTGTTCTTCGGGAGGTAATAGGAAGTGCCCATAAGTACTTTATAAGTTTGCAATGTTTTTTTTTCTCAATTTTGATCAATCTTTAGGAAACGTTCAAGCGATTGTATGACAAGAAGTCGAATGACAGCAGGTCAAAAGGACAAAAGGTCGAGTGAGAGGAATTGAGACAAAATGTCGAAGAGACAAACAGTCGCATAGGTTGTATAGGGACACCACTGCTCAATAGTATTCAACTGTTTAATGACCTGTTTACAAATGGTCAACATAAACGTTTCCGGCATTTTTGAGGATACTTCAAGAACAGTTACTTTTCAGTTTCCATATATATTCTTGCTATGATTTAAAACACATGTTGAAATGCTGTTGATGGCGAACGCTGTAAGCAAATATTGATTTTATTATGAGAGTAGATTTTTCAAGATTTGCGAAGATATGGAAGTTTATGTATTGTGTGCTGAATTACTCTTAGATTTTTTTTATTCAAAACAGCAAGCCGAATGTTTTGAAGTATATTTACCAAAATTTGTTAATCCAGCTGTAATAAGACTCAGAAAACTTCGAACGATTATTTTCACACAAGCAGCTTATCTTTAGTGACTATCTTTTAAATTCTAGTCAACTTGCTATCTACGTTAATCTACGATCTCAGTTCTCCTTGATTCTCCAATAAGAGAGATATAATAGGGACAGTACACTGCGTCTCACATACACATACCCACATACCAGTTCTTTTTTGGCACCATGCCGGTATAAACTCTCCCATATTTGGATTTCAAACCGATTCGTAAACATTTATGATCAGTTCCATGATCTCAAGTTGATACATGACTCTATGACAAGAAATATATTTTAAAATAAAGCCTGTCGACGTTAAATTTCGGACACTCGTCGCGATCCAACACGTTACTTTTGCCTGTTGAAGTGGTGGATTCGTCCATGCCTTGACCTACCCCGCAGTGGGATGTTATGCAAAGGTAACGTCCTTGGTTCGAGCACTACGTTACCCATGCCCTTTCGCTACATTTTCAATACTTCTATTCAATTTCCAACCCACTCCCGGAACTTTCAACACTTTCTCTTCATATCTATTCTAGCAAACATTACTGTCCACTCTTGGTGCCTAAGGAAAATTGCGCGATTCCCTGGGCACTTGCCACACAATCATACTAATGCAAAAATAGTACCTGGCATCGAAAGCTCATAATTAATAACTGGAAGTGCATTTAGAACACTAAGTTGAGAGCAAGAAATAAGCTAATTACGAAAGCAATAAGCTTGAAACGCTAAGGAAGGATGGAAGGCAAATGAATAAAGTCTAATTCTTCGATCGAATACATTTTCTAAAATGCGTAAATATGTCATGTATTTGAAGGCATGAGACTGTTCAGTTCCAAGTTTAATGTATGGTGGCCAATTAGGAGCACTTTGCTTGATAGACAAAATGAAGTAGAAAGAGGTTAGACTTGTAATAGAACTATGCTTGTAGATTTGGAAACGCTCTAATTTAGCCGAAGTATGTTTCTAATTTTCTTGAGAATGATATGTCAGAACCGGCAATGACAGTGCACAATCACTTCAACAATCCCCGAGACGACACTATAATTCATTCTTGGAGGTCGCCATAGTCACTGTTTTAAAGTGTCATCCAGCAGCACTGCAATAACATGACCCCAGTGCACAGATACAAGAGAACCTCACGAGTACGGCAAGTATTGTAGAACAAGAAATTATCCTACTTGTGTGTGGTTCTGTTAATGCCAACACACTTACGCGCTATCGAGAGGTTAATCATGCATTTAGGAAATGTTATGCTCCTTCCTTCCTGGCATATCGTCTTCGTGTCTTCGCAGACGCCTTTGGTAATGTTAACGAAGTTGACGCCACCGACGACGGCGACGTCTCTCTCTCACTCTCTCTCAAAACGGAAGGAAGACTTTAAGCTTTATGGTCTTGTCAACTTGCTCGGAAGTGTCGCTAATCTGTGTCATCACTAGAAAAAGTTGCGAGCCTTGATGGGTGAATTTACAAACACTTATTGAATTCTTATGTAACCTTTTAAAACATTAGACTTGATGTGTGTTATTTGTAGACGGCATGACATAATCAATCCACGAGATTGATCACCACAGATTTAGGTAAATCTAAAAATAGTCACCTATCAAAACACGGTACGCCAACAATCTTGCGTGGTACCGTTGTAAATTATTCAAGATTTGATTAATATAGGATACATTTTCGGCACAACACGAGGTATTGTAATGCATTGGCGTAATCAATGGTGATTCAAGGAGCTGATTATAACGAGTGCTTTCAATCGAACGCAATTCAGCCATAAAACCAAATTTCGACTGATAGGTTTCCATGTCGATAAATACAAAAAGCGTCCGATAATCGTGCACATTTACGCGCTCTAATCGATTTGCAATATTTGTTTAATATTTCGCGTGTTTATAAAGGTCGTTGAATCATTCGCGAAATGTTTACACTGGTTTCAGTGCCCAGAACTCATCTGAAGCAATGATTCAAAAATTGAACAGTTTTGTCATCATGTTCACGACTCAGTACCTGCTAGGTGGATTAACTTAGCATTTTTGCTTTTATTCCATTTTTGCACCCATGATCAACATGTTTAAAATGTGCGAATTCACGAAGCAGCTGTGGCAACCAATAAAGAGAAGTAAAAGCTTTCGAATGACTAATTAACACCCGTTCGGCATGGCTGAGGTGAATGGCTTTTCCATGAACCTCTCCGCGTGCTGCCGGAGTCCAATCGACTACCATTTGGCCTGATCGTCATCGTCGGCGACTTCTTTATGCGGTTGTATGTGTGCTACTTAGATTTAGAATATGAACCCACTTTTTGCCACACACAAAAAAAAACTGCAAATAAACAACAATCATTCGCACCCCAACTCCGTCCCACTCCTGGCAATGTTATCAACATCGTCACTGCCGCCATCGGTCGCCCATCAAACGCAAACGATGGTCACACTAGATAGTCCTGCTGTGTGCACCTTTTAGCTTCTCGAGCATAATTTTGTTGAAAAAAAAAAGATGCTCGAACACCGTTCTGCTTATTTCTTCTTTCGGGTTTGTTTGTTTGACGCGGGGATGATTCGGTGAGAACAAGAGACAAAGAACTCTTCTTTCACTGCGTCGCCAGACGCGAGCGTCTATTTGTGTGTTTAGAGCTCTGGCTGGAGAGGGTGGCGGTGGCACGCAAGATGAGTTCGACCTGAGCCATCAATAAGGCAAACACGGCGAGACAGACGACGCGGATCGACGAAGGGGAATGTCCTTGGAGTGTTCTCTCGCCTCGAAATTTTGGGTCATCCCACCAAAGATGGTTCAATATGCTCGACAGTGGCAGTGGGGACGCGGGAAGAGCAGTCTGGTCTGGTAGCAATAAATTTGCAAAATTCACCGACTCTCACTGGTCGGATACCACGTGGTGCTGCATCGTTTAGTAATGGCGCGGATTTGAGATTGTTCTGACAGGAATCGTTAGCTTTGAAGGGAAATGAGATCCATGCTGGGTTTCTGGGTTATTAGTTAGCTTCTGTTAAGATAATTTATCTCTCGAATTTATAAGACTATTGATGAGTTTCACGCCAACTCATTCAGTGGTTGGTAGCACCCTCTCAGAATCAAATGAAACTTTGTGGATGTATAGACTATGTCTTTCAAGCAACTTTGCATACCTTGATTTTTTCAAAATTTATCTAGACCACCATTTGAAAAGGGATTAAATTTTTTGGTCGATTTTTTTTTAAAACATAACTCAAAAAGGACAGGAATAACAAACAAAGGAAATTGTCTGAACTTTTATGAAAAAAATTGTAAAAATTATAAAATCGATTCTTACACGCTAAAAAAATATTTTAAATTTAAAGTCAATTTGCTAAAAATTGATAGCTTTGAATTGGACGATTTTTTTTATAAATAAAGGCTTTCATGCCCTATTTTTACCGTGTATCGCACCAACTCGTCTTATAATTTGCTCCTAACAAACTGACGAAAACCAATTAAATTTAATTATAATGACAATTTGGATTTTAAGGGTCTCTTATGTTTGAAACATCAAGGCTACCCTTGTGGAAGGGCTGGTTTTTAAATTATTAATATTTTAAACTTTAGTGATAATACAATTAAATCAGGTGGTCGATCTTGTTTATTACCAAAAACTTTAAACATATTGAGTAGTACATTCAAGAAAAAAAACATGAACAGAAAAAAATCGATCCTTTTAAAATTAAGTTATCATAGAAAATTCGCGTAACAATTGGAAATGGCTTTTTTTTTAATAACAGGGTGGCCACAGACTCGGGAAAATCGGGAAATGTGGGAAAAATGCGGGAATCCAAAATCATCGGGAAATATGCGGGAAAAAGGCGGGAATTTCAAAAGTCATCGGGAATTTTTGTCATATGGAAGGAACCATACTCACATCCAAATGATTTGAGTAGCGTTTTTGTCATTTACTCGGTCCACCGATCTCATTGTTCAGCCTGTTCAAAACGTACCGCTTAGAGCATCTTCAGCGGTGGTTTATTTAACATCTATATAGTTGATTTGCATCAGCAAACTTAAAAAGAACCAGCTAAAACAGACCAACTTTGCGTTCCCCGCACCGATGTAGTATTTCTTGTTGTTAAACCCACCAACACCTATCATCTTGTCAATCCTACAATATCCAGAGATCAGAAGTTTTGTTTTCTTCAGAGACCGAGGATTTTTCGCAAACTTTTTACCATGGATTGGTTTGAGTGGTGGTGAGTGTGAATGCATGCATCTCATTTAAACGATAAGAACGCACTTTCTGCGACGTTTCAACATGCCAAGGGATGTGATCCTAGACATTATGCGACAACTAGAGTCAACTGATGACTTTTTCCAGTTGTTGCGATGCAGCTGGATATGTTGGCCTTAGTGTTACATAGGTGCACTGCAGCCTAACGGATGTTGTCGTATGTCCTCAGCTAGTTCTCTCGACGAAAACTTGGAGGTTGGTCCCTGGACCCTGAGGAATTTTAACAAATCTGTCCTTAAGACTTACGGGCCGCAATATTTACGCCCCCAATATCGGAAAAGGTTAAGAAACTTACAGACAAAAATTTTCTCCCAAAGGTTCGAAAAAAATATTGTAAATTCAGTGCACTTAGAAACTCAGGGAACTTATCAGAAGCTCGGTATACTTTTAAGATTTGACTTAGAATTTCCCGAGGTTTAGCTATTCTCCCTGATGTCAAAGGAACATACCATAAAATCAGGGAACTTTCCAGAAAATCGGGGAGCTTTCCAGAAATTAAGGGTTCTTCCTAGAAGTTCAGACAACTTTCCTGAAATTCAGATTGTTTCCTAGAAATTCAGGGAATTGTCCACAAATTCAAGGAGCTTACCACGAGTTCAGGGAAGTTTCCAAAAGTAAAGGGTTCTTCACAGAAGTTCAGATAACTTTCCAGAAATTCAGGGGGCTTCCAGAAGTTTAGAAAACTTATCAGATTATTTTGGGTATTTTTCAGAAGTTCATAGAACTACTCAAGATGCTCAGGAAACTTCCCAAAAATTCAAAGAACTTTCCAGAAAATTAGAGAACTTCCACTAGAGAACAGTCAAGAAATTCATGAAGCTTTTCAACAGTTTGCGGATCTTCCTAGAGGTTTAGTGAACTTTTTAGAGTTTCATGAAACTTGCTAGACGTACACAGAACTTCTTAGAAGTTCAGCGAATAAGTAGGAGTTCAAGAAACTTCCTTGAAGTTCAGGATTTCTCATGAATTCAAAAAACGTCTAAGAACTTCAGGAAATGCTCACAGAGATCATGGAACTCCTCCAAAGATCAGGAAACTTTCCAAAAGGTCAGCAAACATCTCAGACGTTCAGATAACGTCCCAGAAATTTAGAAAATTTCCTAGAAATTAAAGGAACTTTCCAGAAGCTCGAAAAAACTCCCGGATGCTGATTCAGCAATTCAGGAAATTTCTCAGTAGTCCTGCGATTTTCCAAGAATTTAAGAAAACTTCCCCAAGATCGGAGAACTTTCCAGAATTTCAGAAAACGTCCCAGATAAACAGGAAACTGGATTTTTTGAGCATTCGAAAAGTTTAGGAAACATTCAAAGGATTTTTCCATAAGTTTGGGGAACTTTCTAGAACTTTAGGGATGATGATCAAGAAACTTTCCAATCGTTCCGAAAACATCCCAAAAGTTCAGGGTATTTAAGTTTTAAGAAGAACTTAAACTTCTTACTATTCGATAATTTTTCGAACCCAACCAAAACAAGAATAAATAAACCAACTACTTTTTAATCAATTTCATAGAATTTCCACCTATTCACAATCTTGGAGATCATAAAAAGTTCTTGTACGGTTTAACAACATCTCGGTAATGCTAACTATTCCACAGAAATTCCACGGCTTCCAAGATTTTTTTTTTCAATTTCTCTTAAGTTATTTAAATATGTGTGATATTCTGCTTTTTACCACAGAATATGTACCTGCTGGAAGGTAAAACAACTTCTGGGAAGTGAAATCTGATTTTCTAAGTTCCCGTCATTTCCAGAAAGTTGTTCCTATTCCATGGATGATCAGCAAACCTTTTGGAAGTTCATCCAAGTTTCCAGAAACGTTAATAATTTTTCGGCAATTCAATGAACTTCTCTAAAGTCCACCATTTCTGTTCTCGAAAAACGAGCTAACTTCATGATTATCTGGAAACTTCCAATTATATTATTCAACTGCCGAGAAGCTTAAACAACTTCTGGCATGTTCATTATAGATATTTCCACCCAATCTTCATAGATATTCTAAAGTTCATTAAATTAAATTTTTAAAGTGTGCGTTCTGTAAAAAACTTAGAAGCCTATATAAGTTCTGAAATGATGCAGGTCCGGTATAAAACAAACTTTACAAACACCAGCGATGCAGCGATGTTTTTGCGTTTGGTCTAAACAAATAAATCCAAACCACGATTTGAACCACCGTTGAAGATGCCCTTAGAAGATCTGGCTACACGGCTGTAACAGGTGAGGCCAGAAATGAACTTATCTTTCATGTGGTGGTGAATGTGTTTGAAGTTTGGCGAGTTGCGTTTGTAAGGGTGTGAACACATGGTGAAAGAAGCATTTGGGCAGCTGTGCTCAAAGCCGTCTGACGTTGTTTGCCGGAGCTACCAAATTTGACTACATTTGTTGAAAATTGGCTCATCCTGTCGCACAACAAGGCGTATTTTAAATAAATGGAAAGTGTCTGGTGGTAAATCAAACTGGAAAAAGTTTGTGAGCTCAGAGATTTAGCTACGAGTAATTTATTATTATTTTTAAGGATAATTTAGACCTTGTTTACGTACTACCGATATAACAAAATCATATATTTTGTTCAAGCCGTTATTGAGATCCAGTTTGTTGCATAAAATGCTCATCCGTTGCCATCTCTTTAAAGTTACTTGTTTAATTCAAATTCGAGAATGGTGGTAAACCCATTCGAACGACGAACCTACAAAATTTCATAATATGTGGTAGTTTTGCTCCTAAGACCCTGCAATATCGTAGTTGCTATTCCTTCACTGATCAGAACTAGTGTAGTTGCACAGAGAACCACATAGATGGAGCTTAGGAGTAGCTTTGCATCTTCAATGTACAAGTTCACTAATTCTATTTATAGATCAGTGCCGGCGCCGGCAACTTGCTCACGGTCTTTGAGGGAGGGGGAAGAAGGATGATTAGTTTGACAATCGTTGTTATTAGAGACCTTGATCACCACTGCATCTCTACAATTGCAAAGGGAAGGATAGTTGTATTAGTGAGGCAGGTTATTTTCAGATCATGAATGCACTGTGGTAAGTGAAGCGATCAATGAAAGAAAGCGCAGTAGACTGCTTTTTTATTTTAAATCTAGTTGCGATAGAAAGAGGCAAGTGACAAAATGACAAGGAAGGGGGCCTGGGATTGAACTCTCGACCATCTGCTCAGTAAGCAGAACGGGTAACCACTGAGCTACCCTGCCGCGTATAATATGTGGTAGTTTTGCTCCTAATCAAAAATATTAGAATCGTACGGTATCTGAAAATCCCAAATATGATAACACGTAGTTTTGGGACCTCTCCTTAGCTCTCAAAAAACTAGATGAACAAATAAAACGCACTTTAGATTGATGGATACGCATGGTTGACAAGTTGCTTTGAATTATTGAAACGCGTTGTAGAACTGTCAGCAAAAACTCAAAATATATCATTTTTGAATAATTTTTGCTCAACAACTGAAATACAAATCTCATCAATTTTTTTAAATGTTATGTAAAACGATCTAAACTTTCAAGATACAATATTAAAAACAAGAAGTCTATTTGGTCCCGAGACCATGAAAACCATGAAAAAAAATAATACATGTTTTCGTAAGGAAAATCGCAGTAAAGGTACATTTTCATATTTTCCCAAAAAGTATATTCAATTATCTTTCCTTTGCGTATTTGGTTGATAAAATCAGATAAAAAAGTTTTTTGAAGAAATCCATTTTTGTAAACAGTCTACTTTTGGACCGCCCTATCGCAGAAATGGGCACCCAATAACGATATAAAAAGAAAAAGACGAGTCTATTATCTTTCGATAAAGAACAAAACTACAAATTAAAATAAAATTCTAAGACATAGTTTATCTTTCTTCTATGGAATTTCTGTATTATAAAAACAAACCAAAAAATGGCTTAAAAAATTTATTACTCCTTTTTTCTTTTTCGTCGAATAAAAAATATTTTAAAAAATATATCATATGATTACTTTGTATAAAAATTATAAAATTATAGAAATTATTATTTTTTTCATACTATTTCTTAAAACTACAACTCATTATTTTTTATTTGAATCAATAATAAGGGTCTAACAGTTCAAAATTTATTGGAAAACTAAGAAAATTCATACCAACAGCAAGGAAAACTAAGAAAAACCAAATGGATCACCCTAATCTAATCTAGTCTCACACTAACGCAGGGAATTCTTGAAAGCACCCTGGAAAATGGCGTCTTCTTAAAAACATCACTTTTTTTGTCACCGTTGCCCGGCCAACTGCGTAGCTTGTGCCGCAGAGAGGATTCCAAGAAATAGAGGGATTCCAGAAAAAGTGCCTGAAATCGCTCTACTACTTCGAGTCAAGGAAAGGAAGAAGGCGTGGACCTCCCATACCAAACACTTCCATGTAGAATGAAATAATGTGATAATTTGTATTCTATCGTTGGGAGCGTAGATGCTAGAAAGATTAGTTGATGCTCCTTTTGCAATTGGTATAATTTGTCAAGTTATACCTTATCTCGCTCACTAAAATTGAGATTGACATTTAAAATTTACAGAATAATACATTTAGTTATATAACAGTCTAATAATCTATCTATCTATCTATCTATGTATATAAAAATGAATTTCTGTCTGTCTCTCTGCGTGTCTGTCTGTCGTCTTCTAGACTCGGAAACTACTGCACTGGTCGTCGTGAAAATTCGTATGCAACAGTTTTTGGGGCCGGGAAAGGTTCTTATGACGGTTTGAGACCCCTTCCCTCTCTGTAAGAGGGGGCTCCCATAGGAATGAAACACGAATTTCTGCATAACTCAAGAACTAATCAAGCAAATGGAACAAAATTTGACATGTGGGGATTTTTGAGAAAGCATTTATTTTCTCTGGTGATTCGAGAGACTTCCCTCTGGAGGGGGGGCTTATACAAATGAAACACAAATTTTAACCAAAAATTCTAATTATTGAGGCATTCAAAAAACAGAGCGTGTATTTCTCAGGTAAGAAGCATGCTCTGATAAAAGTTTAAAACTCTTCTTAGCCAGTTGAGCTAACCTCAGTGCACATTATGCATAAGTAGTAAAAATAAGAGTTCGTAGATGCATTTCGTGCCTTCTGAAAATTAACATTTAAAAATAAAAATTAAACTAACACGTCAATCAGAATGCTGATTTCGATAGTTTGATCGTAGTTTATCTTTTATACTGTCCAACAAGTTATGCACCGCGGTTTTTGTGCACTTCCTGGACGCTACTAACCAATTTTTCGTGAAGTCTAACATGTTATGGGTCATTGCAGCTGCCTTTTCGTGGTTCCGCTTGACGACTGCCCAGTAGCGTTCGATCGGTCGCAGTTGGGGGACAGTTTGGATAGTTGATATCGTTTTCAACGAAATCAACATTGTTATCAGAAAACCACTGTAGAGTTGATCTGGCATAATGAACAGAGGGCAAATCCGGCCATAAGAGAGGGAGAATCTCATGCTTCCGATATAGTGGAAGCACTCGTTTTGGTTGATTTCAGTGTTTATGGTTCCTTTTGTATAGAGAATGTAAGATCGCAAACCACATGTGCAAATTGCTTGTCAAATGAGCACCTTTTCAATGAAGTTTTGTTTTCGAAAAAGTCGTATCTGCAATTGGGACACTCTCCCCAACCGATTTGGCATCTTTACTATCACAAACTGTGATGGTAAAGAGAAACGAAACGAAATAGAATTTCTGACAGGTTATCAAAACGTAATACGAAAACACGCTAAAATAATATGCGCTCAATTTTGTATCAAATGTTTATAACTACTGTTGGGTACACTCCTTAAAAAGAGTCTGAATCAAGAATTTCACTATTGAAAATATGTTCAATATGATTGATGGAATAAATCATAACGAAAATGGTGGTGTTTCTATATTTTCCATAATGATCGGCTTCTGCTTGTTAAGGAGATTATGATTTCCGCAATGCTTTTAACATTAGCATACTTAGCCCTAGCTATTATATTTTAATTTTGATTAGTCTGGCATTCCATTTTTATGCCGTTTTCAAAAGTCCTTCAAAGCCAAACAGCTGAATTGAGTTGTCATGCTTTGCATCTTGCTAATAGTCGACCATCGTGCGCTTTGGCAAGTCATCGTATGACAGCATCTTGTTGAGTAATTGTCACAAATTTACACGTCAACGTCAACTTCGAAGCTCCATCAAAATGCATCGCGAACGTGTGGCTTACCAGCTGTGCAAGGTCGCATTTTTTTCCTTCAGTGTTCTTTCGGTTGCCTATTGTCGTCATCGATTCACTTCAGGCGCATTCGACCTCCATCGGACGATAGCTTTTCGTTGCGTCAATCTCTCAACCCATAACTGCCGTGAAATTGCCTTCCCAAAACTGGAGGGTGCCTTACCTTGCTCTCTCTATTAGCAGCGGAGGTGAGAATTCATCGTCATACAGTGGGAATTTGCGCGTGGGCTTCCGAGGTACGTAATAGATCTATTATTCCCCTCGAAACCGAAGCTAAATTTAGACGTTGAAACATCGGAAGATGAATGTGGGGTGTTGGTGGGTTTTCTTTTGGTATTCCCAGTGTCTGACGATGATGATCAACATTGTTTCCGGTAACGGTTGCTCCTTTTGCGTTGTCTTCCTGTCTGCATGACGTCTCTGTAGCTCACTGCGTAGGTTGTCAGTGAGCGAAATCGAATAAAAGGCTTAACACTGACGCTTCGTAGAGATTCTACTGTACTTGCCCCAGATATGTGACGAAAACTACCGAGATGGTACTAATAGCAAGGTAAATACATTTACCGACGTTTGCTGTCGACTGTCGCCTCATAGAAAGAAACCCTTTCGAAACTTGCAAAGAGGGAAAATCTGCAACGTAGATACCCGAGTAAGAAGCACCTTTCCAATTAACAGTTTGTGGTGAAGTTCGAACTGGACCAAGCAATCAAGTTGCGCGATAATTTACCCAGTGCAAGATTTACAATGTTTTCGTGTCGCACAAGCGATGCTAATTAGCAAGATGGTCAACGATACACAGGAACCGTAAAGCTAAAAGTGTAGTAATCTCGTGTTGATCTCATTCACCTATCCGTTATAACTGTGACTGCACAAAAACCTCAACAAAGCTTCCTTCAAATGTAAAACCGTCACTGTGTCCAACATCTCAATCAAAATTCACCTGTGCCATTTTTGAGTTCTCAATTCAAATCGACAATCGTACCGAATCTGTCACTACGACCATCGAACAAACCCGTTTTGTAATACACCAAACCATGTTACTCCCCAGTCCGGGCACCAACGCCATAATCCAACCGCCTAATGTCTTGATAAAAGATCCTAACTGTACGACACAAAGCCCCCAGCAACAAACAACATACAAAACAAACCGCGCTTCGCCTCCGTCCATTTAACTCCAGTTATAATCCGGCATGCTGCTCTTTCTTCGCAGCGGAACGGAACCTTGATGCCGGCCCCGTGGCTCCCCGCGGTTCATAGCGGCGCAATATGATATTGGGCACTCTCTTTGGCTGCTCTTCTAACAGTTGCCTTCCACGCGCCTGCAAACCCGGGCATGAGAAAAGTAAGTGAATCGCGCACATTCTTCGCATTCCCTTGCGGTTGTTTAACTCTCGACTATCGACGGCTCCGGGATGCTCCGTCTCTTTCTGATCTGCTGTGAATATTGCCATATCCACCGCAGTGCGGTGCTTCGCTCGCTAAGCCGGAGCGAAAGCTTGCCGTACGGTTTGTTTTGAATTTTTCAATTGCTTTCATTTTGTAAAACTTCAATGATGAACTTGTGGAATTCTGGACCTTAGCAAAAAAGTGATAAAAACAATGACAGTAAAAAAAAAGTTATTCGAATTTGATTACTGTTTTCCTGAAGCATTGCATACTTTGAACCAAAATATTACTTAATTTTTTGCATGGTCATCATTCCGGGAACAGGTACAGCGATTTACGCGCCAAACAACAAACGCAATAAACCGAAGCTGTTTTGGTCACCGATGTGGCGTCGTGTTTAGGTTGTTTACTGGAAACTGCAAACGTTGCAATTTGCGCGTTGCACTCTGCTTCGATGGGGTTTGTAAAACATTTCCAGTTTACTCCGGTGTGGGTAAATATTTGCCCTGTTATTGTGACAATTGACGCGCGCGCGCGGCGCATTTGTTTTGTTGAAGAGGCAGTGGCGCCGACTCGGGGGGCTAGTTAGATCTTCTTTTAAATATCAATTCAATTAAAGCCAATAAAATATTTGAAAAGCCGCGAATTTGATGGAACTACAGTGCTAGACAAAATAAATCCTACACCACATAAATTTTAATATATCATTCGACATCTCAGCTGATGTCAGTAAGTTTCTTCTAGGCATCGAAAGTATTTTTACGCGACGAAATTGTACCGGCATGAAAAATGTAGAAATGCGCATGACTTGCTCAATATTAGGTAATTTATTGTTAAAAATGGACAACATAATCCTGTACCTGAATTATTCACTAAACGGTTATGTCTTTGACTTTATACTTCAACTTTCAATACTTAGTGTATTAACCCCTTAGTCCAAGTAACAGCTGTAAAGGGTTGTCCTCAAGCGGGCGTCTTATCTCTCCTTCTATTGTCTCTTGTTGTTTATGATCTCCTTATGAAATTAAAGTTTAAAGCATTTGAAATAATTGGCTTTGCGCATGACATTGTCATTATAGTCCGTGGTAAATACGATACTATCATGTTTCAGAGAATGCAAATCATACACATTATCTTGGTGCAAAAACGAGGGATTAAATATCAACCCTACAAAAACAACAATTGTACCTTTTACTAAAAAACGGAAAGTCTCCATCGCTGATGTTAAACTAAGAGGCATTAAACTGTCTTTATCTTCAGAGGTCAAGTATTTAGGTGTAACTCTAGGTAAGCGTCTTTGCTGGAACAGTCATATTAACCAACAAATAGGAAAGGCAATCAATGCCTTCTGGATATGTAAAAGGACTTTTGGAAAGAAATGGGTCCTTAAGCCTAATATGATTTACTGGATATATTCAATTATAGTCCAGCCAAGAATCCCGTATGCCTCGCTGATCTGGTGGCCGAAGACTAAACAGATAAAGGCACCAGAGAAACTGAACAAGCTTCAAAGGCTTGATACTATCTCTATAACTGGGACAATTCATAGTACTACTTCAAAAGCCTTAAATGCTTTACTCAACATTCTTTCTTTACACCAATTTATACTACAGGATGCAGGAATGCTCTGATGTTTTAACGATCCATGATTTTTTTTCGATGGATATGGAGATCTCATTGGATACTTAAGTATCCTAAAAAAGTTTTCGGTAAGTCCTCTAATATTGATAAGTGAAGATTGTATGCTTAGGAGAAACTACTTCAATCATAAATTCCATGCAGTTACTCGTTCTGATTGGGAAAAAAGAGAACCGAGATTTCTTCCTGGCTTGACAGTCTTCTATACAGATGGTTCTAAGCAAGATAAATTGGGAGGGGCTGGTATAACTGGTCCTGGGATAAAGTTTTATGTGGCAATGGGAAAATATCACACAGTTTTACCAGCTGAGATATACGCCATACTAGAATGTGCGTCAATCTGTATGAAAAGAAATTATCAAAATGCAAACATATTCATTTGTTCAGATAGCCAAGCAGCTCTGGATTCCTTGAAGTCAAAAACATTCACATCTAAACTGGTATGGGAATGCGCACACTTTTTACAACAATTGTCCTGTCGTAGTATGGTTAACCTATATTGGGTTCCAGGTCATTGCGGAATTGCAGGCAATGAAAAATCTGATCAGTTGGCAAAAATAGGGTCATCAATGCAATTCATAGGGCCCGAACCATTTGTTGGATTATCTTCTTGCGCTTTAAAAATGGAACTAAAGAACTGGGAAAAGGAAAAGATACAGGCTAACTGGAATAGTATCTCCAAAGCCCGACAATTCAAACTATTCATTAGGTCCAACGCTTCTCATGCGCAAAAGTTACTTAAACTTTCAAAACATGACTTGAGTACATAGAGTGGTTTGATAACAGGACATTGTCCAGTAAATATCACCTATAAATCAATGGTAAACTTCATGAAGATAAATGCCGCTTTTGTGGGTTAGAGAGCGAAAGCTCTCAACATTTAATGTGCGACTGTGTTGCCCTATTTATTAAACGATGCAGATTTTTTGACAAGGGTCTCATTGAACCCTGTGATGTCTGAGACGCTGCTCCCTATCAAGTAGTACATTTTATAAAAAATGTAGTACCTGCTGCTTGGGAAAATTGCCTACTGCCGTAGTGGTATTTACTCTACCACTACACGCCACAACAAATCAAATCAATGGTTGCAGTGGCAATATGTCCCCAACCAGGAAAAAACAAACCCTTGGCCTTCAACACTGCTTCCAGTTGACGAGGCATACTTTAGATAAGCTTTCTGGCGTATTGCGGATCAATTTGTTCCCAGGCTGTTACGAGA
Source organism: Aedes japonicus (assembly GCA_034211315.2). Taxonomy (NCBI): domain Eukaryota; kingdom Metazoa; phylum Arthropoda; class Insecta; order Diptera; family Culicidae; genus Aedes; species Aedes japonicus. Next base: position 94,146 of record JASCZW010000668.1, on the reverse strand, counting down.
GCTTCAAAATAGTTATTATACCTAGGTCTTGCCCACTTTATCGTCCAGTTAACCGCACAGATGTTCAATCGGATTAAAATCAGGTGATTTTGGAGGCCATTAAAGCATTTGGATTCAGTTTGACTTGAAAAACAAGTAGTTTTCTCAGAGGTGTGCTTTGGATCTTTGTCCTGTTGAAAGATGTAGTTTGTGTCCATGCAAGTTTTCAAAAGAGACACCTTCAAATTTTTGCCGTGCAAGTCGATGTATATAACCGCTGTCATGATCTTTTGACGCTGCATGATCGATTGACGAACTTCCTCCTCCAGACCATGATATTCCCAACTCCAACTTCATTGACTTCTGGATATAGCGATCCTTGTGTGCTTAACCAGAAACCAGACACTCTAATAAGCGTATTTTTTTGCAAATTCCAGCCGCATCTTCTGGTTCCGCTCGCTAATGGTAGGTGGCGCCAAACATCTCTTCAATTCAAGTTGAGCCGTCCACAAACAGTTCGTAACCTACTCTTAGATTTGTCGAACGATGACGTCATTCCCCGGATATTTCTTCTTCTTTCTGAGCGATTTCAAGCTTATTGCTTGCTCTCAACTCAGTGTTCTAAATGCACTTCCACAGTTATTAATTGAGAGCTTTCGATGCCAGATACCATTTTGCATAAGTATGATTGTGTGGCAAGTACAATCATTGCCTGTGCCCAGGGAGTCAAGCAATTTTCCTTTACGAAAAATTCTTACACCAGGCCGGGAATCGAACCCAGCCACCTCCAACATAGTGTTGCTTTGTAGCCGCGCTTTTACCGATTGACCTAAGGTAGGACCTTGGCCGGATACATTTTTTTTTCACTACTACTTTCCTTTCATATTTCCTCCATATGTGTTGCACAATTTCAAGTGAAACTGGGTGTTTCTGAGCGTTTGTCGATCTCACGATTGCGAATTTTCTGAGATCAAGCGAAATCTGTTTCACGGACAGTTTAAACTTTTTGAATACACACGGAACGAACTTAGGCGGCAAAACACCACATCTGCGCTGTGGTGTAGACCAACTGTAAAAAAATGCTGACGGAATGTTAAAACTGGCCTCAATAATATCGTCGAAAAATACGATTTTTGACAGGTACAATTTATTTCATCCAAGAAAAAATGTCGATTTCCAGATAAAAACTAATCTGGCAAAATGTTAATAAGAATTTTTAATGATTGACGACTTGGCCTCTGTGTTTAGCACAATAAATACCTAGTAATACTTTCCCATATATGCACAGTTCCGAAGAAGCATTTAATTTTCTGCGTTATCTAATGCACATAAAAGGAATGCTAGATTTGACATAAATTAATCGTAAATTTAAGCCAGATATTGCTGGAATCAGGTCTGTTGTATGGAAAATTGCAAACAATGTTGTACGCTGTATGAAAGATTGCAAACAATTACGTTGTTTACGCTTGCTTTGGTTGGAAATTGATCTTGGGAACATTTTACGCGTCTGTTAAAATTCATTATTTTTTTTCTGTGTTCCACAGATGAATCTGTCAACATAAGAATAATAAGGCCAAGTGTATGATTTATGTTGCCCTGTACTGTAATTTTTTTGTTTTATAACTGAGTGTAATTCAAACATATATTTCTTTATCTTGCGGGTGTAAAATTGATAAAGAATTTTTTCTCGATGAATGTTTGTCATTGCTTTTATGGATAATCTTCTCGAACTTTGAAAACAACTGCATTCGGGGTTTCCCTTAATTTCTTAGAATGTTTTGTTATTTTGACAGTATTCTCAAAATACCATTGAAATTTACTCCACCTGATTTATTTGGTTACCGTCAGAAATCTCTTTTAATAAAACATTATAAAAGCTTTTGGAGATGGCTAGCAACCATTTTAAGTGACCAACGTCACTTGTATTTACCCACCCCTACAAATCCTCGAGAAAACTTGTACAATTTCTTGTGGTTTTTATCGTTCTGAGTTGTAACCGAAAAATCAATGTTGAGACGAAGACTAAAAAATACGAAAATTTAAATTCCTTATTCAAGTGGTTGATGCCTTTCCGATGCGTCTCGTGATCGAAGGTTGAACTTGTTAAACGAGTAAAGACATTGACAATTCCAAGAAATAAGTGTTACCCTTTGGTTTCATTCGTTTCTTGGAACTGTCAATACCTTTACTCGTGTATGGGTATTTCTTAGTATAGTATTTCTTTAAATAATGAAACTGGAACAGTTCAAAAGATTCCCATAGATGTTTCGTTCAACATTTTGAAGGAGAACACATATCTCAAAAAAGTAAAATTTCATGGATAGTAGAAATAGTCATTGGTCAGACAATTTCAATAGTAGAAATTGGTGAGACAATTCCAATCTAATGTAATCTAATCTATTCTAATATAGCTGTGGCAAATCAGCAAAGCATCCTCCTGGATAATGCTGGATATACTTACCTATGTTCTCATGTCTATTTGAAATACGTGTCAAAACATAGACGTGTAACATATTCCTAATCGGCTAGCCCCACTGTGCAGCGTTTGAGAGGCAAGATGATTCGAAAAACATGAAGATCAAGAACTCAAGAAATCAAGATCAAGACCTTGATGTCTGTTTGGTGAATGCTGTGTGAGAGAACATGTGTGCAGGAGTAGTACCAGTGAATACATATGGAACGCTCTCTTTATTGACCTCAAACTTAACGCATAACAGCTTAACTTCTTTATTTCAACAAAGGTTAATTCACATGACTCGATTGGATTTGGATTTCGTGAAAATCTTTTTCCATGATGCTGTGATCACACATAACTTTCTCGAAAAACGCTAAAAAAAACGATAGCAAATTGGTGAGACCATTCCAATTCTTTAAAACTTATTCACGATAACTTCGATCTAAAATAATTTAATTTTCGTTGCCAATATTTGATATTTTTCCATCGAAAGACTAGTTTTGAGCAAATCGACAATGGGAAAAACGCGCATTGAATGGAACAACAGACAACATGAGAAAACATCTAGGATGTTAGATAAGCTTTCTTTTTTAATGTGTATGGTTTCCATGTACATAATGTTTTCCATTTGTTTAGTCGTGATATTGACGGTAGAACAGTTAAGGCGAATTAATGTATTGAAAATCAAAGCAACCCACAACTTACATTTTTACTATTTTCCAAAGAAATATTCCCACTGTCAGAGTTCATCAAAATTTACTCACATTTTCTGAATGGTGAGAGCATGATAATGAGCATAATTGGCCGCCCGAAGTTGCTACTCCCTTATTCCTAGATCTGTTATTAGAGAACCAATAGATGATGCTTAGGACTAACATGCATCCTCAATGTGTAAAAACTGGTGATCCCAAACTAAGGCAATACCAGAGCAGGCCTCGCCCGAATGTAGGTCAAATAAGGAAAGGGTAGGAATGTGTTGACGCTCGCTTCATTGGAAGCCCAGAATACCTCTGAACTTCCACGAAACTGGCATGTTATCCAGGCAGGGTTCGTTTTGGTAAACGATAAGCTGAATTCACGCAGCGTTTAGACCTGTAGGTCAAGTATAGATATGAGAACTTATTCTTCAAGAAGTTCTGCGACGACCCTGAACATCCTTCAAACTGAATATTGCATTTAATTTAGTTTATTATCCAAGTACTAGTTTGTTCGGCTACGGCTGTAAAGCACAATTTCTTTACCCATGGGAGCTCGAGAACAATCTGAAACAATCTTTAAACCCTACGATTGAGACAGTTATAACCCTCTAACCACTTTCCAAAAGTCCCTATTATGTCGATTTACGTATGTTATATTATTTTCAAGATACTTATGTTTACCACCATCTTGCCAAAGCTTTCTTATTTGTCTTCAAGATGAATGTTTGATGTATATTTTAGGGTTGAAAACCCGCATAGGTTTCACAAAACATCAAAAAATCTTTTGGAAAACGGGGATGGCAATATTGGGTCATTTATCATTGCATTCGCAAGTCCAATCAAACTCTATGCCTAAGCATGTCGAGAAATTTTGCGAACCAGAAATATCCCTAGTTATGACCAAGGAACCGAACCCGACCACCGTCAGCCTTCTAAACTGAACAAATTGCAAACCTACAGAGTCAGTACTAATTAGACCATGTTTTCAGCTTGAACCATTTATCTGCACGCTGAATGCGCGGGGCCCCTTGCAAGCCCGATGTCAATGGTTTGCTGCACTGTAGTACTCGATCTCTCAATTACATCAGTTATCAACACAACCCGACCCGCAGTCGTGTGTTTCATACTTTTTCCTAGTCACGTGTCTAAAAACTGGTTGTTTTTGTTATTGCATCGCGCGCTTGCTAGATGTTGTTGCTGCCGCCGCGCATCCATGTGATTGTGAAGTAAGTGGAGAGCCCTCGACCAGGGACGCTCCGCAAATTTCAAGCGGTTCTTGACGTGTTCACGGGAAAAAGGCTAATCCCGGGTAAACAGGTCGACAGGCACGGTTTATGTCGTGGTCGGTTAAAGCTGGTTTTCTGTTTAGCTGGCGACGCAAACGATATAGACTGCAAATACGATTTTGCGGATCAAATGCTTCTCAGAAGGATGATTCAATTTATTACTGTGCTCCGGGTATTCTACCCTACAAGCCAGCAAGACACTCTTATGTCGGAGATCCGACTAGGTGCAAAAAAATCATGTGAAATTTATCCCTAGCATCTCATTAGTTGGATTTGTTTATTCCTAGGGACGATATTTCGGTTTGTGTCGATTCAAAGAAAGCTTGGTCATCAGCCGTAAAAATATACACTTATTTTGCCGAACGGTAACTCACCATGGAATTGCAATTTCGAAAATAACGCATGATTCAACGTCAGCCCACACCAACAACCAGAAGAAGGGCGAGAGCAGCTTATTCCGTCTTGATTCGCGCCGCAGCATATGATTCACCTCTCAAACGTCCGGCTTGGAATTTCTTACGTCGCCTTATTCATCTCGATTATGACGACGCTCGCTGGCGCTGCCGACCTACGACGACGTCGTCGTCGACGGTAGATCATACCTACATCATATTTGAAAATCTAAATCCAAACCAGTTAAAAGAGCAATGCGGCGGTAGGACCACGCGCCATCAGCGCTAGACAAACAAAATAAGAGAAAAGATTTGCACAATTTTGCAGCCATCGTCTTGACCTCGTGCGACGTTCAACAGGCAGAGAGCTGACCATTGGTGTAAAAAAAGGGACGTGGGGGGTGTGCCCCTCCCTCCTGGTCTATTAAAACATTTGAATAGGATTCAGATCAATCTTGTCCTCGGATTTTATAAAGTTACTTGAAATTGATAGGTTTTTTGTTCAGTTAATTATTCTACTAAATTGGTCAATGCTCAGAACTATATTGTTATCTATCTCTAGTATATAAATGGACTCGCATCATAATGTCTCGAGAATTGTATTGTTATATATCTCTATGTATATAAAATGAATGTATACATAAAACCGCGAATAACTCGAGAACGATTCATCCGATTTAATTCATCAATTACATGTTGTGTTCGTCTATGCCCAAGACAAATTTTAATTGCAAAAGATTTTAAAGATTTTAAAAATTCTTAAACGGAAAATAAAAAAATTGGATAGTATCGTTTTCTCATTCATTTTGCATAGGGAGATTTACTGTTATTATTTATTTTTAATTTCCAATTTGATCATACGAATGCACAGTTTAGATGATTGCAAAAGTTAAGAAATGAAAAAACTATTTCGATTTCGATTTCGCGGGAAATTGGAATATTATCTCCAGGGAAAATTTTAAAATTTCAAAACATTAATGTAGGTAGAATTTATTTTTGACTTAGATCGAAATGATACTCTGAAAGATCATTTTATTTCGAAATCTTTGATCGGTACATGCTCATGAAACAACATTCCTTAACATTCAAATAGCGTAGGTAACGTTTGACACACTGAGGCCTATTCCGCATGGTACTACAGACTTCTTCAGTGTCAAGCACTCATTTTTTGTATGGTACTTCACTAGATGGAGCACCTATAATTGCAAAAAATTGCGCGTTATAGGTTTACGTTAACCTCGTGCTTGAAAAAGACTTCTCAGAAATTAGGTTTTTACTCGTATCCTACAATGTATATCTTCTAATTGTATGCAAGATCAATCCACTTGAAATTGCTAAAGTTGATGCTGCATTGAAGTTATTTTTTGGACGTGAATTAGCCGATTTTCAATGTACAAATTGTGACGAAATCATTTTCGAAAGATTGCTTCAGTAAGGTTAAAATAGGAAGTTTCAGTAATTATTGGAACAATGATTTTGGATATACTAGTTATTTGTGCTTCGTATTTCAATAATGCGTCTTCAGATTTTACCGTCAGCTATCGTATCGTCAGCTCATGTTTAGTGATTTTGCCGGTGATTGAAGTAGTATTTTTGCGATTCCGGTGAGTTCATTGAAAGTATTCGAGATGATGCATTTAACACTGCTTCAAGGATAATACTCAGAAGCATTGCAATTTCAGTGTTTGAGAGATATGAGAGATAGTACATTCGTCGCGAATTCGTGCAGAAAGAACTCATGAGGAACGAGAAGCACATACAGCTGCTGAAGGTCTGAGTGCAACCGCGACCTGCGCCGTCAAGTTAGTGTAGACGCCAATCTTCGAGTGAGAAGAAGTGCCGTGAATGCACAATTACATCGTACCGCTTTCCAGTATGACTGCACGAGTGACTACTGAAAACCACCATGTACAGTGTGTCTCATAATAGGTGTCACCTTTCTTCAGTCTTGGTTTATTTCAGCTGGGTAATTTTAACAGCGGAATCGATTATACCCAGCTTATCACTGAAGATAATTGAGCGATTCCGTTTGTTTATATGTATACATCAGCTACCATGGAAGCCATACGGGAGCAAGTTTTCAAATTACATTTGCAAAAGCTTAGACCGTGTCAGATGTTCGAAAGCCTTAAGCAGTTCGGAGTGAGTAAGCGTTTTGTTGTTCGTACGTTGAAACGGTTCAAGGAAACTGGAAATGTTCATATTCAACACAAAGAAGGTGCCAGAACGAAGAAAAAGATCAAATGTGTGAGGGATCGAATAAGACGTAATTCGGCCGTATCTTGCCGTAAATTGAGCAAACAATTTCAAATGTCCCCTGCTTCAATGAGCAGGCCCTTCAGACATGATCTGGATTGCAAGCCGTACAAGAAACAACGGGTTCACGGGTTGACGGAGCGTCAAAAGCAAGCCAGGGTCCAAAGAAGCAGAAATCTTTTGGTTCGGCACGGTGACTGCGAGATTTTATTTTCGGATGAAAAGCTCTTCCTCCTTCAGGACAGTCAATCAACAAAATGATCTTGCCAATATTCCAAGAGATAAACTAGCTGTAGAACGCTATCAGAATGTATCGGCGCTGTTTCACGAAAAGGAAAACTTCCTCTTCTTTTCAACCCATTTTGTTTTAGTGACACTGATTGTGAGACACCCTGTAGTACAAAGTAAACATTACTGTTAACTATAATTTAGAAGAAAAATTGTACTCCATATTCCAACTACCTTGCTTATCTTCGACAGATACGCGTATTCGTCATAATGTGCAGATTCTTCAGTGTCTCGTACTAATAACTCGATTTATTAGTCGAGTTATTAGTACGAGACACTGAAGAAGTCTGCACATTGTAGACGAAATACGCGTATATGTCGAAGATAAGCAAAGGTAGTTGGAATTAAATGGAGATTACTAATTTTTCTTCTAAATTATAGTTACAAGTATTCCACTAAACAGCTCAAACCCTCTAGGATTTACCACCGTTGACTCAACCATTAGATTCACTATTTACTTTGCCGCAACTTACCAATATCATGACATTTCGTCACGAATGCTCACAAATACAACGGTTGGTTTCAAATGACTCATCGCTGGTATGATGCATTGCAATATCTCCTCTAGTTTTCCCCAGAAGATGAATATCACTTTTAAATCAAGACGATCACGTCTTGAGTCAGGCTATTTCGGGTGGAATCGTGAATGCTCGTGAAAAATTTCTTTAATAGGACAGTCCATGTGACTCTACAAAGTTTTGACGTGGAACAACTCATTTTATGTTTAGTGTATGAATACTACTCGGGAGAGGTATCATTTCCGTCAAACTTTTTGAAAAAGTATAGTTTTACGCCAAAGTAGGAGGTCACACAAACTTTTTGCTTCTAAATATGAACTAAAGGGCGATACGGTCAAAATTTGGTCAATATCAACTTGACGTATTTCTTTCAATTTTGCATTTAAAAACCTGAACACCCCTCATTTTGAAGGTGTGTGTGTGAGAATGTTGCTCCTATTTTGATTTTGGAATTCACTCTTCAGTTGTCAAAATGCCGTCCAAGCAAGAAGAGCAGCGTATCAAAATTTTGCTCGCGCATCGCGAAAATCCGAGCTTACTCGCACGCAAAGTTGGCAAAATCGCTAAGTGTTGCCAAATCAACCGTTACAAATGTAATTAAAGTGTTTGGGGAACGTTTGTCGACAGCCAGGAAGTCTGGATCGGGGGAAATCGAAAACCGGAAGCCGCTGAGACGACAAAGAGAGTTGCCGGTAGTTTCAAGCGAAACCTCTAGCCTATCTCCGAGATGCCGCAAATAAGCTGGGTGTATCGTCTACAACCGTGCATCGAGCCAAAAACGAGCCGGACTATCGACTTACAAGAAGGTAGTGACTCCAAATCGCGATGATAAACAAAATACGACGGCCAAAGCGCGATCCCGGAGGCTGTACACGACGATGCTGACGAAGTTTGACTGCGTGGTAATGGACGACGAAACCTACGTCAAAGCCGACTTCAAGCAGCTTCGGGACAGGAGTTTTATACGGCGAAAGGAAGGGAAAGGTAGCAGATATTTTCAAGCACACGAAACTGTCAAAGTTCGCAAAGAAATATCTGGTTTGGCAAGCCATCTGTACCTGTGGCTTGAAAAGCAGCATTTTTCATAGCTTCCGGGACTGTCAACCAAGAAATTTACGTGAAAGAGTGTTTGAATAAACGTCTGCTGCCTTTCCTGAAGGAACACGGTTGTTCCGTACTAGCTTTGCTGATTTGGCATCTTGCCATTACGGTAAAAGGCCATGGAGTGGTACGCCGCCAACAACGTGCAGGTGGTTCCCAAGGATAAGAACCTCCCAACACGCCAGAGCTCCGCCCAATTGAGAAATACTGGGCTATTGTCAAGCGGAACCTAAAGAAGACCAAAAAACTGCTAAGGACGAGCAGCAGTTCAAGGCAAACTGGCTTTCTGCGGCGAAGAAGGTGGACAAGGTGGCTGTACAAAATCTGATGGCAGGGTCAAGCGTAAGGCCCGGCAATTCTGGATTTGGAAAAGCGGAAGCCTAACTGAATATTTTTCCTGAATTTTATACTAATTGAACTTGGAAAAGAAATTTAATTTGATTTTTAAATAAACGATTTCACCGATTTACACGCGTTTTCCCTTGACCAAATTTTTGACCGTATCACCCTTTATTCCACAATCATCTGTTTTTGCTAAAGTTAATGCTGCATTAAAAATTACTTTGATAATCACTCAGGTTTTCAATACATATTTTGCCAAAAAGATTCTTGAAAGATTAATTATTTAACTTGAAGATGGAAATTTCTGTAATTATTGAAACGATGAAGTTATTTTTCTTCAATGTTAAATATTCAAGTTATTCGTGTTTCGTTTTTCAGTGAGGTGTCTTCAGATTGTACCGTTGTCAGCTCATGTTTTGTGATTTCACTGGTGATTGAAGTAGTATTTTTTGCGATTCCGGTGAGTTAATTGGAGTTTATCGGCATTGCAATTTTATTGCTTGAGAGATATGACTCGAACTAATGAAACCCGATTGAACGATATGGATCAAACTATTGTCTCACATAACAGTCGCAACTGCACCAAGCATTAGTGATTCGCTCATTCAAATCCGAAACTTTTTGAGTACATGCGTCACGAATTCGTGTGGAAGAACTCAGAGAGAAAACGAGTGAGCGACATACAGCCGATGATGGTCTGAGACAGTGCAACCGCGATCTGCGTCGTCAAGTTAGATCAGACGCCAATCTTCGAGTGAGAAGAAGTAAGGTCAATGTAAAATTACACCGTACCGGTTTCCAATATGACTGCACGAGTGACTACTGCAAACCGTCATGTAGTACAAAGTAAACTACCACAGTTGACTCAACCACCAGATGCACTATTTTTTTTTTTTTTAACTCTTTATTTATTCCAAATTTTACATTGTTTTACATTCATATATTATCCTAGGTGATCCTGCTAAGTAATTAACATTTCAACCTTATATGCTATCATTAATATCTAATTGTGTTAATATTATTTTTAGTTTGTCTATTCAGAATTTTTAACGCGGTTTATTTTGCCTGCGTGTCAGAATTACAGTTGATTTCTTAAAACTAGTTCTTATCTATAGAGAGAATTGATCATTGCAATTGAAGATTGCAATGATTTTTGTCTAAAATTATGAATTATTTTGTTGGACATTTCTTCTAGAGTCTCAACGTTTGAAATTCTATGTAATCCAATAGTACTGAACCAGGGTGGCAGCTTCAAAATCATTTTCAGAACTTTGTTCTGAATCCTTTGAAGTGCTTTTTACCTAGTTGCACAACAACTAGACCATGTTGGCACAGCATAAAGCATGGCCGGTCTAAAAATTTGTTTGAATATTAGATGTTTGATCTTTAAACAAAGTTTGGATTCTCTGTTTATAAGAGGATACAAACATCTTATGTACTTATTACATTTGGCTTGAATGCCCTCAATGTGATCTTTAAAAGTTAATTTTTGATCAAGTATCAGTCCAAGATATTTTACTTGACTTGACCAAGAAATTGGAACTCCGTTCATAGTGACTATATGACTATTACTTGGTTTCAAAAATGCAGCTCTAGATGCACTATTTGCTTTGTCGCAACTTACCAGTATCACGACATTTCATGACGAATGCTCTCAAATGCAACGGTTGCTTTCAAATGACTCATCGCTCATATGATGCATTGCAATAACTCCTTTAGTTTTCATAGGAGATTATGAATATCACGTCTTGAGTCAGGGTTTCTCGGGTGGAATCGTGAATGCTTGAAATTATTTCTTTAATACACTGAAAGTTAATTTTAGTTTATATTACAAAATTGAAAGTAATACTCACTAATCCATTCGTTGTTTTCAGCAACGAAACTGATTTGTTCTTTTATGAAGATACATTCGTAATTAATTGCACGCGCAACTGTCAAAAGCACGAAGCTTTTGTTGACACATAAAGAACATTCGTACATTGTACGGAAACAATGCCAATAGCTACGAAAATTTTGTCACAAATTAAAGAAACTCTTGGCGAGACTGACAGATCTACTTTATCGACTCAAAATGTAATTGACAAAAAAGCGCAATCACGTGGAATTGTCCAGCGTTTTTTTTATTGTTTCAGGCATGGGGTTCAAACCTCAATATTTGGAAAGTACTGATTCTAAATCCGTGGTTGATCTCACTAGGCCACGCTGACTCGTGATTACAATCTTGATTAATGAGCATGAAGTTATAGCTCACGACAGAGCTTTGATTTTTATTTTGGGATAGATAAATTATTTCCGCCCATACCAGCAGAAACACCATCGTGCATCAGTACGGTATAAAAGAGAAACAGCGATTGGCTGGTCATCACGAAGTTCATTTCGTGCATTTTACAAAACGATGTAAGTGATAGCATTTCACCCGATAAAAAGCATTATGAATGTTTCATACAATATACGAGACATTTGCTCTATGTACAAAATCCACGTTTACGAAACGCGTGAAAGCTACTTTTACGAAAATAAATTCAGTGTAAAAAATACAAGGGACAGTCTATGGGGTCTTACAAAGTGTTGACGTAAACTACTAATTTTATATGTTTAGTATAGGTTAAAATACTACTCGGGAGAGAATCATTTCCGTTTTGAAACAATGAGAGTGTTACGCCAGAGTAGAAGGTTTTTTGAACTGCGTGTGATTTAATAGAATTACATCATTCTTGCATTCGATTGAATCAATCATAAACTTTTTGCATTACAATTTCAATTGCGTGCTCTAAGTAAAGTAGTTCAAGTATGTGCATAAATGGCTTGTCTTTTTTCTTTTTCATTTAATTGAGTTTCATTCCACATTCCAACACTGCGGGCGGTAGTGTTTGCTTCTTTAACCGAGTCAACCTCTAGAATTCCATAATCACCTAACTAAACTTGGGATCAGTCATAGACAGGAGACGAGGAGTTGAATAAACTGCTATCCGGCGTGACCATATTACATGATGGTGTCCTGCTGCCCAAAAAAAACCCGGAAAGAATTATTATTCAATTGCGCTCTCTTTGAAAGAAATCCTGATTATTATGATTACATATGAGAATAATCAGAAAAGAGTTTTCTAGTTGCTTTACGTCAAAACTTCTCCAAAATTCTCTGAAGTTGTTAGAAGCTTAACATAGGGTATAAAGACATGTTTACACAAAATTCTCTCGATTGCAGAATGTTAACACACTTTCGAAGACACTTTAAAGTGAATTGCAAATGTTACGATTATTCCGGAAATAACTAAGCATAGCATTTTTATTCCTAGTAAGGGTGTCAACTTAAAAACCATAGAAAAATTACGCGATATTTCGGAATGCTCCAACCGATTGCGTGAAATGTTTTAGATAGTGTAAAAACTTTGTTAATAATCCGTCCGCTAGGTTAATAATGTGTCACGGAGAACAGTTCTGGCGATAGATATTATGATAAATTTGAACTAGAAAAATCATCCTGGAAGATCTTTTGAAAAGATCTAAAAGTGACAATTTTGCTGCCAGTTAATACAGAGAACTGGATTGGAGGTCCTTTAATTCCTCTAACACTAAATTTAATTCAAACACTAATTAATGTCAGCTGCAACAGAACCCCGTGTAAAGCCAACTAGAAGTTTAGGGAAGATTTCATGGAGAAAAGTTCTCAAGAGGCTTGGTGGAATTCATAAATAGTTCTGACATAAGTCATACAGAGAGAATTAGAGAAATATTACATGTGAATCTTAACTGGAAATTAGAAGAAAAATATATTTTCCATTTACTCCAGCTACCTTTGCTTATCTTGGCAGATACGCGTATTTCAGATACAATGTGCAGAATTCTTCAGTAGTCTCCTACCAATAACTCGACTGTCAAGTTATTAGTACGAAACACTGAAGAAGTCTGCACATTGTGGACGAAATACGCGTATCTGTCAAGATAAGCAAAGGTAGTTGTAAATAAATGGAAAATACTAATTTTTCTTCTCATTTCTAGTTAAAAAATTGTTGTAAACAGATTTCTTCCATAATACCATTGCCTGTCAAATGTTATATTGTACACATACTGGCACACACACTAAATTACAATTTACGGAGTTGGTGTTAATGGAAAAAAAATTGTTCCGTGACAAATGTTCATTTAACACATAGTACGCTAATAAATGACACTATACGAAATTGGTGGGAATACGCATATGGGTTAATTTTTGGAAATCTACTAGGTTTGGAAACAGTCTTTAAAGGCCACTTTTGCTAGGATTAATCTACTGTGCCGTTCAGTGCACATATGAACTAAACAATTATCAATTGCCAAACAAGTTTTGCAATATTATCATTTCGAAAAACAAAACTCAAAACATCAGTCCCCTCAACCCAACGTCCCAGTTACGCCTATGCGAGCGACGTTGCAGGGGTACGACCGAAATTAAACCGAACGAAAAAAAAAAGTAAACAAAAATGCGCCAGTCACTGCGCCGGTTAAATAAAAAGCTCCAACACGCGCAACGCGTGGTGAAATCGCTTGACGGCCATCGGAATGACGTCATAGCAGAAAGGTATGGGCCATGGAAACAAATGGTGTAGATATTTAACGTTTTTATTTTTTAGGCAGGCCAGCTCAACCGGATGGCAGTACAGTTTTGGGTTTAACTAATTTGGGAACCGCGTGGGGTACGGAGTATGATTGTACTTGGCACACAAAAATACTAATAAATAACTGAAAGTGGGCTTAAAACACTTAACGAAGGTGATCACTGTAGGCAATTAAAAAATTATATAATAGTAAAAAATGTGTTGTAGTTTCGATCAGCAATAAGCTCGAAGCGCTCAAAAAGAAGAAGACGTGTAAAATATATATTAAAAATATGCTACTACTACATCGTTATAAAACTGAAATTCATACGTTATAAGATTGAAATTCGAAAACAGACTGTAAACTAAATGTCTAAATAGACTTACAATTGCTTCTTCTTGAGTTGGAGATTTTCTTTTGGTGATTTTTTTTTTAATTTTTTTTATTCTTAACTTAACTTCTTAATCACCTTTGGTTCAAAATTAATAATTCGATATGTATTCTACTGGTAATATCTTCTGATTCGAACTTTTTTTTTAAATTTACCATGCAGAATCGCTATCTTGAAAATTTAGTTCACACAGTAGGAGCACATTTTATAATGCAATATTTTATGTTTTGTGACGCTACATTTATTTGCATGATATTGAACAGAAATTCACACTAATTTTTCGAGCTGTGCATATAACGCTTATTTCTTATCTAAACAATTTGATTGACGGCTATGATATTAATAGTAGTTTCAAATTTGTTTTACTTTTAATATTAAAAGTTTTCATAAAAAGGCTGACTGCATTTCCCAAAATTCACGTATATTCATTACATTCCAGATGTATTTGTTGTAGTTGTATATCACGTGGTGCTAAATCAAAACAATTATGTGTAATAACTGCACATCGTTGAATCAACTTTGCTATTTGTAAAACAAAATCCGATCAAATTTCGTAGATTGTCTCATAATCCTCGTTTAGAATCTGCTATAAAACAAACAGCACATTAGAGTCTAGTTCAATCGGAATGAAGACTTTGTTCAGAGTCCCCACAAACACAAGAAGACACATACATAATCCTTTACAAGAATCGCTCTGCATCCTGAGTAAGATACTGAAAAACAATAGTGTCTTATCCACACACATAACGATTTTTGAAGAGATCACACATTTTATCTGATTGTATGTATTGAAATTCGATTGCTTCACTAAACCCCCTAAAATTTTATTTGAAATAAGATTTGAACGATTCTGTGTTTTCATCCGTTCCAGAAATTAAAAGAATAATCGGCAGTGAAAACTGATATTGCGCGTTTTTTCTGTGGACTATCATACTACAGCCATTCAAAATTAATTGAAACCCGAAAACAATCCAATAAAGGATATGTTGAACGAAATGATGTACAATTGGAATGATCTCACCAATTTTCCAATTGTAGGAAATTTAACTACTTTAATAAAATTGTTCCTGTTGAACATAATGAGCTAAAACTTTACGGCACTTCCTTGAACTGAAATCGTGTTCGATAAAACGCTGTTGTTGTTATTATGATTGAAAGAACTCGTTGAACATGTTGAACTTTCGATCAAAAGATGGCTATTTTACCTAACCCAAAACTTTAGTCAGATCCACTAAGAATCCCAAACATGATTCGCATACTAAATTTTTAATCATTCAATCAGCGTGTCAAGTAGATTTTTTCATATGCAACTTTTGCAAAAATATCTTAGCTCTAAATTTCTACAACTAATCTGTAGAAAATACATCCAGATTCTTCAGTATGATCGCTATCAAAATCGTTAGCAAGATTTACTGGAATCCTTAATAAAGTATCACAACTCCAAGCACAACAGTCTCATTTTCTCATATGCCTCGAATCTAAAATAAGATTTGTTCAAGAACCTAAGAAAACATTCTCTCAAAATTTCTTAAAAGATCCGCTCAGGGTGTTGAAGAAGCTTAAAACCGCTAGCAAGCTTCACTAAGATTTTATTATCTATTCGAAATGTCGCACAAGATTTGCCTAGAGATATAAACCCAACAAACGTCAATGCTGAATAACTAATTCAGCGCCAACATTTGATTAGGGCGAATCTGCTTTTGTAAACAAACACTTTGTCTGCAAATTTATCGGAAATTGCAAACAATTCTTTCAAATAGAATATATTTGCGGATAGATATAAAGCTCCTCTTTCTTAAAGAATGCTTAATTTGTTTTTTTGACCTTTTTTTCAAGAGAAAATGACTAAGAAAGCCATTGTTTACAAAAGCAGATTCGCCCTAATCTAATGTTGGCGCTGAATTGTTCAAACAAATTTGGCGAAGCTGTTCAGCTTTTTCTTCTAGAAAGCTGAATAACTTCTCCAAATTAGTTTGAACAAGGGATTATTTGACACTGATGTTTGTTGGGAATACAGCACACTCAAAACAAATCTCAATTTGCAGTTTTTCAAAAATTTCGCCAAGGTAAACAAAGAAACCGTAGGAAGATTGCTAATAAAATCTGAGCAAAATTTGATCAGAATGATGAAATAGAAATAGATGAAACGACTGCTAAGGAGTGGAACGGTCAGAGACTGCTGCATAGATGCCCTAATTTTGTTACGCCTCTTTTGAAAACATTTTCCAATGCTCTGTGAAACCTTCGTGGTTTAACAGCGGTTTTATTGCACTCGAACGTATCCTGAACCTCTATCCTGAGTGACAATATTCAATTTTTTTTTGAAAACAAAAATCTGAAGCGTGAAAAGGTTGACCAAATCAAACTTTATTTCTTTTTGAAGTTCATTGTCTACAAAATACAGGAAAATTATTGGATTGATTTTATAATTTTTAAAATGAGAACTGTTCGGCTTTACAACACCTTTTTGTATTGTATTCACATTTTTTTTTGAGCTGAAGCTAATTTGCTTTGGACTGTTTTTTTGTAATAAATTTTTTTTCTGAGTTTTCTTGATGTTCCGCTCAACGATTGCCCAATATTTTTCTTTTCCATACACCTCTAGGGATTTTGAATGGTTTTTCGACTTGCACGGTGTTGACGTTATACTATTCCTTCTGACTGGAAATCAGGTCTGTGTTACGATAAATAAAACGCAACATGTGTTTCTACAAACATTCCTTGGTTGATTTTTTTTTATTTTTATTAGAGTGGCTTTCAGCCTCCTGGGCTGGTTCGCCACTTACCTTGGTTGATATTTTTTCTGCTCTCAAGTGCAAGTCGCTAGTCAAACCAATTTTTTTCATGTTCTTTCAACAATTGTTTCTGGAAATCTAAGAAATTTTAAAATGAAACTGCACTTGATCACCTTCAAAAAATTAAAAAAAAAACACTGAAACACTTTTTCAAGCTATCATTAGTAAACGTGAGCAAATTCCTTTAAATTACACTAGAAAAAGCTTAAATTTGGACAGATAGGGTTATTTTCTCTGTGATTTGGTGTGGAAGCTGCTTGAAATCGGGAACAATTAGAACTTTGCTTATGCGCGAGTAACATGTTGATACGCTATTTCTATTTCAAGCCTGACCTTTCCAATCAGACCAAGGCCGGTGTGACCTCTGCTGTACACAGCAGTTGCCTCCATTGTATTCGGTCCAATGCTGTACCTCGCCAGCCTCGCTGCCTGCGACGGGTTGCGATCCTCTTCTTCTTGTGTCCTGTCGTCTTACATTTTTACGACATGCCCAGCCCATCGTTGGGCTATTCCTATTCATATGACATATTTTTGTTAACTAAATGTGAAATGGTTGAAACCTAAAAGAGTCAAAATTCCGTTCACTGTCACGTACTAAATAAATTGCGTTTTTTATTTATTTATTTTTCAATATGCCAAATTCGAGTCGACTAATTTTAACTGTTACACCCTTTACCCTGTCCACATTGAAAAAATAAGGACAAACTGCTTTTATTAATTTCAAAGTTAATAAAATGTAATCAAGTCAATCAACATCAATCAATTTATGTCGTATCTTCGTGTAAAGGCGTGTACAGAAAAATTAGTTGTATAGTGGAGTAATTTCCACAAATCTCGCAAGAGCGATCAGACTCAATTTCCCAAGCAAACATGATCCTTATTCTGTTGGTGTGCGTTAAACCAAAATTCTCCTTGTTTCTATACGAACAAAAAAAAATCAACGCTCCAAATTTATCTCCCAACCAAAACAATGCCAAGAAACGTTTTATTGTTACCGTCAAGACCATGCGGCAATCCAAAACGAGTTGAACTTCACCGCACCTGTTCGTTGTTTTCCTTACCTTCTCTCTGTCACGTCGTTCCAATTTGATCTTACCTAGCCTGGTCGATCATTCAGACCGATCGAAAAATTATGTAGTATTTAAACAAAAGTTATTCAAAAATGTAACTAACTCGTCAATGATTTGTTCCAGAGAAAAACGGGACAATGAGGTCAAAGATTGCAAACCAAATCGACCTTACTGTAACTTCTTTTGGCAATGAATTTAGCGATCTTCTGTCCCCCTTTTTTTAAAAACCTCCATCGGCAAGATTTCCTTCGACAACTCGATATCCTCCTAGGCCTTCCACCAATTGTGCCATCTGCATTCCATCTCTTTTCACCACATGTGTGCATGTGTGTAGTTGTGCTATGCTTTGTTTTTTCCCTCACATTCTGATTTGGTTACCTACAACCTACTGTCGTCCACGTCTTTCACCACAGAACAAGAACAACAACAGTTCCACCGACCGACCAACCGAATCAACCAAGGGGGCAAGAATCGAAATAAAGAACACCACGAGGAAGGTCTCTCTTCTGCTCCCAACTAGCAGCTGCTTCCATCGAGGCAGTCGTCTTTCTTAAGCCATCGTCGTCATCACCACCGCACACCACAGCAGCAGCAACAACAACAGAACCATAAAGTAGACGGGGCAGAAGAAACTTGGCTTAGAGATCGAAGTTCGTTAACCTTATTTCCGGTTCAATTATTTTTTTGTATTCCTTCGTTCGTCTCTCGCCGCCCGAATACTCGGCAAGCGTGTTCTTCGTGCATAAAGCTATAGATAGTCAAGATTGGTGGGACTCATTTTCAATGTTCTGTGTGTACCTTCAACGTTCTATACACACATCTTGTTGCTCTGTAGGAACGACGACGCGCGCGAAGAATAAGGATCAGGTTCAAGCGGGGATGGGTATAATTCTTCGGGATTCAGTTGAGCGGGCACGGAACTCTTGATCCGTTTGGGCTGAATCCTTGGAAGGTTGGCTGTATTCATTCTGTTTGGCATCATCGTCGGTAGCCCCAAAATGACCCTTATTTTTTTCCTTTTGCCTGATTGAGTGTTTCCGGTCCGATTGGCAATCCTCTGACCGCAGGTAATCGAATGCAATTGCAATCGACAAGGGCGTAGCTGAACGCTGTTCGTCTGGGAGGAACTTATTGGCTACGTCAGAGTGGTTTGGGTAATTTTTCAGTTTTTCTAATTGTTAAACTAAAAATTGACGTATTGATTTCTCTACGAGATTGTAGATATGTACTGCAAAGTGTACTGCGCTCGATTTAAAAAAACTTGTGTGATTTGTTAATTTGGCATCGGAAGTATTGTAAACAATAATTATTGCCTCAATTTATCCACAACCGGTGTATATGTTACCGCTAAATATTGCCATTGAAGTTTGATCTTTCTAGGCTAAACAGCCATTGGCCAGTTCGTGACAACAAACAAGAACTTGTTCAACTAGTTTAGTCTTCAAGAGGCTGTTTTAAGTTAATGAATCAAGGTTTACTAAATGTAAGAAAGCGTTTCATTTAAAAGGAATCATGATGGAACTAGGAGCAAGTTGAATTACATCGAATAGTAAAACCTGGTGAGACCATTCCGCTTATATAAAACATATTCGTGGTGCTCACTTTTTAAAAACTTCGTTTTCGTTGCCAATTTTTGAATTTTTTTTTCTGCTGGGCTGTAATCAAGTCGTACGAAAAACGCCACGACGGTATAATTTATTTAGTTCCTGGCGGGGAACTGTTCCAAATATCGAAAACTCTTCCGTTTATCATTTCTTTTAGTCATAATGTAAGCAGCAGAGTAATTCGACAGTAAATATAAGTCAAGGCATCCAGAGTTTGACTTGTTTTGTCCAGTTGATTTATAACTATAGGCTCACTTCAGGTGAACTTCACAACACACAGACGAACATGAGGTTGTGGCATGTTGAAAGATGATGTTTTCTCGTTTTTCAAAAATTCTCAAAGATTATTTTAATTTTTAATTTGTGGAAGTACTGACCGACCTTTTGAATACATTGGTTCATGACAAAGTTCGAGCAATAGTACATTTTGAACAGCAATGTTACTAGGTCAATTTGTAGTGAGAATTTTTAGTACTTTACTTCACAGGTCCAGATGAAAAGATTTGTTAAAGTATGTTTTTTTAGTGTAATATTAATGCGACCATTAATTTATCTTCGATGATGAATACATTAAAATGATTTTATAGAATTTCGTAACATTTTGTAGGTTCCTTTGCGGAAAATATTTAGCCCATTTTTTGTTTCATTCCTTAATCGCCGTTATGTGTCCAACAGGAAACAAAGTTCCTTTTTCAATTTAAAAACATGATATTTCATTAAGTTTTGATATTAGAATATTGAAATTTGTGACATCCCATATCTCATTAATACTTATCATCCTGGAATGAAATAATGATAGCATAGATGGGGGGCGAGGATGGGCTGCTGTTTTTTTAATACGTTAAAGGCGACAGGAAACGTTTTTACCCACGGAACTATAATGACCATTACTATGGAAATATCCGTCTGATTTGAAATATTTTGACAATTTTGGATTAGGCACTCCACCGCTTTCTTCAAATTCTCTAATATGATCGCAGAATGTTTCAATAAAAACCAACAACAATTATACGAAAACTGTGGAATGAATACACAGGAATGTGTGTGATTGCCATATGGCTATCCGGTAACTTTATTCAGGAACAGTCACCCCGGAGCAGGTTCCCATGAGGCCACGGAGAGCCAGAAAATTATACGAATTGAACCCTAACAATACAGGTGCCAAAATTCTTGGAATCGTTCCAAAAGAACGTTCGCCATAGTTATTGGACCATTTGGTCAGTTCAGAGTAGGTTCTCATAAAGCCATTGCACTATGGTCCAGATCACGAATTTACGAGGAAACATGCTCCCAGCGCCTAAATTTGAAACTTTACAGCAATGTGATGTTCTACAACATGGTTTGTATTACTAAGGTCCATTTTTTGATGTTAATTAAAATTAGGGTGGTCCCCATTTTCACGGAAATACAAAAACTAACTTTTTTATTTGCAGGAATAGACGTTTACACTCTAGGGCAAAGTTGTAGCGCAGAAAATTTTATGGCATTTTAATTTATAATTTTTTTTTTGTAGCTTGAAAATTGACCGATTTAGAGCAATTTTTCCTCATCAACTTAGGGTGTACCATAAAAAAATGTTTTTTTTTGCCCTAACTTTTTTATTTAAATTCCCACCATGAAATTGTGTTCCGAAGAGTTTTAGAACTTTCAAAGTCGCGTACTTTGATCAATAGTCAATAGTACAATCAATAGTTATTGAAGTTTTTTCTAAAATAATACGCCCTTTTCAAATGTTGATTTCTATGATTGGGGCAACCACAAAAAAAAATCAAAGACGTCATTTGAAAGGGCAATCTATATTGTTTAACATATGTGAAAACTAAAGATATGTTATTTCTGTATTTTGAGAAAATTACATTTGAATTTGGGATCGTTTTAGAAGAAAAACTTCTATAACTATTGATTGGTTAAAGCTAGCGGCAAAGTTAATATATCAAAATATACGCCTTCAAAAGTTCTACAACTCGTCAGAACAAAATTTTACGATGGAAATTGAAATAAAAAAGTTAGAGAAAAAAAAAACATTTTTTATGGTACAGCCTAAGTCAAATCAACTGCGAACTTCTCATGGAAAGGCATTCTCTCATTGAAGAAAGACAGTGTCTGCATTGCTAAGAGGATAGAACTCATCAGTTAAAGCTCCTGTTTGTCTCTAGATCATCATTTATTGCTTTCAACCCAATATCTTACGCATTACTCAGGACAAATTTTAGGGACTTTCGTTTTGGCCTACACAAATAAAAAGAAACATTTAATTTTATGCTTTATCTAATGTACATAATGCTCATCAATGCACATAAAGGGAATGCTAGATTTGTCAGAAAATAATAGGACATTGCATGTAAATTTAAGCCAGATAACGCCTGCAATCTAGTCTGTTGTATGAAATATTGCAAACATAGTTGTATGGCGCATGCAATATTGCAAACAATTTCGATGTTTACGCTTCCTTTGGCTTGGAACTAAACGAGGGGAAATTTTACGCGCTTGTTAAAATTCATTATTGTTTCTGTGTAGTTGCTTGCGTCGTACAGCGGGTTTAGGCATAAACATGCTGGCCTTTTCCACCACCAATCAGGCCTCATTGAACTGCTGTTACCTTTTTTGAGCTTTTTCTAATCATTTTGCGGTCTTTTGTCTTGGGCTGTACAACGCAACCTATTGGTTAATCACTGAAACCGTGATCTTTCTCCTTACATTGTGAGGATTTTCCTCATTCAAAATTCCAAAGGGTTTTGAAATGAGCAAAGGTTGATCGATCAGGCTCAAATTTAAATCAAACGTGGATGGTGGCATTGGAAACAAGAAGGTTTGCGACGCGGGGGATTATTTATTATTGGTTACCCTACTATAAACATGTGTAAAATATAACATTCGGCACCGTTTAGTTTGTCGGCAGTTGTACCTTATAGAACAATAATAATTTTAAAAGAACTTTGGAATCAGCGAACATTTTTTTCCACATCGTTTTGTCGGCTTCTTTTTGCAAGTTTATTCCACCGTGAAAATCTTTTGGTGTTTTTTTTCAGATTGTAGTGTTTTTTCAACATTTTTTATAACAATTTGGGGGAACAGTTTTGTTCTACAACGCTCCGTTCTTGATTTTTTTTATAGGCGATGTTCGGAGAAATCTCAAAATTTAGATTGGACTTTTCCGGGAAATGGGCAACTCTGATTTTTTTAAATTGTAAATTTAATTGTAAGTTGTTCATTAATCCATTAACACTACTCGAAGACATCATTTCATTAAAATCTGACTACGTTTTTTCGTTTCTTTCGTATTAATTTCGTTCAGATTTAAGAAGCTTTGCTTAGTCTTCCATAAAAATAGATTTTGATGAACTCTTAGAAATTTAATTTTTCTTTTTCAAGACCTTCTTATGGGATTCTTCTAGAGTTTTTGAAGTCTTCTTCCAGATCCTTCCAGATTATCCTTTCTTCAGATCTATTTGTGAATTTATTGCAGTCCTCTTATAGATCTTCTTAATAACTTTCTCGTGGGCTTCACTTATGTGTTAATGTAATTTTCTGTGTGTATTTCTTTCACAAACTTAGGTTCTTTTTATGGACTAGCGTTTTCCCTCTACACAACAAAAGTTTCAATATAATATCGTAAATCGTATCAAAACACGAATTTAATTCGTAAACAAACGAAAATCATACAATCATCATACTGATGTGGATTCTCCTTATCATCGTACAGATTGGGCCGAAAGGTCTTCGGTTGTTACGAAACTTTGTTCAATAATTTAAAAAATCCTCACTAAAAACAAAACAAAAGACCATTGTCAAACTTTCTTCAATGTTAGCTTATGATTTAATAAACAAGAAAATATTTTTTTCCAAATTTTACATGATTCAGAAAATGGGTTTTCCGGCTTTTCATTATAGTTTGAATAAAAAATGGTTATAGGATTAATCGTTCTTGAGTTATGAATTTTTGAAGTTAGTGATGTTCGGGAAAATCGGAACACTTCAATTGGCGTTTGCCAGGAAAACTGGCAACCCAGAATTCTATAATATTGGTTTTTGTTCAAATATTCATGAATCCTACAGGTGATCAAAATTTCCTTACAATCTGAGACCCTTGATGATGATGATGATGATGATGATGATGAAATACTACCATCTATTGTAGCAAGGTAACTTTCCATAGCAGTGGAATAATCTGAAAAACGATTTGATCAGGATTCTACTGTTGTTTGTGATCTTCAAGCTCCTGTATGAAGGGCCAAAAACGTTTGGGCGGGCCCGTAAGCAGAGACACTTACGCGAAACCCGCGAATAAAGGGAAGAGAATCTCCTTCCAAAAGCAAGTCCACACATACAGCATTAGAGTCGAGCCCTCGATTGACAGAATAAACCCAATAGATGGGGTCGAAGAGCCCGCCCTCGTTCCACGAAATGTTAACAATAGGGAGGAGGCAGTCCCATGCTCCCTATCCAAATCGTTTCACTTGGGTGCCCTGATGGTCCCTCCCTTTTCCCGTTATATATTATGTCGATATGATGATATTCAGTATATTTTGTAATGGTGTAATGTTGATTACTTACCTTGTGCTAGAAAATTTGTCTGAAAGTAAAATTGGTTAGGGTTTATACCGTTCTTTATTGCTCTGTGTTGTCTCGATGTTACTGCATTCGAAGAGTTGACTTTAGGATGACGATATGATATTGCTCGTGTTCATAGAATAGGGAAGAGAATAGAAAGGAAAAGGGATTAGTGATTGGTAACTCCTTACAATCTGAGACCCTTCGGCCCAAACCTGTACGATAGTAAAAAAAATCCCCTGATGCGATATTCATTGGTGTGTAGTTCTTACAATCAATTTATCTAGTTCTTACATCACATGACAGATTTGTTCCTGATTTTATGTTATCTCAAGTAAGTGTCCTAAATCCACTTCCGCAGTAGATCCTTAATTGAAAGCTTGATGCTAGTACTATTTTAAAATGAGTATGATCGTGTGGCAAGTTCAATTATGCCCTATCCCCGGAAAACGGAGATTGGGCTAAGTGGGGACTTAGATTATCCTTTGGAATCCCGTATACTTTTAGAAATCTTTCGTATAAACTTTGTTCAAGTTTTTATGGGAGCAGTGACGTTTCGATCTCATGTGCATCTGGTGCACTGCACGATTACTTTCTACTTAAACAATCATAAACACCGATTACAAGCTTGAGAACCCAAACAAGCACTAACGTACCCACTGTAAGACCAAAAATCATCTGGAACAAACTCACCAAACCCAACGTTGAATAAGTTCTCGTTAACATAAGTTTATAATGGTTTTGACTCAAACCACTAAGCTAAATTGTACTGTATTTTTGGAAGCGCATGGATAAATAATCACTTCCCATCTATTAGGACAAGATTCCCAGGTATAGGATTAGGATATAGGACAATATTCCCCGGTATTTTTTTTTAATTTCCGAAGAAAAAATACTTTCTTGTTATAGAAAGTACAGAACATCAGAAAAGGGGGTTTATGTAAATACAGTGTCGTTTGCAATTCTTTCAAGATATTGGTTGAAACGGTCTATTGCAAATGCGAATTAAAAAATTCGCAATTCACATGAAGAAACCCAGTTCAGCTAAAAATTTGCTATAATTTCCTAATATTATCAAGGTAGTTGCGAACGAAGCTCTTGTGCTTCAGTGAAGTGGTCGTCTTTAATTACTGTTCGTACATTATAAACTATATATAATGCTCATGGCGACAAATTGATTTATTTTGGATAATTTTTTTTTTTTTTTTTAGTTTCGTTTAGTTAGTAGATTATCGAGATTTTCAGCCCTGAGCTAGTTCATCTTCCATCGTAATCATTTGAATACCTTTTGGGCATTTTTGTAACTTGTCCGGGGGTGAGATTCGAACTCGTGACTTTGGCGTGAGAGGTATGGATTTAAACCACTACGCCGGGGTCGCCCCCGGATGTTTATAAGCTATTAAATTTTGCTTAAAATCTAAATACATCAACGATTGGCCCAGTTGACTATATTCTTAGACTCACTGAGAAGACTTATTCTTCATTCTTCTCATTCATGCCTTGAAAAAGAAAACCGTACATCAGTATTGGACAAAATTAGCAGGAGAATGCAAAATTACACGTATTTAAAAACAACCTACGTATACTTTCACTTTTTTTTAAAACACTATTTAAAAACTTTGTTGTGCGTATTAGTAGAACGATTGTGATTGGGAAACTAGAAGAGAATTTAAATTTTAAGAATTTAAATGAAGTTGTAATTTCAAAATTCTCCTAATTTCCCAACCTACGTATACCTACGTATGGATATATTTTAAAACACATATTCCTTAGAAACTTCCAGCAGATCTTTCATTGGATTTGCCATAGACCTTCCTGTGAACTTCTTGTAGAAATTTGCTGGTGATTTTTTCTTGATGTTCCAGATCCTTCGATGTACCTCATCCGGACCTTTGTACTATACGTGGACCATTGCCCAGAAAAAGCTAACCTCACTTTTCACCATGAGAGAAGAAAAGATAGAAACAGCCGTCGTTTTCCCCGTCCTTTTTTTTCACACACGAATTTCTGAACATAAGGCACCAGTATCTGCCAAATCTCAGTTTTGACGTCACTGTGATTTGGACCATAAGTGGTTCAACCCCACACAGTTAAAAAGAAACATTGAATTTTCTGCAATACCTAATGCACATAAAGGGAATGCTAGATTTGAATAATGGGATATTTCATGTAAATTTTAACCCGCTAACGCCTGAATCTAGTCTGTTGTATGAAAAATTGCAAACAATTTCGTTGTATAGTCTTCTCTGGCTTGGCATTGAAAAGGGATAATTTTACGTGCTTGTAAAAATTAATTATTTTTTCTATGTAGTTCTTTTAGTAGACTTTTCCGTGTTTTCTTGAACTTTTCGAACAATTTTAGGTTATGAATTTTTTGTGGATTTTCTCCTGATTACGTTTATATCGATGATTTGCTACAATATTTTTCTTGAGTCAAAACTTCATCAAATGTTTGGTGCAAATTGCACTACTAGGTCATCGATCCTTTTATTTAACCCACATAGATAAAAATAATTCATTTTAACAAGCGCGTGAAATTTCCCCTCGTGTAATTCCAAGCTAAAGGAGCGTAAACAACGATATTGTTTGCAATCTTTCATACAAAAGGCTAGATTTAGGCGTTATCTGGCTTAAATTTACATGAAATATCCCATTATTTTCTGCCAAATCTAGCATTCCCTTTATGTGCATTAGATATCGCAGAAAATGCAGTGTTTCTTTTTATCGGTGCACTGCTGTTAATACAATTTCTGACTATATTCTATTTGAATTAGCTCGACTTTTTACTTTATTTAAACTATGGTTAATCTTCAGAAACAAAGTTAAGTTTGATTAAAAAGCTCTCAACTGAACGAAGTTTCAAATATAGCAAGCTCGCAGGATTTTCTCAGAATCCGATATTTATTTTCCCAGAAGTGTCTCAGAAAATAAAATGTAACACGTGCCCATATAGTTTTAGATATGAGACTCATTGCTTGAGCAGCAACCAACCTGAATTTATTTCCAATCAATGCTACCGAACATGCAATTACAAAACATAACAATTAAAACAAATAAATACAAGAATTGCTACCAATGCTAACCAATCGTTTCCGATTTCTCTCCATCTCTCTCTCTCTTTGCAGTAGCAGCACAATATGTATCCGGAAATGTTCCTGACTCAACGCGGCAGAGGCATCATGCGCCGCTCTACGGAAGACTGGTTACAGAAGAACACTTACCTGCCGCTCATCGTGATATACATCAGGTAGCAAAAGTCTCTGCCGCTCTGCCCAGCGCTGCCAACCAGCAACCACTAATTGCCATCATCTTTTCCATCTATTTCCGCAGCGTTCGATAAGTCCTACATCATCGACAGACATTCGGGCGATGCAAGCCCGAATACCATCGCATTTTCGAGACCCAACGACGGCGCCCCTACGGAAGCTGAGCGTGGATCTAATCAAAACCTACAAACACATCAATGAGGTGAGTGTTCGAATTTTGAACTCTGACGCAACTAGACATCTATTCGCCCTATCCCCGACCTCCTGACGCGTGACATTCTCAGAAAACGCCTTGAAGCCACCCCGGCATATTGTTCTCCACGGCAATTCCGCCGGAATTCAATCCTCCCGGCTTTTGTGTCTTATTGATACAACCAACGGCAGAAACAACACTGCTGTCCACCCCCTGACAGCTTGTGGCCACAGAAATAATTTCGCAAATATTTATTCAAATTTTGTTTGCCGCCCACACCCACTTCGTCTCGCCAAATCATCTGCTGCTTTCTCATAGAGCCATTGTTCCTGTGAGTGGAGAAGCATCCTACCTACTTGAGCAAATCGGGCCACCGGAAAGAAAGGCAAAGCGAAAATCACGCGAAAATGAAAATTCGTTCGACCGACAGTTTTTCTCTTGGGAAAGTTCGTTGAACGCAACAAACCCGCTTCCTGCCAATCCCTGCCGATGATGGCGCGAACCGAGGATGGAAATTTCGTAATTCTTCAAGGACGAGGCGACTATCGGGTGCAAGTCTCTTTTGTGGACGATTGGAAAACTCCCGGGTAGATGGGGTGCAATAATGTACACTTGAGGAATTTGCATTTAAATTCCAATGCTGAAGGATATCCGGGTGCGAAATACGTTACTGAAATATGGAATGTGACAGCTCGGTGCATTTTTCGTCTCATGGCACATGGTTCTGAACTATTTGGTTCAATTTCTTCTACTATAAATCGTATTATGCTGAGATGCAAATCTTCATGTTGTGTACTCGAAATTTATCAAACATTATTCACGTTGTGAAACCCACCTAGCGACCAACGAGTGGGAGAATCAAAAAATTGAAATGAGGATACCAGTCATGATGGTAATGACAACGGTCCACAATACGAACGTGTGTGTGTGTGTATTTGGAGCGCCCGAGGATGACAATGGGAAACGGAACTACAGGCTCTTCTAAGTTAGAAAAGTACTGCATCCATTCGCGCGTTACCGTAAGAGCATCGATGGATAGGAACTGCCATTTCTCACCCTAACAAGACCCACAGCGGTGGTGGCGAACAAACATAAAAGTAATAATAAAATGAATTGTGAGCGCACCAACGCAACGGGGACGACTGGAATGGGGGTGGAATCCTTTGGGAGTCGCCATCGTCGTCTGGTAGCGTTGGTATACGGAATATTCCGGACCTCCTCAGTTCATAGAGGTCATCCAACGAAAGGGCGGAACCATGCCAAGGACTCTCGTCCCGAGGAAGAGTAGTGCAGCATGGATTGAGCAAATTTTCTGCGAATCCTGACGGATGGACGCCGGTGATGGAGGAATTACAGCGAAACGAACCAGGCAGACATTCGCTATTGCTGCCGGTGGTGGTGCAATTGAGTTTTTCAAGAGGAAACTCTCAAGCATCTCATTATCTAACCAGTAGAGTTTGCTAGCTGGGTGAGGAGAACGTGCCAGGAAGAGTGGGAGCGCTGGGTTTTAAAGTGCTATTCTGAATTTGCCATAATTGGTTTTTAGCCTGAACCTTGGATCGGTTGCTTTTGTTATGCTGAAATGATGGTTTATTTCGGAATAGTTGCCGGTGAGATTTGATGGTTGATGAGGACTGGTACATCAAATCTGGAGAATGTGACATTGTTGAATAGTTCAATCTTGAAATTAAACATACACTGCATTTACAGATGCTGTACTATAGGTTGAACAAAGTTCATTAACGGTTTTGCAATTATGGGATTGGATTTGTAAAAGCTTTTTTTCCAAGGACATTTTATCGCACATAATTCTCACTGTAATAATGATTTTACAGTTACATGTTATAGAATTGTTTGAAAGAATTCGACTTTGTAATGTTAAATTGAGAAACTTGAGCTCAACGACGATGTTCTGGTGCTAGGATGTAGTTTCACTTCCATAACTAATTTATTTTTGAACTGATTGAACAACCAACTGAAATATCTTATGCAGCAATACAGTCTTTCATAATTTTTGAACACCATAAAACTTAAAAGTGGTTTCTATCGAGGAATGCCGAATTTGTGGTTTGTTAAGATAAAGTCTCCTTCGAGGACTTGTAAACTTCTTCGTATGGTTTTTTGATCTTTACCAGCCTTTAATATCCGTTAGATCTTCCTGCGAACTTCCTCTCCTTCTTGTGTGCTTCTTTTAGACTGATAAGTTTAGTTTGAAAAAAAAAGTTTGTTTTTTCAAAGAAGTAAACCACCATCACACGTTGTGAATGGTTCCAACAGTATCATTACTGTTGGTTGAAAGTGGCTATTGGCGTAGTTGGATTTTGATTTGTTTTTCCATTGAAGTTAACCACCATCATACTCTGTGATTGGGTCAAACAGAATCATTACTGTTGTTTCAAATCAGTTCAGTGCGGATGTTAAGCATAGTTATATGGTTTTCCCATTGAAGGAACCCATCATTAGTTTTTGTGAGTGGTCCCGATAGCATCCTTAGTGTTGGTTTAAATCTAACATGAACCGTAGGTTTAAAAAAAAATTTCAATGAGTAAACCATCATCGCATTTTGTGCGTGGCCTCAAGAACATCCTAACTGTTGGCTTAAACTGTCGGTTTAAATTGGTACTAATGTATGAATGTTTTATTAGACCACAACCCCTGCAATGAAACAACCCATTAATTTCTCTTGGATATCCAGAGGATTTCTCGGCTTTCAATAAAGGTCACGTCATCACATTTATACGCTTTCTCTATTCAAACGGTGCCGGTGTTGCCTTAGTTGATCGCCAGTTTTCTTATATTGAATATATATTTTAGCTCAACATATATACTTTATATACTGTATAGTCGTACTTGTTGAACTGCGTCGAATAACAAACGGCACTTGGTCCGGCGGGTCTCAGAAAGCACACACTTTTGTATACACTTGGATACTTTCTGAGACGCGCCTAGATGCAGCCTGCGTATTACCAAGTGAGTTGTGACTCATTCAAATATTTTTATGTTCTCAAATTGAACTAGTATATGCTGCATATTTTAAGGAGGGACGCGATTAAACTTGAATTGTTCAAAAACAAACCTGAATTCAGAAAAAAATGAAACAACATAAAAGACATAAAAATGAAACAACATGAAGACACTTGGACACTTTCTTCGACCTGGCAACACACAAACCACCAACTGGGTTGCGAACCAAAGCTTGAGAAACACCGGTAGCAAACTTTACTTAAGGTGAAACTGGAGGGAGTACTTATTCCATATAATTTATAGGTTAGGTTAATTTATCACTTAACGATTTTTTAGACCAAAAATCACAAACAAAACAAAACAAACAACGCTGAAACTGCTAACCAATGGATATTCCAGTTAAGCAAACAATTCTTGAAAATTTCACACCGGAAGTCCTAATAGTATTTGAGGTTAGTGCTCAGAAAAATAGGGACTTAATCCCGTATGTCCTTAACAAATTCCCTGCAAACTTTAATGACTTACTTAGTAACCAAATGATTCTACAATCGAGGGCTAATTTGAGAAATTTTTAGGCCATTCCAATATATTCTGGAGAGAAAGATTCGTATTTATATTTGTATTTAAAATAATTCATCTGACAATGGGTAGTCTTAATCAGTGATGTCCATATCCTCAGTGTGGTAGAGAGAGATTTTAAATTTTCCACACACTCTTCCTACCTTAACGAGAGCTCTTCTCTCTTGTTTATATTCACCCCCCGTGTTCGCATGCGGGTTGCGCATGTGAGTGGAAAAAAATGGTTTTTATTCACACTACACTCGGTCGCTCTAGAGTGAGAAGAAGAGCTCTCAAATTCACAGAAGCGAATGGAGATACATTCCCTGACGCGTGCGCCCCAGTGAGCTCACTGGCGTGGGCTCTTTTGCTAATATACAGCAGTGATTGTAAATTCGCTTTGACGCTACATAACAAAGGAAGAAAGAATAATGTTTCTTCCCGCTTCCTTTTATCGGACATTTTCTGCAACTTCGACGATGTTTTAACTTTCAATCGCACCAGCGAATCACAGAAAGAGCACTGGCGCGTCCTCGCCCCAGTGTACGCGGCAGTGATCGCAGGCGAGAGCATGTGGGCGAAGACAGATGAGAGCACGTGAGCGCGATCGTTTAAAAGAGAGTGTGGTTCACCCACTCCAGGTAATCCCATTACAGGCGCACACTTTCACTCTGTCTATTTTTCACCGAATAAAAGAGCAATTTGCTTTATCTGAGGTGAGTTATGGTTGTATCCTCTGTGAAGGTACAAATCTCACGCACCGGCGTAACATTTGTGCGAAATGCCATCTCTGGTCTTAATGAATAAAAAATAACTAATAAACTAATAAAAATTACGTGTTTATTAAAACTATTTCAACAGCGTTCTTATCCAATTCGCAAATCGTCCGGATGGCTCATTAAACTCAAAAATCTCTTTAACTGCAGTAAACGCAAGAATACATGCCGAAAAGGGTTCATTGTATCCTAACACAGTTAGGCGAAAACTTGCTTTCAGAAACGTAGATTTCCGTAATGTTCGGTTCGGTACACGATAGTTCAACAGAGAAAGTAGTTCAGGAGCATCAGCTTCGCCATTCAAAAGTTTAGCAATAAACAACGAGTGCTTTTTTTCATCGTCGTTCCAGCGTGTCCAAACCCAGTAGTCGGCAAGTTGGCAAGTTGTCAGGATCTCGCCACGGCAAGTTTTTCAGCGCCAAACTAATAAACCGCTTCTGAACTCGTTCGATTCTGAGACACCATGTACGGCTGTCATTCCACCGATGCTTTTTTCAAAATTGTACGGACAAGTGCACAGTACAATGACTTCCAGTAGTGTGGGTTCTAAAAACCCTTCGCCACCCTGGAAATAAATCCAAACTGTCGAGTTGCTTTTGATATGATCGCAGAACGGTGTAGTTCGAAGGTCATTTTTGAGTCCAGTTGAACATCCAGATGCCTTTTCCTCGTTGCAAGGAGCTGGATTTCAAACTCAATTGACAACCTTCCAGATATACTTTGCCTTTTTTCTATTGTTGCACACTCGATTTTCCTGTTAATCGGGATCGTGCTACAAACATGTTCAAGAATATTTTGTTTTGCATGCTCACCAGCCCCATATAGTAGTAGAATGCCGAACGAAATCGTCTGAAATTTCTAGGTGGTCTAAGTCACGACAAATAAAAAGTTCTAAAGGGTCACATCAAATTGCATCACGGAAAAAAACGCCGTAGAATAATTGCCTAGTTGACCGATCCGTTTCAAACTTTCAGACAATAAAATTTGATCCATTAGTAAGCTTTTGGCATATTTATTTCACTCAACTTGCATTACTCAACTGCACTCAACTTGCATTACAATGAGGCTTCTGTCAGCATCTGGGTGTACAGTTTCCAGGCCCGTGACATTCCCACCGTATTTTTGCTGTTCGTCACGATTTCTTCTGCACTTTGTACGTATCGCAGTCCTGCTCTCACGAAGTACCTTCAACTATTCGGCCATATCCTTAACCGAAGCATTGGGATTCTGCTTAAATGCTCTCACGGCACACTTGTGATCCTGATCACTAGCAGAACATCCATTCTGACCGCATTTCTCCTTCCGTTCGATGCTCAGAAGATTTTCCAGGTGCTTGCGCAAAATCAATTCGCGACGTTGCTTTTCGGGTGACGCCTCCAATTTTCGAAAAACTTACAGCGATAAAAATACAAAACAAAAACAACGCTCCAAACTATTTCTACCGAAATTTTCAAAACAAAATACCCAATGGG
This sequence comes from Aedes japonicus, assembly GCA_034211315.2. Classification (NCBI taxonomy): domain Eukaryota; kingdom Metazoa; phylum Arthropoda; class Insecta; order Diptera; family Culicidae; genus Aedes; species Aedes japonicus. Next base: position 60,616 of record JASCZW010000668.1, on the reverse strand, counting down.
TATTTTTCAACAGCGTTTTTATCGGGACGCAATTCAAGGAGGTACACCCTTTAAAAAGGTCCATATTACATGCTACCTACCATCACATAATGACATGATTCTGAACGAAATTGTGAACTTTTTGGGAGCCATCGGCTTTCTTAACAACTTTGATGAAGACTCTAACTTTCTAAGTAGTTGGGAACACTAGATAAGCATTTTCAAAAATGCTATATTCTACAAGCTCATTACCTTCACAGTGTGACAAGAGTGGCCTGTTCTAACGAACAATAGAACATTTTAACTTCTGGAAGACCTTGGCATTTTAGACAGACAACGAACCTTGATGTCCTTGGCATTTACCAAAATTTCGAAGCTTAGAACTGTGAACACTAACGGCTAAGTCATAAGTAGCTGGACTTCTTTCCCGTTTTCCGCTATACGCACTAGAGGGACACGAACAACAGTGTGTGGTTTTGTTCTCCATTTTGTGGGCGATGTTCGTGCTCAGTGTGTTTTCGTTTACTTACGATAAAGGTCGCGGAGCAGAGTTTTCTCCGGGAGTGCGTCTTCCGGATGCTTCCAAAATAGGTAGTAAGGCACTTTTTGAAGGAGGGCTACAAGAAATCCATGATTCATAGCATGATCGCTCGGTTCTACGCTGGAGGGCTAAAGGTCAACAACAAAAACCCGGACCGCCGAAGCAAAGTAAGTGCCGCCAAGCGGACGAAATTTAAAGATGCCTGCAAGAACAAAATTGGCACCAGCACCAGGAAGTTGGCCAAGAAATTCGACACGTCGGATAGAATGGTGGTCAGAATCCTGAAGGCGGAGGGCGTGGAACGTTACAAGCGAGCATCCAGAACCAAAGTACACGGAGCGTTACCATCGTTATGGAGGACGAGAAGTACCCCAAGCAGCACACAACGGTCAAAAATGGTTGCTGCAACTTGATAGTGACTTAATTGAGTCACAAAGCAGTCATCTTAACTGGTTTGTGACAAGAGTGCTACTAGAAACGTTCTCGAACAGTTCGACCGCTAGAAACATGGGGTCCTATACAGACGAGTTGATGCCAGAAAATCCAAATTTGAGCCCAAGATATTGCTGGGCGGCCATGTCGACCAGCGCTGGGTTAGCTAACCTTTACGTACAGATGAGTAGGGGTGTGGCGGTCAATACGGAAGTCTACCCAAAGAACTGTTTGCCAAAAATGGTTACTTTTCTTTGATGGTTGCACCATGAAGATGTTGTGTTCTGGTCAGACCTAGCTACGTGCCACTCTGGATTGGCTGACCGCCTATAACATACCTTGTTTGTACGTAAGGAAGACAACCCCCTAAACGTACCCCAGGCGCGGCCATTCGAGTCGTATTGGGCCATACTGTCCCATTCGAGGTACGAAAATGGTTGGGAAGCCAACAGCTCAAATCCCGTATCATCATATGTTCTAAAAAGTGAACCTCAAAGTAGGACCATGCTGGCAAGGGCCCCAGGAATCTTGAGAAAGATTTCAGATGAAGGACCACTTTCTGTATAATTGTTTTACACCTCAAACGCACATAGTGTGGACTCGTGGAAATGCAATGAAGAATTGAATTTAAAAATCCCGCTACTTATGATTATTACAAGCTCACTAACGTCAAATAGCGCCTGAATTAAAAACTACGTCTTCTATTTTCGAGAAAGGCGGTGGCCTGATGTACAACGTGATCACGATATAAACATGTTCGAAAATCCTCTATTTTCTTGCTCACTGTCACTAGTGACGCGTAAGAGCATAATTCTGAACCAAATTTTCCACTTTTCAGAAGTTCTTAACCTTCTGAACAACTTAGTTATACTGCATGTATCCACATCTCAGCCCCATCTTTAATTGATTTCCTTTATATGGTACAGACGTGTGGTTATTGAGGTATAGACTGAACTGTAAAGCAGTCGAAATCACGACATATGCTAGTAGGTTGTGGCTTTTCATTTTGACTCAGGCATATTCATTTGCCAATATCTCCTTTCAGAGGGTCGATTTGATAATATGATGTATGATGAACTTGTAGTGCATGAGTAGACCTACAACTTTGTCTAACAGTACATTGCTCTAACTCTATATCTTCGACATGAGAGCGTATATTCACAGTGATCTTCACGATGATAATCGCGTGATCTTCACCGCGAATATCATCGCGAAGATCACTGGAATATACGCTCTATTCCTCAGATATAAAAGATAGAGCTATGTATTGTTAGACCAAGTTGTAGGTCTACTCAAGCACCATAAGTTCATCATACATTATATTTTGAAATTGAGCTTGAGAAGAGCTATCGGCAAATGAATATGGATAAGTCAAAAATGATAAGCCGCAACCTTGTATACAAGTTCGAATATGCTCTATTTATATACTTCCTAGCACCACATAGTGGATAAATTCCGAACGAATTTGTCGAAACGAAACGTTTTGCAAACCCTTGGCCTCATGAGCATCATTGGTGAGGATTCAAAGTTTCTAAATAGGTGCTCGGAATCAAGATATAAACATGTTCGAACATTACATGCTTTCATGCACCACGTGTCAGAAATTCATGCGAAATTACTTAAACTATCTAGGCGGTTGGGATCACGATATAAATACTTAAATATCATACTCAAAGTGGTGAAAGTATTTCTAATGAAACCGTCCATCTCTCGGAAGTTTTTGACCATTTAAAAACTCGAACCTCCTGGGCGATCAGGAAGACACTGCAAATAATGCTTGCTTTATATAACGAAACCGATCGTTCGTTCCATGAAATCATTCGTTGAAATCTGGAACAAAACATTTATATTAACCGTAGTCACAACCTACAATTCTTGCAATAATTATTTTCTCCTAAAAAACATTATCTACTCAGTATCTGTCTATTTATATATCATAGCCGTTTTCTATACAAAATTCACGAATTATTCGTAGAAGAAAAGGACGTGAATGAAAACACGGAACGGTCGTATTTTTGAGCACCAGCTCATTAGGAAAAATAAAACGAAAGCTACGTAAAATATTAAGTTCGTATCGACGAAGTTATTTAAAGATCAAGAAAGATTCGGAATAACGCCGAATCAGACTAAATCATCGACTTCATCTACTGAAAATGTTGGATTAGACATGGACTATTCGCAGCAACCAATATTGAAGCCTCTAATTCTATATACTTTTCCATCAATAGCACTTAACAATATTGATATCGTGACAAAACATCAAAAGAGACATTATTCTTTTAATTGTAGTAGATCACAAAGTAAATAAATGTGAACAAACAAAAACGTTAGATGTGTGCACGACGCTGCGAAAATACGCACCAAAAGAAAGTACTCTTTTTAGTTGTCCTAGAGTAAAAACATCTCTTATTGCCATTTTTTGTTTTCTTTTTTGATATTTATTTTCATAGAAGATTTTCATTTTAAAATGGAAATTTATGATTTGTTTATATTTTAAACCTTTATTATTTTAATGTTAATCCTAACATGAAAAACATTGCTGAATTTTTTTTTTTATTAGGTGTTTGATTTACTTTTCTTATTTCTTTTAAAAAAAATCATAGAAATCTCTAATTCACGTTTAAAAATTGATGTTTTAGATGTAATTTTGTAGGGATTTCCATATTTTTATTGCTTTGATTTTTGTTATTTTTTGTTTACAAATTTTAGTGTAAATTACTAAATGTTTTATATAATTTTTGCTTTTTCATATTGTTTGAAAAAATTTAAAATCAAAAATTTCAATTTAATTGTGAGCGTTTTAATTGTTCTAACGATTGTCTCCATTACTACCACCTCTATTTATTTATCGGCAATTTAAAAAAAATGTTATGGAAGTATATATTTTTTTTCAATAACATTTTTCTAATTTACTTAATGGCAGATTGAATGGTCACAAACTCATTCAGTGAATTCAATTTAAAAATTTACACACCCCAACAATGGCAAATAAACCGCTCCTCCACTCAACGAAAACAACCGAAGCAAAGCAGTTGAAAATTCCAAGAAAATTACGTCAACCACATCGAATTTTCCGCCAAGTTCGCCGTGTCTCGGTCGGTAGTAGCATGAAAAAGGCTAAACAACTTCACGAACATTAAGAATCGCCTTCTATCTTCAAAGACACGATGCTGCTGCATCAGACGATCTCGCTGCTCGCATCCTGTGTCGTGTTCTTCCGCCGACTTGGGACTAGTGGCGGCAATGTGTTAGTGATTGTGCCACCATGACCACTACCACCATCAGCCATTAGTCGTCTGGCACTCTGACGACTCCTGGTGTGCAACGAGGTGGCTCACAGAGCATCCCCAAACAGACCGGTTTCATTGCATGGGACGGAACAATGCGTCTTCTTTCGACCATACCGAGCTCTAAACACCGTCAACTGAATTTTAACCGCCACGAAATCCTAATTATACCAAGCATGGAAGTTCGAATCAAAATTTTTTTCACCACGTTTTCCCGTTGCAATGAGTCGAGAAAAAGTCCTCACAAAGCACAATACTACTAAAATTCAGGCCAGCATCAGGATCCGTTCACCCAACCCACCACCCAACGATATCGATTTTCTTGCTCCTCAAAGACCTCTTCTCGGGCTACCTCATCCATACGCTGCGATATCTAACAGTCTGCATCCCTCTCGGTATCCCGTACCCATGTGTTCTCCTATCCGTCGCGAGTCTCCAAGTTTCCCTGAAGCTTTTCGCATTGCTTCGTCGTCGTCGTCATCGTCATCATCGCCGTCATCCTATGCTATTGCTGGCTGCTGCTACTTTCCACATACGCTTTTCCGTTGCCCTAGTCGACATCGTTATTGCCATCATCGACAGGGATAGCAACACAGAATAATCATCATCATCGTCATCATCAGTGCCGTCGCCGTCGGTTCTATCGCTGAGTAAAGCGAAAGGTTCAGTTGGCAACAGCAGGCACTCTTGGAACACGAACAGCAGAGCGCAGCTATGTGGCGCGGCTGCTGGACCACGTTATATCACATGTAGAACGGGACGGTTCAAATTTTTCGATTTCGGAATCTGGGATCCAACCGATTTTGGGACATGGTTGTAGTTATATAGAACCACGGATTTACGATAGTATGTAGTTCGATATTCGGTTTGAAACAATTTCTTGGAGTGAAAAATCAAAAACGGTTTGAATTTAGACATTTGGAGAGTTACATTCTTCTTTTAAAAATTCCAAGCTAATCGCATATCGCAACTATCATGTTACCTGCAGCTTGCACAGAGACTATTATAATTGTCTGGCTAGAATGACCCAGGTTTTCTCTAGAATGCCCTGGAAAATCGAGAAATTTTCGAGTCGAAGTCAAGTAATCCAACATTCTTGCGCCGATCGATCCTAGCCAACTATGGATAAGATGGAAGATTTTTGATCAAATATGTGAATGACTTTCACTGAAAGAACAAATGAAATGAAGTCATGCAACAGACCCCATGTCTTCATTTAAATTCTAATGGTTACTCCCTAAACTTTTATCGATTACATTTTAGACTTCAAAGCTTTGATCCAGAACTTCAACGAATTGTATCCACAAATCTTGATTTTTTTTCAACAAAATTTGATATTTATTCGTTCAGGTTTTTGTTTGGCCTTTGTTCTGATCTTAAATATCTGAATTTTGTCAATTTTCTCAAAGGCATCCTTCGTCATAGTGAACAGTTCTCTCAAAAGAAAGGTAACCCTAATTCTACTACGGTTCCACAAATGGGGTGCTCCATACTCGATCATGCCGTTAGGTAAACTAAGCATCAGAATCTTCATTTAAATTGTCTCTCAGAATTGCAATAAATATCAGTGGCGTCTCGTGAGAAAATTAACCGGCTGTACACTTTCTTTCGAACCCGGACGTCAATTTTGACAACAATATCTTGCTCCATAGTTCCTCCTTTGCCGAGTCTCTTGTGATATGCCACAAAAAGTACCTTGTCAATGTCCCGAAACAACAGAATAAAATTGCAACTAGCCAGTGAGTAAAACTACTCTGTGCAGACCACAAAGTGCACAAAACAGACACTAACTCATCGGCAATCAAGTTATAGGGAAAAAAAAAAAACATCTAAAAACAATCCACGTGTGGTATATACAGGATCTGGTGCACCATTTGAAATGCCCAGTCTGCGAGTATTAACGGAGTATTAAATCGATGAATTTAATAATACATGAAATATACAATTTTAGACTGTGCAGTGCACGAGGTGCCCCAAGCCATCCTTGTCCATTTAATTTAAAGTTTTTGAAAACTTCTTACAGATAGTCTGAAAAATGTCCTCCAAATACTCTTATAAGTTTTCTTCCGTTCCTTCAGTGAACACCTTTTAGGTATTTTCTGAAAACTTCTTCCAGCTTGTCTTATGTGTTTCGTCTAGATCTTCTTGTGCACTTTTTCTACATTATGAAAAGCACTTTTTCCCACTAATCTTCCCAAATTGTCATTTCTATAAACCGCGAGACGACCGCGAGCAATCGGTTCTGCCCCCCAACTTTTGTTTTAAGATAACTGATAAAAATGAAAATTTGGCTCTGTAAAGTTAATTGGATTGGGTCTGTACAAATAAATGAATTGATTAAAAATTAATAATAATAAAAGAAATCATTTCTTTTCATGTTCTTCACACGAACTTTTTTTTTTCATATTTTCTTTGAACACCTAATTTCTTCTCAAGTACGTTTTTGTTTGAATCTTCAGATTATTTTGGATTCTTCTTCATTCTTAAATGTATTCTTAAATCAACAAAATGTACCTCCGCAGTTATCAGTTAAGATCTTTCGATGCCAGGTACCATTTTTGCATTAGTATGATTGTGTGGCAAGTACAATCATACCCTAGTGCCAGGGAGTCGAGAATTTTTCCTTAACGAAAAATGTATATACCAGACCGGGAATTGAACCCAGCCACCTCCATTATGATGTTGCTTTGTAGCCGCACCTTTACTGACTGAGCTAAGGGGCGACCCTAGATTCTTTTGGATGTTCTTCCTAATATTTCGAAAATATTTACCTTGTTTCTCATCCAGAATCTCCTTTAGCCTTATTTTAAATTTCTTCTTAAGGGTTTTCTACAAATTTTCCTGTAAATTTATTCAAGGTTTTTTATGTGTTTTCTAAAGATTTTACTGAACACTTTTTCTTATCTACTGGAAAGTACTTAATTAGTGAAGATATTTTAGCATTTCTTTTTGAAAATTTCCCATGGATTTCTTCAAACCCTTTTAAATAACTCTTTCCCGCCTTCCCTTATGAATTTAATTTATATTCTAATGGAAGCTCTTCCTGATCTCCCAAGCATCTTGATTATATCTTAGAATTCCTTCTGTCCTTTTTGGCGCTTTTCGGAAGTTTCAGAGACTTCTGATGAGGTTTCTCATGATCTGCAGATGTACTTCAAATTTAACTTGTCTCTCAGAAATGCATTTAACCTTTTCGCAGACCTTCTTTTGCGTTCCTTTATCATGTTTTTGGAAACTTCTTACAGATCTTATGGAAAAAAATCATTCTGACATTGTCTTAAGTGTTCTTTCGTTCATTCTGTGAACATGATCTAGACATTTTCTGAAGACTTCTTTCAGCTCTTTTTCTACATTATGAAATACACTTCTACAGTTGTAGTCGATTTTTATAAAACTTTTCATGTTTTCTTTTCTCAAGTACGTTTTTGTGTGAATATTTTGGGAGCTCTTCCTGATGTTTCTAAAATATGCACTGTGCTTTGCTTCCAATATTTCCTTTAATCTTTTTTAACTATCTTCATGTAGATTTCTTCTAGATTTTCAAGTAAAGTTCTTCAATTTTTCTTATGTGTTTGCTACATATTTTTGCGAAAACAATTTCCTTATCAACTGGATGAAAGTACACCTTCTGAAGATATTGAACTGTTTTTTTTTTAATGTTTCTTATGAATTTTATAAAAGCTTCATAAGGACTCTTTCTACTGAATTTGATCCAGATTATGCTTAAAATAAACTCAAGGTTTGAGATAGTCTCTCCACTCTCCCAGGCATTTGTCAGTGTGAACAGATATTTCATTAGAACCACTTCATTCTTTTGCCAGTCAAGGTGGCTGATTGGTTCCTGCCTTAACCTACCCCGCATTGGGGATATGTGGCAAAGCATTCTGTGATGTTTCAAAATACTGCTTTACAAATGCCCTACGCTCAATTTCAAACTATTTCTATTCAATTTTCACAACCTGCCGTAATTGAGGATATATGTTAGCTCCAAACATCATATGTTGGTTCTTTGTGTAAATACAGCTGATCTGGCAATAACGAAGTAGCATCCGTGGGCGGTCAATCATGCCCATGCTCATGCTCAATTTTCACAACCTGTCGTGCTCTAACGGAACTATCAATACTTTCTCTTCACATCTTTGGTCTTACAAAAAGTACTGTCCACTCCTGGAGCCTCATGGTGATGAGAAATTATTTCCTTCCTAAACTACACCATCGTAGATCGTTATTCCGCGCATGAGAGAATACCTAAATAACAATCGTAATGCAGATTATCCTGATTATCCCGCTTTTCCAGCTCCAGATTATGCAGCTCTTCCTGATCTTAAAAATATCTTCATCTTGGTTATATCTCAGAAATCCTTCTGGCTTTTGAGGCGCTTTAAGGATGTTTCAGAGGCTTCATCTAAATATTATTTAAAAAAACTTCCTCCAGGTCTTTTTATGAGGTTTCTCACGATCTTTCGATGTATATTCTTGTATATATTCGATGTACTTCTTGTATATATTTTTTATGGACTTCTATCATATCGTTGCAAGAATATTCACCAGGTATTGTGTTTCCTTCTCCAGAACTTCGTGTAATATTTCTTCCACATCCATCAGTGTACTTTTTCGTGACCTTTGTAGGGAATTGTTGTTGAGAAGTTTGTGGCAGAGATTCCCTAAGAAAATCTTCTCTCAATTGAAATTTCATCTAATGTAGTACACGTCTACGGGATATTGGCAGGAACTTACTTAATATCTTTCAATTGATTTTTTTTTCTAAATTATTTCCTGGTCTTCCTAGACTTTTTCTAGGTTTTTTTTAGTACTGTTTTTCATGAGCTTCGTCTAGATTATAATTTCAGCTATTACTTTCAACTAAATCATCTTCGATTCTTTTACTTTTATGTCAACATGTTTCTGTGTGCTTCTGCTAGAGTTTCTAGAAGGCTGCTCTCAGTTTTTATTAAAACATTGCTATAAATCTTCTTGTAGACTTCCTGTGAACAACTGTTAAGAACATTCAGGATCAAGTCCCTATCACTTCGAAGTTTCCAAAGCACAAATCTCAAATATTATCAGGATTTCAGGTGTGAATTTTTTAAGAATAGTATACTCCACTGAAGCATCCATTGGTTAGTAATTTCATCGTTGTTTGTTTTGTTTCGTTTGTGATATTTTAGTATAAAAAATCGCGAAGTGATAGTTAATCTACCCTATAGATCGCATGGAAAAAGGACTCCCTCCAGTTTCACCTTAAATATGTTTTCCCGATCGTCTCGTGTGTATTTCCTATTGATTTTAGACTTTTTCCAGTTTTTCGCATGCATATTCAGAAAATGAGATTTCTTCAATAAATGGGGCTTCTTCTTTCGGGATATTTATGGAAACTCGCTTAAGCTTTTTCAGTCGTAGGTTTTACTGTAGATTTATACCAGGTTTTGCTTTGAACTTTTTTATTTCAAATCTTTGTTGTTTGGCAGAAGTTTTTCCTTAGTTTCGTCTACATCTTTTAGTGGAATAGTTGATCTTCGTTTGATTTGTTTTAATTTATGGGACAGTTTTTGGATCTTCCTAAAAGCTTTCTTAAAGCAGTTAACTCTTATTTTACATCGTTCATTCGATACACTTGATCAAGATCTTCATTGGAGGTTACCGTAGGGATTCCTATGAACTTTTTTCAGGTGTTCTTTTAGAACATTCAGATCTCAACTCTCGTATCTCTATATCTTTTTCTGACATTTATTTTTAACTCTCTTGATTTCTTTTTGAGTGTTCCATTTAGTTCCACATTTCTCGTTTCGCAAAAATCGTATTTAGCCTTACCTTGAAATTTACTTACATTATTGTTATGTTTTTGTATTCTCCATACTTGGAGTAACGATTATCATGATGTAGAAGGAATTTTTTCTCTCATCACCATGAGACCCTCAAGAGTGGAGAGTAGTTTTTGCTAGAACGAGAGATATGAAGAGAAAGTGTTGAAAGTTCCGTCAGTGTACGGTCAGTGTAGGTGCAATTGACCTGCCCCAAAATTAGGGATTTAGGGCAAAGGAATGTGTGTTTGTTTATAGTATTATTTCATATGCCCTTCGCTCAATTTTCAAATACTTCTATTAATTTTTTCACAGTCTGCCGTACACTGACAGAGCCATCAACACTTTCTCCATATTCACAGAATCCTGTTGTAACACAATTTTGATTTCACTCGATTGCAGGATAGGAAGAGAATGTTCACACTCATCTAGTTTTTGTTAGATTTTTCTGTTATTTTTCATAACAGTGACATGTCATTTCGATCAGAATGGTAGGGGAAAAATCTTTTTCATAAAAGTTGTAAATTAGACATTCACAGTAACTTTTTTTGTGCTGTAGCTTTTAAATTCGAGCACTTTTCGTAGTTAAGTTACGATGCCTCCGCAAAAATCAGTAATTTTGCTCTTCCCTTTTTTACTTCAAGAAATCTAATCACCAGCTTTTACAACCCTGACAGTCGTCCATCAATTCCGGTTTCGCCTGGCCTACGAGCAGACGCATTTCGTGGAAACTCAACTTCCGCCGAAAAAGGTTACCCCCTTCTCGACGTAGCGAGGCAGAGTGTGTAATGTTACTGCGCCTTGCAAATCTCCGAGACGCCGAGCAATAAACCGAGGTCATAAAGCATCACCCATCCGTGAAGCTTTTCGGTCGATCCCTGACCGCCCTCCGTTGTCTGTCCGTGCCGAACGACCGAACAACCCATCAGCCTGACATGTTGTCTAGCAGTCTAGTCTGGCAAAGGACTCAGTGTTCGGTCGCAACTTTTTGCCGCGCCAAAAAGCAATCCCATTTGTCTCGTCTGCAGCCACCGCCACCACTACAGGGACGCAACATCCAATCGTCGACCAGTATTGGTGTGATTCGCCTTCGCTCGTCCTCGTTGCTTATCCTTCGCACTGTTTATTCAACACTCGTTTTTCCTGCTCCCACATTTTGCGCACTGGTTGGGTGGTATTGTTTTGGAAGCTTTGCCACCCACTCCGACCGGGTGGCGCTGATAGAAGTAACCGAAATACACACACACACACATACACAACCATACGCATCCGCTGTCACCCAAACACCCGCCTGTTATTATTGTTATTGTTGTCGATCAAAAAGTAGCCCACTCGATCGATACCACCTACCTCGCGCGACACAGAATGTTTGCTTAGGATGGAAGGGGATGTCGTTACAAATACCGATGCAAGGCGCGTGTGTTGGCGGCACTGTGTTGGTGTTGACTGAGACTGGCTGATAATGTGGTTGCATAAGTCCTCCTGTAGACTGATGGTGGGGAGGGATGGCGGTACTGATGTTGATGATGAGAAATAGTTCGGAAGTCTTCCAGCCAGTGCAGCAGCGTCGTCGCACCATCGTCAGTGAGCTTTTGCGTGTATGCTTGTGTGGCAGCATGCGTTTGTGTGTGTGGATGATAGAGTCATCAAAACATCAGAAGCAGGACCCTTGCTGGGTAGTGTTTGTGCGGAGTTTTGGTCTGTTGACACTTTGGCTAACACCACCCTCCGGACCCGCCAACCGAGTGGATGCAAAGTGCAATGTTTTCGTTCGTTAGATGCAACGCAGTTTGGCAAGGGAATTTTAGCTTCGGAAAATGTGTTTTGACACCGGAGAATGATGTCGTCCTACTAGCAGTGGTCCGTGATTTTGGTAGTCTCATTGCTGATAAAATTTAGTGTCGATAGGTTAGGATTTAAGGTTTCTGTTCGATTTACTCAAATCCTTTGCTCTGATATTACCGAAGAATGTATAAGCTGAATTTGTCAACATTTACCCATTCCCAAAGCGTGTCGAACTTTGTGTGTGTGTGTGCTGTGTGTTCTAAGGATAAAATATTCCTGCAACCTTCTTTTTTCGTATGCAAGTTTTCAAGCAGCTTGGACCTGAAAGCTTTAATATATTTTCAATGTTTCTGTTCTCTAAGTTGCACTAGACTATTCAATCAAATGAAGATCCCATACATGATTGACGTGTAATATAATAAATCATTTAGGATGAACTTGCCGCATCAATAGTTGTCTTACCCAGTGCTGGCAAATCTCACGGCCATCTCACTATCCGGAGATGAAACTAACTATCATGAGTTTAAATGTAATTTTCAAACCATTCTGCAGTCTTGAGATTTTTTCCCATACGATTTTATTTCTTAACATTTCTAACAAGTCTACTGCTTGTCTAAATTATAAATGAAGTAATATGTAATTGAAAGAGTGAAAATTGTATTGAAAGTTTTGCGATGAAACTAACATTATTATCTATTAATGTATTTCAATAACACTGGTCGACAGAGATTTTTAGACCCAGAGCTCCATGCCAGTTTCCGTTAGCTTGGGTCCCAAATCCACCGAATATCGTATTTTGACCGCATGCGATTTGCATTTTTCTTTACAAATTGGCATCAAAAATTGAAATTTTGATATACTTTGAGAACCACTCAAATAACTGCCTCAGCTTAAATGGTCCAGAAGCATTTTTATGCAAAATATGACCGTTGAAAGGCAGCATATTTCAGCAAAAAAAAACAGCTAAGTACAGTAAACCCCCTGACATGCGCGGATTCCCTTAATGGTGGTCTAAAATGATATATGGACATTGACCTTTGTTGTTTCATCAGAAAATATCTCGTGAATCTTTATATAAGGAGTGTATCGAAAAGTAGTTCTAAACTTCCAAATAATAAAATAGGCATGAAAACATGGTTAAAATTAACATACTATTTCAGTTTATTATAGCTTAACATGTTTACAAAAGATCCAAACGGAAAAACTAGTCATCATGTTCATTTCTGTAGAATGCCCGTACCTTTGATTTGACACCTGCCATCAAATTCTGCACCAGTGACCTTTGTGCACTTCCTGGATGCCGCTTGCCCAATTTTTCTTAAAATCGGTCAGTGTTTTGGGACACTGTACCATCCTTCTTAAATATACGCTTGCACTCATTGCCCAATAGCGTTCGATCGGTCGCAACTGGGGACAGTTTGGCGGGTTGATGTCTTTTTCTACGAACTTGATGTTATTCTCCGTCAGCCACTGTAGAGTGGATTTGAGCGTAATGTGCCGATGCCGAATCTGGCCAGAAGAGAGGAGGGGATCTGGTGACTTTATACAATGGTAGCAACCTGTTCTTCAAACATTCCTTCTGATAAATCTCAGCATTTATAGTTCCTTTTGTATAGAAAATTGAAGAACGCAAGCCACATGTGCAAATAGCTTGCCAAATGAGCACCTTCTGACCGAATTTCTCCATCGCAACAGTCGATATCTGCGGTTGGCACACGTTCCCCAACAGATTTAGTATAAAACTGCGGCCCCGGTAGCGTTCTTGAATCTTCTTTAACGTATGTTTCGTCATCCATCAAAATGCACTGGTCGACATTGTCCAAAATGCAGCTGTACAGCTTTCGAGCCCTGGTTTTGGCACGAGACTTTTGTTCCGGAGTTTGTTTGGGCACTTTTCTGCTTTTTGTACGTCTTCAAGTCATTCCTGCGCTTGATTCGTTGAATCATTCCGATGCTGGTCCTGAACTTCTTGGCTGAGATCGCGAGTAGAGGCAGATTTGTTCCGTTGAATATAATCCACAACTTTTTGGTCCAAATCAGGGTTGCTGGAGCCGGGTTTCCGGCCACTTCTTGGTAAATCCTCGAGGGAGCACTCTACCAAACTTTTCGATGATGCGTTTTACACTTGCCTGGGTGAACATTTACTCTTTTCGCAATCTGGTTGTAAGTAACACCCTTTTCGGTGCACCAAGTGTGCAGAATTTTCTTTTTAGTCTCAAATTCAATTCGCGACATTTTGAATACAACTTTATCAACGGAAATGAATGAACCGAATAATCATTTTTGACATGTAAACAAAGCAAATGGCGCTTACACGCTAAAAATATATACAGTAGTTTATGCGTAATAACGCATCGAATGTTTATAACTACTTTTCGATACACTCCTTATATAGCAAGTTACTTCCTTGAGCAAAGTTGTTCAGTAGATCAAGGCCTTCAGGATGGTAAACTTAAAAGTTCAGAATTATCTCACTACGCGGCGCTAGTAACTTACTTTATAACCTGAATCTCGAGATCCTTGACATATAGCAAGTTGGTGTCTTTGGCAAAGATGTTTGGCTGATTAAGGCCTTTCGGATGGTGTTAACGATAGTTCAGCACTCGTCCGCTGCGTGGCATTAGAGTACGTTAACTTTGTCTATAACTGTTTTCAGGAAAGTTAGTTGTAAGATTATAAACTTCCAGACGCTCGACTCAACAGTTCGGAATTATCTCACTCTGTGGCGCTAGTGTGCATGTGAACTTACTGTCTTAAGTGGATCTCGATATTATTAACATATAGCATAACATAGGCATAGGGGCCTCGAAAAGCGTAATCGGTAAGCCCACGGTCTACCAAGACGGAGGCGGCGGGTTCAATTCCCGACCGGTCTGGGAATTTTTCGAGTTGGAATAATTATCGACTTCCCTGGGCATAGAGTATAATTGTGCCTGCCACGCAATATACAAATTCATGCATTGGGTGTTGGCATAGAAAGCTCTCAATTAATGAAGTGCAGTTAGAACACTAAGTTGAGAAGCAGGTAAAAGCTCGTTTGAAGAGCGTCAAAGCCAGACAGACGAAGAAGAAGAAGAAAGATGGCATCTTAAAAAAAGATATTCGAGGGGTCAGAAGTTTTCGAATGGCGTACACATTAGATCAGAATTCGTTCGCTACGTGGCGCTAGTGTTCATGTGAACTTTTTGTAATATCTGTATTTTGATAACAAGATCATGTACGATTTCATTGTTTTCAGGACATTTATTCAAGTAATCTTGGTCTCTCAGACGGCCGACTTCATAGTTGAGAACTGGTCTGCAGGTGAACTTTGTAATGAATGATTATCGCTAGTGCACATAAGAGGCTGATTACCCCAATATGGGTACTTTTGGTACGTTCTTCTGACATCTGCGAGTTAGTCATTCAGAGAAGTTCTTTACAAAACTTCGGGTAAGTCCTTCGAAAAACTGTATGGAAGTTCTGCAGAAAACTTCAGAGAAGTTCATCAGAGAACTTCTTGGAAGTTCTTCAGAGAACTTCATGGAAGTTCTTCAGAAAACTTCATGGAAGTTCTTCAGAGAACTTTATGGAAGTTCTGCAGAGAACATCAGGGAAATTCTTCAGAGAACTTCTGAGAAATTCTGCAGAGAATTTCAGGGAAGTTTTGCAGAGAACTTTATTGAAGAACTTTTGGGTAAGTCCTTCATGGAAGTTCATCAGAGAAATTCAAGATGGTTCTGCAGCGAATTTCAGAGAAGTTCTTAAGAGAACTTTAGGGAAGTTCTTCAGGGAACTTCGTGGAAGTTCTTCAGAGCACTTTATGGAAGTTCTTCAGAGAACCGCAGGGAAGCTCAACAGAGAACCTCCCAAATGTTTTTCGGCGAAATTCAGGGAAGATCTTCAGCGAACTTCAGAGAAGTACTTCACAAAACTTCGGATAAGTCCTTCAGAGAACTTCATGGAAGTTCCTTAGAGAACTGTAACTAAGTTCTTCAGAGAACTTCAGGGAAGTTCTGCAGAGGACTTCAGGAATGTCTTCAAAGAACTTCAGGGAAGTTCTTCAGAGAAAAGCAGGGAAGTCTTTGAGAGAGCTTCAGGAAGGTTCTTCAGAGAGCTTCATGGAAATTCTTCAGAGATCTTCAGGAAAGTTTTACCTAGAACTTCAGGAATGTTTCTCAGAGAACTACAGAGAAGTTCTTCAAAAGACTTCTGCTAAATCCTTTAGAGAACTACAGGGAAGTTTTTCAGAGAACTTCAGGGAATTTTTTCCGAAAAATTAAGGGAAGTATTTCAGGATACTTAAGGGAAGTTCTTCAGGAAGCTTCAGGGAAGTTTCTCAGAGACCTGCAGGGAAATTCTGCAGAGAATTTCAGGAAAGTTTCACGTCTCAAAGAATGGGAGCTCTTCGATGTTAACGTTAAAATTACTACACAATGGAAGCGGCATGAGTACTATTCATATTTTTTACATAGGGATGGACTTTGCTTGTCATGATGATGACAATTCATCTATAGCTCGTCAAAAAGTTGAAAAGCTGGAAATGAACATCCTTCTTTTCCAGTAGCACATTACAAAATGCTGAAGGAAAATTATGATTGTCCTAAACTGTTACTGGATAACTGGATTCCTTGTGTTATTCAAAATATTGTTGATAAGTGAATGGGGATTTTAAAATGATCGCTTTTCTCATGGGTCAAGGTAAGAAATGTTAATTATGCATGTATTTCATATAAGGGTGAGCAATATTTGGCAACGGCATTATTTTGTCAAATCTTTGAAGAGCAAATAGGGGCTGCAGTGAAACATGACATACACAAATGATTACGTTAATCTGGTTTAAATGTTGGATTTGTTCTCGTATATTAATATCAAATTACATACTTATCTTAAGTTATCTGAATAACATCCCTGAAGTTCTCTGGAGAACTTCCCTGAAGTTGTCAGCAGAACTTCCCTGAAGTTCTGTGCAGAACCTCCGTGAAGTTCTCTGAAAAACTTCCTTGAAATTCTATGGAGAAGTTATCTGGAAAATTTCACTTTAGCTTCCTACAGAACTTCCTTGAAGTTCTTTGCATATTTTCCCTGAAGTTCTCTGCAGAACATCCCTGAAGTTAATTATCAATAACAAAAACACTATCAAGTGCTGTTATGGTGAAACAATCGATGAGATTTAGAAGAAAATCTCCATCATCGTTATCTTGCCGGACGTATTTCGTTAAAAATCGTTAAAAATCTTTTCAAATTCCCCATGATACACTTGAGATTTTTTATATCTCATGAACAACTAGAGCAGCATAGGAGTTATTTCCTTGAGATGCGTCTAGAGCGAACAGAGCTACATTAACAACTTAAAAAGTGGATCCCTCCGAAGCATTGGAGGTTTGCGTTGATACGGTTTCTGATAATGGTTACGGATCGCGAATAACGCGCGAATTACTGTCCATTTAATTATAAAAATTTAACTTTCTTTCATCACGAAGAAAAATGTCCAAAGCGGGTTGAACTTTGTATGAGAAAAATCATCAAAATATTTGAAAAAAGTTTATGGTATCAGTTTTTTACCACTAGGTGGTAGTAGTATTCAAGTATCAACAAGTCTAAGGTTCTGATAGGAAATGTTATGCCCAAAAAACTTTGGCGAAGACTTTGAGTTGTTAGCACAAAAAAGTTACCGGTAGTGATGTCTGACTTATAATGCCAAAGGATCTTTTTTCTCAACCATAGTAGGGTAAGAAACGGCTTCAGACCCTGAGACACTCTTTCAAGCATGGGGTAAACATTAACCTACAATGCTCATTTTTTGCAATATGATGCTTCTATGAAGCGTCATGCTGCGAAAAATACGCGTTGTTAGTTATGTTTTACCCTGTGTTTGGAATAGGGTCGGGGACTGAAGCAATTCCCTACCCTAGATAATTAAGCCACTATCAATCAGACATCACTCCAATATAGTGTTAATAACATTCTTGAGCTTATGGAAATCTTCTTGTGGATTTAGAAAAAGTTGTAGGGAACAGAATATCCTATAAGAAACTTAATACGCCACCTATCGGTGAAACAAAAAAAAACCGTGTGTGTTTTCTTTGATTTGATTTTGATGGTTATCCCTATACAATCATCAAACTGTTTTGGAAATGGGTGAATGTTGACCGATTTGGCTCAAATTTGAACCAGATGCTAAGGGTGGCATAGAAAACAAGTAGCTCTGTGATTCGCAGGATACTCACCAAATTTCCAAACTTTTGGGCACCCTAGTAAGCATTTGTGGTTATTAGTACTTAGTTATCAATGTCTTCGCGGATCATTCTTAAGGGCCGAACGTAGCCTTTTTGGCAAATGGATTTACGGATTTAGTTGCGGAGCAAAACTTTCTGTTCGAGCATCCACTTTCGATTCAAAATTCGCAATATATGCCTGATTTGCTGCCTTCGGAATACCCAGACTCAATCCATAATCATTGAAATTCGAAATGTGTTTTTCAAGATTTTTCAGAGCACACTACTAAATGAAAATCTATGAAGTCACGAGTAATTCATGATAAGGGCCTAAAAGCCACTTGTAAACAATGACTTTCAACGTTGATCTTTCACGAATCACAGGACCTCCACGACGATATCCAACTATAGCAAACATTCCATTCGCAAGAGTGTTCTGATATTTGTGAGATATCAACGTTAAAACTCATTGGCCTTAATCATGAATTACTCGAGAAGTGTATGGCATGCATTTAAACAAACCGACTAAATGTTTCGATTTTTCATGCGATTACCCTGCCACTTGGTGGTCGGTTAATCGGTCAGTAGTCAATATATTCTAGTTGCCTATATACTGTGAAAATATGACAGCTCCATTAGTTTGTTTACGGCAGCTATGCCGAGAACAGTGAATCAACTTCGATTTATGGTTCGTTCGTTCCGCTAAATCATTTGTTGATATTCAGCCAATCATTATGTTTAATGAACATTTAATTTACTGACAAGCAATCGTTGCCACCCTGTACATACAAAAATGTCATGAATGTTTTGAGCCTCGATACTTTCCCCGAAGATCATGGCGTATTGGTGTACTTGTTGAACTTAGTATGTTGTTGTGTATGTGTGTGTGTGTGTGTGTGTGTGTGTGTGTGTGTGTGTGTGTGTGTGTGTGTGTGTGTGTGTGTGTGTGTGTGTGTGTGTGTTTACAATCAATCTCCCACTGACCGGCAGTGCTTTTATGGAAGAAACATGTCTGCATTTCTTCAGTAATTTATATGTGATCACCATGTGCAAACATTTTTAGCCCTGGAGATTGAAGGTGACAGCTCTATTGAAAATCCAACGACCCATTTCAAGAATGCCTGTTCATACACGTACATTCTGAGGTCATCTTCATATACAATAAGCCCCGCATGAAAATCTTCACATATCATATGGATATGTGAAGAGTTTTCACACTTCCAGAATCAATAATAGACATTCTTGATCCTGGCGTGTATATAGTTAAGGTATATTTTTGATAATATAAAACGACCTCACCAATGTTCTTCATCTGATGCTGGAAAGCCGGGCACTAAAAAACAAAAAAATGTGAAAAAAAACTACCGACGATCAGTTCATTTCAAGAAACACGACCGTAACACACTATGAGAGGGATTCCATTAACAAAGTCCTACGCAAAGCACTTGAAAAAACTATAATTTCACCATTTACTTCTGTTGAATTAAGGAATATTATTTTATTTTATTTCCGCGAAAACGACGCAGCAAAAGCAAAACACGTCAATTTCAAAGCACGGCTTGCTGCGATCTTCTCACTTGTTGAACTTAGTATGTTGTTACTCCGAAATTAAACAGAGAACCAACAGATAATATATGTTCTAACATGCATCCTCAATGTGTACAAACTGGTGATCTAATTTCTAGCAATACCTACGCCGACCCTGCTCAAAAGCAGATCATTCTAGCAATTGGAAAGAAATGTGTTGACAGGATACTCGCTTTGAAAATAGCCTCGAAATCTTCTACACTTCCATAAGAATTCAATGGAACGATGGATATAAGGGCAAAGGCTGACAACTGAATTCATTTTCGTAAGCTTCAGCAGGCATTCCAGTGATGCACAAATACATTGTTTCTATAATTCGTATCAATTTAAACCAACAGTAAGGATACTGTAGAGGGCACTCACAAGTGTGTGTTTTATTTTAAGATATAGAGTATGGAAACCGATTTGAACCAACAGTATATATGCTGTTGGAATGATTCACTAGTGTTATGTATGGAAATCACAACAATCAGTACAACGACATTGACAACCGTGTCAACAGTGAATATGCTGTTGCGGCTACAAACACAATTGTTTAATTTGTTATGTGTAATTTAGAGACCTATGTACTTTCCCAACAACGAACGACACAACGCTTCCTTTTCACCCTTTACAACAAACGCTCATTTTTCCCGCTATGCCTTCTTCACTTCCAGGTTTACTATGCCAAAAAGAAACGAAGAGCTCAACAAACCCAGGGTGAAGATACTTCCCACAAGAAGGAGCGAAAGCTTTACAACGATGGCTACGACGACGAGAACCATGACTACATCATCAAAAATGGCGAGAAGTTTCTCGATCGCTACGAAATCGACTCGCTTATCGGTAATTTCCAACCCTCTCTAACCGATTCTTGCAAATCCTCACACATTTCCGTCGTTCTTATCATCGTTTCTAGGTAAGGGCAGCTTCGGCCAGGTGGTGAAAGCCTACGACCACGAGGAGGAGTGCCAGGTGGCGATCAAAATCATCAAAAACAAGAGACCCTTCCTGAGTCAAGCACAAATCGAAGTGAATCTGCTGGAGATGATGAACCGGGCGGACGCAGAAAACAAATACTACATCGGTAAGTTATCGATCCATTGTGCTTTTGGCGCCTATTAACCGAAAAATGTCTTTTATTTGGACCCTTGCAGTTAGGCTGAAGCGACACTTTATGTGGCGGAATCATCTGTGTTTAGTGTTCGAGCTGTTATCCTATAATTTATACGACTTACTGCGCAATACGAACTTCCGCGGCGTTTCACTGAATCTGACGAGGAAGTTTGCCCAGCAATTATGTACGGCGTTATTATTTTTAAGTTCACAAGGTAAGTATTTATCTAACATTGAATGTCGTTTAGCACTAATTGGTGTTTCTTCTTCCATTTCAGAATTAAATATCATACACTGTGATTTAAAACCAGAAAATATATTATTATGTAACCCTAAACGGTCAGCAATTAAGATAGTAGATTTTGGCAGTTCGTGTCAGCTAGGACAAAGGGTAAGTATCAACTCGTTTCCATTCGAGCAGCAAAACAAACCAATTGAGCACTTTTAAATGGTCCGGATAACACCGGAGAGTAAGTGCCAATAAAACGAAATTGCCTCGTTCAAAGGAAGCAAACCCTTTTCCACCGGGTAAACAAGGTGCTCAATTACCGGGATGCGATTGCATTCTTTCAAAAGGCATCGAAAACAAAACACTCATATGTGTTTCGCCTTTTTTTTTCCCTCTCCACTCTCAGATATATCAATACATACAATCACGTTTCTACCGCTCGCCGGAGGTACTATTAGGAATACCGTACGATTTAGCAATAGACATGTGGTCCCTCGGGTGCATACTGGTGGAAATGCACACCGGTGAGCCGTTGTTTTCCGGCTCGAACGAGGCGGACCAAATCAACAAGATCGTCGAGGTGCTCGGAATGCCCCCAAAGCACATCCTCGATCAGGCGCACAAAACTCGCAAGTTCTTCGAGAAGCTCCCGGACGGTACGTACGTGCTGCGGAAAACGCAAAACCAGCGTAAGTACAAAGCACCCGGCACGCGGAAGCTGCACGACATCCTCGGCGTGGAAACGGGTGGTCCGGGCGGCCGGAGGCACGGCGAGCCGGGCCACAGCGTATCCGACTATCTTAAGTTTAAGGACCTAATCTTAAGGATGCTGGATTACGATCCGAAGACGCGCTGTACACCGTACTATGCCTTGCAACACAACTTCTTCAAGCGAACGTCGGACGAGAGCACCAACACGGCGAATACGATCAGCTCGCTCAGCACTAGCCCCTCGGTTAGCACGCAGGACCCCAGCAGTCACGGTAAGTGCGCGGGGGTTGGAATGGGATTTTTGTTTTAAATTGTTACTCGTTTTGGACCTTGGTTCAGGTTTTGTTTGTTTCTTGTGTTGAATATCCTACGTGTTACTAACCATCATCATCACCATCACCGCGCCATGTACGGCTCACTAACGAATTGGGTGTCGGAAATAGGGGTGTTTTGCGCGGCTTATTTTACATACCGTTGAGTAAATCATACATAGGGTCATGCTTTGCAAGCATATAGATTTTTCCTGTTTTGATTTGAGAGTACATACCGTAAATTGTATAGTGGAATGCATTAGTGATTCATGTGCTATACCAAATGGCATTTGCTAGTTTTTTCACAGAGAAACTTTCCATATATAAGTTTAGCAAAAGTTGCTCGTGATGTAGAAGTAGATGTTCGCTCATCGCCATGAGGCCGCAAGAGTGGACAGTAATGTTTGCTAGAAATGAACGATATGAAGAGAAAGTGTTGATAGTTCCGTCAGTGTACGGCAGGTTGTAAAAATTGAATAGAAGTATTGAAAATTTGGTGGCGGATTCGTTCGTGCCTTGTCCTACCCTACCCAAATCTTAGGCAAAGGAATGCGTGCTAGGTTCAAGCACTGCTATATCTAAGCCCTTCGCTCAATTTTCAATACTTTTAGTCAATTTTCACAACCTGACGTACACTGACGGAACTATCAACACTTTCTCTTCATACCTTTCATTTCTAGCAAACATTACTGTCCACTCTTGGGCCTCATGGTGATGAGTGAACATCTCCTTCTACATCATAATCGTTACTCCTCGTACGGAGAATACAAACATAACAATTACAGTATGTAAAAGTTGCTCGCAATTTTTTTTCGGAAGTTACGACACCAGAAAGATTTTTAGATTGCCTTTTTTTCTCAATACTTTTAATTCTCCAAAAAGGTTCTTCGGAGGTTCCTTTTGGTTGGCAGTGAAATGTTTGACTATAAATAATTCTAGGTAGTTTTAGGGGTTCTCGAACTTATATGTTTTTGTTAGAAAATCTAATTCGTGAACATTTTCTCGAAATACTTACGACTCAAGGTTACGTTTGAAAAAGGCATATGTTTTAGACACACATTTTTTTTAAATATCAGCTCAAAATCCGAGTGTTGAATTCAAATCTATTTATATAAAAATGACTTTCTGTCTGTCTGAACCTTATAGACTCGAAAACTACTGGACCAATCGGCGTGAAAATTTGTATGGAGGGGTTTTTGGGGCCAGGGGAGGTTCTTAGAGCCTGTTCATAAACCACGTAGACCCCCCCCCCCCCCTATGCAAACTTTCCTCCATGCAATTTTTTAAATTTTTGTATGGAGCGTAGACTTTGCCAAACCTGCCCCTCCCCCAGAAAAGTCTATGTGGTTTATGAATAGCCCCTTATGATAATAAGAGACCCGTCCCATCTCTGGAAAGGGGGGCTCCTATACAAATGAAACACAAATTTCTCCATAATTCGAGAACTAATCAAGCAAAGGAAGCCAAATTTAGCATGTGGGAGTTTCTAGAGGGAAGAAATGTTTTTATGTTAGTTTGAGACCTCTATCCTTTCTAGAAGGGGAGGCTCTAATACAAATGAAACACAAATTTGTGCATTACTCGGGAACTAACCAAGCAAATGGAATCAAATTTAGCAAGTGGAGGTTTTTGAAGGCAAAAAATGTTTCTAAGGTGACTTGAGACCCCCCCTCTTACTGAAAAGGAGGGCTCCCATACAAATGAAATACAAATTTCTGCATAACTCGCCAAACTAATCAAGCACATGGAACCAAATTTGAAGTCAGGAAATGTTTCTATGGTTTTTCGAGACCCCTCCTCCTTTCTGAAGAAGGTAGGTATCAAACAAATGAAACCCCAATTTTTCATTACTCGATAACTAATCAAGCAAATGGAACCAAATTTGACAAGTAAAGGTTGTTGACGGAATTTTTTTTTCTAAGATGATTTAAGACCCCTCCCCTTTCTGAAAGGAGGGGCTCCCATGCAAATGAAGCACAAATTTCTGCATAACTCGAGAGCTAATCAAGCAAATGGAACCAAATTTGGCAAGTGGAAGATTTTGAAGGCAAGAAATGTTTCAATGGTAGTTTTAGACCCCTCCGCCTTTTGGAAGAGGGGGGCTCTCTAACAAATGAAACACAAATTTCTTCATTACTCGAGAACTAATCAAGCAAATAAACACAAATTTGGCCTGTAGGGGTTTTTGAAGGCAGGATATGTTTCTATGGTGGCTAGAGACTCTTCCCCCATCTGGAAGGGGGGGGGGGGGAAACTCATACAAATTAAACAAAAAAATCCAACCAAACATGATAATTATCCAGGTAACTAAAACACAAAATGTGTATCTCTCGGGTAAGAAGCATGATCTGATAGAAGATTGAACCCTTCTTCTATCAAAACGTTCACTAAAACAAAGCAGCAAAAGTTCACTGGGTTCAGCTAGTTGCTTATAAGAAAAACTTGTACAAAGCCAATAATAATTTCATATGAACTATACAGGGTTACTGTCCCTATATTATTCTCATTGCTCCTGTATTTCCACGCTGAATCAAGAAATTGAGAGGCAAAGGATTGGTTACTTTTCGTAAAAATGTTTGCTTATGTTTAATACATACAAACAACTATCCAACCCAGTCGTGCGTCAACATTTTGATTTCGAGTAGGATGAACTGCGATGTGATGAGATTGACATGGGAGCATCTAACATACACTGAGAAATTTATCTTATACATTTTCAACAAAATCGATAATGTTACTTTATTTTCATGCATCGGAAGTTTCCGAAAAATCGTCAAGAAACCGGAGAACGTCAGGGAATTCTATATGAAAATTTAAGAAATTCCGGTTAAACTGCCAAAGAGTGATCGACATTTTCCGATTTTCGATCCTAAAACCAGATATTTTACAAAATGCACGAAGATATCAGTGATTTTTGTGAAAATCAATAAATAAATTCAGAAGAAATTTTAAAGTATATAATTGTTTTCTAATGTTAGATATTGTTTTTAAAAGCTTGTGTAATAAGTATCCAATTGACGTATAAAGTTATTATCCTAAGTAATTTAACACATAGCTTATTGAACAGTCAATAGGATATTTAGCTTTTAAGTCATAATGTTACTCGGTGGCATAAAGTTGATGATGAATGATCGTCATAAAGTTTAGTTTCCAATCGCGACCACATACAGGACTATCCTTGAACTTGTCGGTGGCGTAGTGGTAAGCGTGACTACTACTTGGCACTTCAGTAGGTCTGGGTTCAATCCGTGGTTGGTCGGTGGTTTTTCTGAGGCGAAAAAATCTGGTCACGTCTTCCTTCGGAAGGGAAGTAAAGCCGTTGGTCCCGGCTCATACTCATGAGTCGATAGGTAGTGTCCAGGGGGTGGAGTCGTCTCCCTGGCGTCGGTGATTGTCACTATGTGAGGAAATAGGCCGACAGAAAAAAATAAATAAATAAAACAAAACTATTCTTAGCCAAGCAAAATTCGAAATTGGTTGCTTATACAGGATCATTTTCAGGATTTAACTACCCTAGTAGCACACATGTTGCCATTTAGTTGAGAAAACATAAATATGCCTTCGTTAGTCATAATCAAGTTGATGCAACTAATTATGGTCATTATGTGCTGCTTGGGTAATTATGTTTTTTTGTTGTTGTATGAAGCACGCAATCAGTTATAGGCAAGAGATTGTCTGCTTGATCATATGCCGCCTTTCAAACACGCCCTACGCTCAATTTTAACTTCTTCTATTCAATTTCACACAGGTGCCAAGACATCATATCATAGACCAACAAAGGGATTTTTTCGCATCCGAATATTGAGTAAATGGTTCCGATAGGCCTAATAAGGACACTTTCAGAACCACATCGCTCAATATTCGTGATTTTTACCCAGAAATACCTAAACTTTTAGTTATAAACCTACAAAGGATTTTACCACTTTTGGATACTCTGGGAGTGGTTATAATAGAGCCCAAAATTGACATATTCAGTACCTCATGTTTTGATACCTTTCGAAGGTTATATTTTCTTTTCTTTTTTCAACCAGAAATACATAGCCATCATGCCATGCACCCACACAGGGGACTTGACCACTTCCGGATACTCTGAAATCGGTTGTAGAACTTCGAATACTGGTTCCGATCTACTGCTCCAACCATTCTCCACCATGCCATGGCCACTTTCAGATACTCTGGAATCGATTTTATCTGATCCCTGCTGGAACCGTTTCCAAAATATCTGTGTATATCTGGGTGGAAAATTATGCAATTTTTAGCCATCGAATGGTACCAATATATAAGGATCTAAAAGTGGGCGCTTTGGACCCTTCGTATCCGTTGCCAGAGTATTTGGCCCAAGCATTACTAGAATGTATTTCTGAATGAAATTCAGAAGTTTTCGAAAGTGTCAAAAAAAAAAAATTCAAGAGTTTTCGAAAGTGTCCAAATCGCCTTGTTGGTCCATGGTTTAGATCCTACGGGGACCGTCTCCAGAGTTTCTTGAAATGGTCAAATTTCCTTGCTGTTTCATGGAATGAAGTTTCTATAGTTCTGGGAGAAAAATCATGCTTTTTGAGCCGTCGAGCGGCAGCAGCAAATTATATTCTGAATGTGTTCCCTTCAGATCCCTACCGTAACCGATTTCATGAGCCCACATGCCCAAAAGGTCCAAGTAGAAAAAAAAATCTGGCGAGAATGCTATTTTTAGCATCCATACCTTTCAGATGATGCCAAGAGATCAATAATCGGATCAAAAATAGATTTCTGCCTAGGAAATTCGTTTTTGAAGATAGCGTTATTCCTAGAGGTCGCTTTATCCGGCTGTAATATGATCGTTTTTCAAAATTAGGAAATGTCAAGCAATTTCAGAACTAGATTCTACCGTTAAAAAGTTACAGCTTTTTACAATTGTCGCTTGGTCAAAGATGATGCCAATGCACTAGGAAGGTGACAAAAAATTTGCATAAAACTTCAAATGTTTTTTTGCAATGCTTACATTTTAAGGGATTAGTTAGCATTCCCTTCGAAAAATATCTAAACAGATAAAAAGAAACATTGAATTATCTGCGTTTTCTGGGAATGTTAGATTTGGCAGAAAATAATGGGATATTTCATGTAAATTTTTTTTTGTATGAAAAATTTCAAACATTGTTGCATGGCGCATAAAAAATTGCAAACAATTTCGAGGGGAAATTTTGCGCGCTTGTTAAATTTTTTTTCTGTGTACATATATATCATTATTATTACAGTATATAAACATAACAAAGTGATAAGTCGAAAAGAAAGCAAATGGAATCAATCCCTTATTGATTCAGTTCTTTCAGTTCATGATTTGTAAACACCTTAAATGATTTTCAAATCTTATGAAAATTTCAACCACTTGTTAATTAAATGATGACTTAACACTGTCAAAATTATGTCCAAGTGATGATGGTTATCTAACCCAATTCCATCTTTTGTTTTGTTCCTGTAAAACTTTTCCACTTATCTGTTGTTCAATGCTTCCTTCGGGTGGCAACAAACTCGAGCAAAATACTAACCCTTAAATTTAATTGCCACAACTCCGCGCTTAACCTTTAGCAGACGATCGTCGATGACTCGAGCCAAGTGAGAGACATCCATCGGTGCAGCTGCAGCAACAGCAGCAGCATCATCATCATCATCCACATCCTCATCAGCCGCAACCGCT
Organism: Aedes japonicus; assembly: GCA_034211315.2. Lineage (NCBI taxonomy): Eukaryota > Metazoa > Arthropoda > Insecta > Diptera > Culicidae > Aedes > Aedes japonicus. The sequence continues at coordinate 32,990 of JASCZW010000668.1, read as the reverse complement.
ACAGCAGCAGTCACATCGTAACAGTAATAATAACAATAATAATAATTCTAATACTAACAGCGATAACAATAATACTAACAACGGTAGAAACCCACAACAACAGCTACAACAACAACAGCAACAGCAGCAGCAGCAACAGTAAGATGCGATTGGTTATGGGAAATGAAAAAGGAATACAAACAGCTTACTCTTATTACATACACACATACATGAACCTTGCGTTTCGTGGACGAAATTGGAAAAAGGGCTTGAATCTCCATTCAGTTCGAATGGGGAATAGTTGCCGGCGCATTGAGCGAAAACGTAGCACACGTTCATACAATAGTGGTGCATTAGATGGGACAAGATAGAACTAGCAACAAACAGAAGGCAGAAAGGAAAGAATAAAAAGATTGATGCAATAAAAAGACTCGTTACGTAGGAACAGGAACAGAAGTAAGTTACACTTAGTAAAGGCAGAATCGTAGTTTGCAGAATGAAGATAACCGAACGTAAGATAATCTCCCGTATAGATCCGCATGACAGCAAACAAATGAAAAATCAATAACTCCCCGAATGAATCTTCCATCTATTTTTTGGCAAACTCCGACGGAAATGCAACAAAAGCAAAGACAACCCACGAAGTGGGAACCCTTTTTTTAGAACAAAGCAAAAACAAGCAGAACAAGCATTTTGACCTAATAATACAAATCGAAAAGTACATAACTCCAACAAAAATAAAATGAAAGTAAGAAATTATATAAAATTAAACAAACAAAACAAAAAAAAGATACAAAGACAAAGCAAAACCCAAGTACCAGAAGAGAGAAGTAGCGCGCGCAGAAAGTATGAAAACATAATAAACATGTGTAAGGTGTAAAGTTGGAAAGAACGAAGAAGCGAGCGATGTTAGTTCGAGAGATAGGCCGACTGGGTGCGTGCGTCTGCATTTGTAGCTGTAAGTTAATAGAGCGCGAGAGATAGAGTCAAGCTTGCTGCCAGAAAAGGGACAAAAAAGAGATATTCAGCCCCGAGTACACGAGAGTGTGGTGTGGTTGGATCGGAACGGAAAGAAAATAGGACTGTTTTACATCTGTTTTTCTTTTGAAAAAAAAACAGCAACGCTGCTAGTGATATCAAATTTTCCGAACGCGATGAATTAGAGAAAGGAATGCAAACAAAGTATTTATCATCTTGACAGGCTAAGCTGAAATTAGTATTGAATCTTCGTTTTTATATTGAAACCTGGGATTGGGTTGAGGAACACCGAGCACGTTGAGGATAACAATATTCAATCGGAGCTAGCCTGTGGTCGTATTTGCAATCAGTACATTGTATACCGGAAGAAAGAGTAAATTTAGAGAAGAAATTACTGTTGTAGTAGAGTGGGTAAAATGAACAAAAAAAGTATTCAAATGTGTTCTTTGCCGAATCGATCCGTATTTCCTGGTACTTAGCAGATTGTTATTATTACTATTATTATGATTGCGAATGGTGAGAAAATAGTAGCGGCCAAAGTGGTGCTGCCAGCAGCGACAGAGGAATGGGGAAAATGAACAAAGCCAGGACTTCCGCCAGGATACATCTCATCGACTCGAATCTACTCAACTCAACTCAACTACTCATCTAACACAATACACACTAACACTAAACGAAATTGCCAAAAACAGTGTTCCAATAGGTTATTTTAGGTAACTAACGATTTTTTCTCCCAACTAAGATTGTGTTTACTTTGTTTAACATACTGCATGCACTATAGGCTATTTAGATGTGACACGATGCTAGTTTTAAATTAAAATAGAAGGCATTCCATGCGGCGTTTCTCAGTTCGGGCTGACCATTGAACAAGTGTGAGGTTGTTAACAATCTTAAGAAGAACACTCTTTTTCAGAAGCAAAAATCTCAGCAGGAAAGCAACAAACAATCGCGATCCTCTTGTTTCTGCTTTGCTGTACGGCAGTAAGCTTAAAATTTAAAGCTTTTAAGCTTTTAATCGAGTATTAGTACACGATACTAAAGAAGTCTGCACATTTTAGACGACAGACGTGTATCTGTCAGGATAAGCAATAAAGGATGATACACCGTTTGGCATACGAATGGACGTTTGGCCGAATGGACGTTTTGCATAAAAACTTTTGGCCGAATGGTCGTTTGGCCGATTTTTTTTTTCATTGGTTAATAAAATTCCAAAGAACTGCTCATGTTCGAAATAAGGAAAAATTTCACATAAGACTGTTATACCGGGCAAGCGCTTGAATCAGAAGTTCGCTTCCGGATACAGGAATATGTATCGTCATATGGACCATGTGCAAATTATCAAATGAAGGTATCTTTCGGAATAACAGCACATTTCTTCAAGATTATTAAAAATAATGGCCCATCGCGTCTAGCTTGTTAACATAATACATGTTTCCACCTAAAATTAGGAGTTTTTTTTTTTTATTCTGATTTCCTTTTTTATATTGATAGACAATTTTCGGCCAAACGTCTAGTCGGCCAAACATCCATATGTCAAACGGCCGACCCCCGCAATAAAGGAAACAACAAGAAACTCACATTAATTTATGTAGTATTCTTATTCTCTTTTCTCTCTTCTTATCATTTCAAGCTTATTGCTACCACATTTCGCTTATTGCACTTGCTCTCAACTTAGTGTTCTATATACACTTCCACAGTTATTAATTGAGAGCTTTCGATGCTAGATTCCATTTTTGCATTACTATGATTGCTTGGCAAGTACAATCATATCCTATGCCCAGAGAGTCGAGCAATTTTCCTTAACGAAAAATTCCTAAAGCAGACCGGGATTCGAACCCACCCACCTCCAGCATGGTATCACTATGTAGCTGCGCCTTTACCAACTGAGCTAAGCGAGGACCCGGCATGTAGCATTCTATTCAGCTTAATTGTCAAGTTATATAAACGATAAAGTTCCCGTATTATAATGTATAGCATTCTAAGGAGCTGCGGACGAAGCTTGAACAATTAAGAGTAGCCAAGCTGAATCTGATCAATAGCGTTCTAATCAGCTTAGTGTTAAGGTCGCTTCATGAGCTAGAATGTTCCCGCAACGTCATTCATACAGTTTTAAGCAACTCTTAAGGAGCCAGTTTTCAACAAGTTAGTCTTATTCACAACATGCTTGCGAATAATGTTTTGAGGACCTATGAACGGAACTTACACAGTTAACAGTTGCTTAGTTGAAATTGATTTATATAGCATTCTATTCGGCTTAATTTTTATGTCCTTATATAAACAAGAAAGTTTCCGTAACATAGCAGCTTTGGACGGATCTTGCACAATCATCCTGAACCTAGTTGAATTTGACCTATAGCATTGAATGGAGCTTTATTCTAAGGTCGTTTTATGAACACTTAATTCGACAAAGCTTTTTCATCAGGACCTAACTGACACACGTAAACAATGGCACAAAAGCAAGCCTTCAATTCTATCGGATTTTTTTCCGTGTCGGATATCTTCTTCACTGCGACCACTATTGCTAGAAGTGATCGCCAATGATTGACTTAAAGCGTTGTCCCACGGCGGTATAACAGACCGAATAAAGGTACTACCGTACTGGGGTTTGTTCTCCAGGTCTCAGAGGGTTCTAGTAGCCCTTTGTTGAAGAACTTAAATCTTTTTTTGGAGATTGCCGGGCAGTGGCATAACAAGTATTCCGAGTCCTCTTTATCCATGTCACAAAATCGATATGAATCATCTTGAAGTTTTCCAATCAGCTTCGAGTGATATCGGCTAGGACAGTGACCAGTTATAAGGCCTGTATATAATTTTAAATCTTTTTTGGTAAGATCAAGTAATTTGCGAGTCATTGAAATGTTTGGATTGATAAACCGCTTCGATTGCATTGCTATGAAAGTGTTGTTCCAGTTTGCCTCCACTTTCAAGCGTTCCCTGGCTTTCATCTCCATTCTAAGTGAAGAAGCAGATAAACCACAAAAGGGTTCAGGTCCTACAAACTGATGAGACGATCAGAGTCTTGCTAGTTCATCAGCTCTCTCGCTTCCACCAATTCCACAATGTCCAGGAACCCAGTACAAATTGACTTGATTACTACAAGTTTCTGCGAAAGCATATAACAGAACATTCCAAGATTGCTTGAATTTCAGCTTGGAATACAGTTGGCCACTTACCCATTGAAATGGATATGTTAATCCATGGGCCAGTTTCACCTGCTCCCACTTGATTGTTCATTTTTAAACCGTCTGTATAGAATACAATCGATCCTTGACGGAGGTTTGGATCACCTCTTTCCCACGAATCACGTCCAGGATCAATAACTTGAAACGGATAGGTGAACTCTTCCCCTTCGAAATGATCGTGGTGGATTGATTAGATAGTTTTTCAATGACGAGATATTCGCGGAAAAAGCCATTGTTTACGTTTGTCAGTTAGGCCCTAATGAAAAATCTTAGTCGAATATATTATCCTAGAAAGCTTCTCAGGAAATTTTCAACAAGTTCGCCATGATCGCAGCACGATCTGATGAAACTTACACTATGGCATTCTCAGCAACATAAATTTGAGGTTGTTATATGAACTTGACTCAACCATAAACTTAAGCCAGTTTGCCTTGAACGGTTTCTCGCTCATAACAGCTTTTTGGGTCTTCTTAAGGTCCCGCTTGACGATGGCCCAATATTGTTTGATTGGGTGGAGCTCTGGCATGTTTGGGGGGTTCTTGTCCTTGGGCACCACTAGAACGGTGTTGGCAGCATACCACTCCATGGCCTTTTTCCGTAATGGCAAGATGACAAATCCATCCGGCCAAAATAGAACGGAACAATTGTGTCGCTTCAGGAAAGGCAGTAGAAGTTTTTGTAGGCACTCGCTCAGATAAACTTCCTGGTTGACGGTTCCGGTCGCAATGTAAACGTTGCTCTTCAAGCCACAGGTACAGATGGCCTGCCACACCAGATATTTCTTCGCGAACTTTGACAGTTTAATGTGCTTGAAAATATCTGCCACCCCCGTCCGGTTGCCGTATTAAATTCCTGTCCAGGAAGCAGTTTAAAGTCTGCCTTGACGTAAGTTTCATCGTCCTGTATCACGCAATCAAACTTTATCAGCATCGTCATGTACAACTTTCGCGATTGTGCTTTGGCCGACGTGTTTTGTTTATCGTCGCGATTTGGAGTTACAACTTTCTTGTAAGTCGACAGTCCAGCTCATTTTTTAGCTCTATCCGCGGTTGAAGGCGCCATTCCCAGCTTCTTTGTGGCATTTCGGACGGAGAGGTTGGGGTGATGCTCAAAACAGCGAGCAACTCTTTTTGTCGTCGCTGTGGCCTCCAGCTTTCGATTTCCCCCCGATCCACCTTTCCTTGCTGTCGACAAACGATCACCGAACACTTTTAATACATTGGTAACAGTTGGTTTCGCTATATTCAACACTGATTTAGCCACATCCAACTTGGCGTGAGAGTAGTTTGGATTTTTGCCTGAAATGCTAAATTTTGATGCGTGGCTTCTCTTCCTTCGACGACGACATTTTGATAACGGGTGTGCGAATCTCAAAATCAAAATAGAGACATGATGCTACACGTACACATCTTCAAAATGAGGAGTGTACAAAATGTTTTAATGCACGATGAAAGGAAATCTGTCAAGTTTAAGTCGACCAAATTTTGATCGAAACACCCTTTAGTAAACAAATTAAAAATCTCTTCAACGCTTCAACAGCATTTACCAATGATTCTTTAAAACCAAAAAAATAAAAATCAACAGCATGCTTGCCTTTATATTCGTTCTGCTTTGCTTGGTTTTGATGCAGTGTTAAATGTTATTTTCTCATCACTCCGAACATCGTGACTAATGCCCAAATTATTCTCTTCCGGCGCAGGTCTATCTTCGTTACAACATCAGCCTCAGTCGGTGCAGCAACAGCAACAGCAGCAACACCTCCAATCAGCATCGCAATCACAAACCACCAGCATGCTGCTTCTGTCGCAGGCAGCGGCAGCCGTCGGTCTCGGCGCCAATAGCAACAGTCACAACTCCAGCTCCGGGCCTACCATCAACAACAGTAGCAACAACAGCAGTAGTAGCAATAGTAATAGTAACACCAACCCCAACAACAACACCAACAACAACAACTCCCTGGCAATGGATTGTGATCCACCTCATACGATCCTGACCGCCTCATCGAATCCCACCCATTATCATCGGAATCGTTACCTGCAGCATCAACAACAGCAGCAACAACAACAACAGCCACATCCGCTGCTGAGTCACAAGAGTTACGCCCCCGCATCACTGCCAATCGACTTAGGGGGTCTGACCCACGGTGGCTCGGTGGTGACGGCAGCAGCAGCAACGATTGATCCCCACTCATCGTCATCGTCGTCGTCGTTGGCGGCACAGGCTGCAGCGGCGGCCGCTGCAGCAGCAGCTCTCATGTCCGGTAGCTTTACGAGTCATCCTGGCGTCGGTGGAGGCACCAGCAGTAGCAGTAGTAGTAGTGGTGGAGGGGGAGGTAGTAGAAGTCTTCTATCGCACAGCGTTTCAAGTTATGCACCGTTCTCGATGACGGACGCAGCGCTGCTCATGGGCCACTCGGGGGCAACCGGTGGCCATGGAGTGTTGGGATTGGTGCCGATGGGCTCGCTAATAGGTCCGATCGGTAGTGGTGGGGTTAGCAGTAGTAGTGGGATTGCTGGTCCAAGCTCACTAGTCGCCGTAGGTGGAGGCGGAGGCGGCAACGGCAGCGGATTGACGGTACTGAGCGGTATTGGCGCAATCGGTGGGAACGGTGGTGGCATTGGAAGTGGTGTCGGTAGCGGCAGTAGTGCCGGCGGTAGCAGTAGTAGTAGTAGTAGTGCAAGTTCCAAGGGCCTGGGCCGGGCAGCGGCAGCGGCTGCTGCGGCCGCGGCGGCAGCTTCTAACGAACGGGACGAGTCGCCCATGGTTGGTGTTTGTGTTCAGCCTAGCCCGGTCATTATCCACTGACGGTCGGTGTGGCGTCCGTGCGGGAAAAGTGTAAAGTACGATTAGGACGCGATCCGCGGAGGGGCGGATGGTGGGGGAATTGATTGGTTTCGGTTTTAGGTGGAATGTACTCTGAATGGAAGGAGGAAGAGATGCAATGCCGGAAGGAAGCAAATTTTGCACAAGTTTGGTATTTGTTCTGTCTAGTCTGATTTTACGATTCAGTTACAAACGAACGATAGTCTAAGTACGCAAATACTTTGAAATTTTTTGATGATTTGTTCTAATATATTGAAAACGTAGTTGAAATGGTTGGCGTGCATTTTTTTTCTATGGCTGGACAAACCTTTTCACAAAATAATAACAGAGTGCCGCCTAATGGCTATGCGATAAGTCGTATCGTCTTCTAACATATGAAGAGTATGCGCGTCAATTTCAGATTGAAGATTTGTTGTGTTGCTTCTTATAGAGGTTTGGACCTGCAAACAGTGATGCTTGATTAAGTTGTTTGTACGGCCTATTGCTTCAGCGGTGTATCCCTACATGCCTTGAGGTTCTGGACGGGAAAGTTGTACGAATTTGTGACATAAATGTTGAGGACTTGTTGATCATATTCAGAGGCTGTTAAGGAGGTAAACGCATAAATAATAAACGAAATAGACGGATGTGGATCCTCTACTTTTTGGTTCGAGTTCACACATTTTTGATGTCCTAGTTCATGTCCAGAGAACTCGTGAGTGAAATCCGAAAATCTTGTGGAATAAAACCGGTGTTCATGATGGATTTTTCTTTGCTTTTTGAGCGTCAAAATTGACTAGGCATCGTATTAGGGAATCAGATACGTTGACCTTCAAAGGACGATTCGATCTAAACACAACTGGTATGACCGGTAGTTGTCCAGGGCCATGAGATAAGTAACAGCCTGTGTACCTATCAGGGTGAACCGATCGTTCCTTGGTTGTTTTCATCACTGTGCGGCTCGAAAGTGAAAGTGTTGATCGATCAGTTCTTCAAAAATAGGTTCCCCCGCCATAGTTATTAGTCGAACTCCATAGAATTTGCAGTCCAGTGTTTGAGATCAGACAGTTTTTGATTTCTTGTGGAATAACTCAAGTAGTAGTGTTAGCAGAAGAAGAATTATGGAGATAAGACTCGATGCCTTGAAGCCAATGAGTTGCTTGCGAGAGATTTGGAAGAGGCTCATATCCAAATCTGAAAAAGGCACGGTACCAACGGAGGCGGGGGTTCTACCCCCAGTCCATTATAGGTGGAACCGTTCAGGATTCAATTTATTTCAACACCCTTGACCATGCGTTGATGTAGGCAAAGATAGCACTGACTGTGGAATGCAAGAACAAAAAATACTTTGTAGAGTGTGGGCCGGTTATCAGTAGAAGCATAGCGCATTGGACAGTAATGTGGTTTCAGATGTAAGGATGTTATGATGCAATGCGAAACGTTAGAGACTTTTGAGATCAAAGGCAAAATTTCAGTTGAGGTACAACTTTTGGGCCTTTTAGTACAAGTCCACAGGTCCCCTGTCAGACTTATTCTGCGCGGCAGTTTATGTAAGATGACTTGTTTTCGCTTACGAGGTGACAATTACAGCAACAGTACGCTAACTAGGTGCTTTTTAACTGGGCGCTCGCTAACTGGGATATAGCCCAGTTAAAAAGCAAATAAGCTTCAAAAATCAGCATTTAACATTTTATTGTCAAAATTAGCAAGGGGCACGTAAGAGGCATATATGGTTTGTGGAGAAGTGAAACTTTGTTTATTTTTTGGCATGAAATTTAGTCGTAATTGCATACTAACTGAGTCAAATATTTAGCACAATGGAGTGTAAAATAAGCTACATCGCAATAGCGTGTAAAATTTTAAAACATTATTTGATATATTTGTTGTGCAATTAAATATGCTAACCAACATCACATCGGAAGCCCCCTCGAAATTTATATACATTTGAAATGTCAGCCTGATTACCGAGCAGCCAGAGATGGCATTTCGCACTAATGTTACACCAGCGCGTGAGATTTGTACCTTCACAGAGGATACAACCATAACTCACCGCAGATAAAGCAAAGTGCTCTTTTACTCGGTGGTAAATAGACAGAGTGAAAGTGTGCGCCTGTCATGGGATGGCTTGGAGTGAGTGAATCACTCTCTCTTTTAAACGACCGCTCTCACGTGCTCTCATCTGTCTTCGCTCACGTGCTCTCGTCTGCGATCGCTGCCGCGTACACACGGCCATCCATATTAACTCAGTTTTGAGTCGTTTTTGACTCACTTTCGTCATGCGTGGAGTCACTCGAATTTGAATAAATGTAACTGGATTTGACAAGTCGGCAAATCAAAAACAACCATCTGATGTTTTTGATTCGTCGACTTATTAATACCAGTCACATTTACTGAAATTTGAGTGACTAAACTCGAAAGTGAGTCAAAAACGACTGAAAACTGAGTTGAAATGGCTGGCTGTACACTTGTGCAAGGACGCCCCAGTGCTCTTTCTGTGATTCGCTGGTGCGATTGATAGGGAAACGTCGTCGGAGTTGTAGAAAATGTCCGAAAAAAGGAAGCCGGAAGAAAAAATTCTCTTTCTTACTTTGTTATGTAGCTTCAAAGCGAATTTGAAATCACTGCCCCTCACTGGGGCGCACGCGTCAGGGAATGTATCTGCATTCGCTTCTGTGAATTTGAGCTCTCGTCTTCTCACTCTAGAGCGATCGAGTGTTGTGTGAATAAAATCCGTTTTTCCACTCACATGCGCTACCCACATGCAAACACAGGGGTCAATATAAACAAGAGAGAAGAGGTCTCGTAGAGGTAGGAAGAGTTCGTGGGAAAATTAAAATCTCTCGTCACCAAACTGAGGATATATACATCACTGCGAGCAGCATCCGCCAACTGAGCTGTGCACTTATCCCAGTTAGTAAACGGTTGCTGTATCTAGTGAATTGACTCTCCGCGCAAATTAAATGGAGAATCACCTTCCTCGATTCGACAAATGTCACCTCGTAAATGAGAACAGATCGTATAATCTCTCGCAGTCCGCAGAGTAAGCATGAGTTGTATCAAATTCCACGAACCGAGAGACTGAGTTAAGTCTACAGGTGATAGACCAGGTGACTTGTCGATTAAATTCAAAAGCCTAGTACTGAGCGAAGGAACTCCGGATAAAGTAGAGATGTTTCCAAGATTTTGGATCTTTTAGGGAACATCTTTTCGAACTTGCAGTTTGAGTCCAGTGATCCTATGGAGTAGATCACATCGCGTTGCTTCGCAAATTAAGCTCAGAAGCCTCACAACAGTTATCTATCTCGAATTTGCTGACCAAGACTACATAAACATTTCGACAAAAAAGATCATCGAAAGTGGACGCATAAGTTCAGATGATTGATTGAACAGGCTCTGAAGCCTTATGCCTTATAAGCCTCTGATTTCGGATCATTTGAAGAACATCCAAAGCTTGTAGTTTGAGTCCAGCGATCCTATGGAGTGGCCCCGGCGATTTGTTGCTTCATAAATCAAGGCTTCAGATGGTGAGTTAAGCCTAAACGCGGTGGACTGATTTCAGATGATTGATTGAACAAGCTCAGAAGCCTTGAGCCATATAAGTCTTCGGTTTCCGATCATTTGAGGACCAGGCGATTTGTTGCTTCATAAATCAAGGCTTCAGAGGGTGACTGATTTCAAATAATTGATTGAACAAGCTCAGAAGCCTCATAATGGTTATCTATCTCGAATTTGCTGACCAGGACTACATAAGCACTTCGACAAAAAAGATCACGAAAGTGGGCGCATAAGTGTGTACTGTGTTAAGAGAAAATTCGAGAGTCCATCGGGAAAATTGGGAGATTATTGATCACAGCAAGTTTAAAGGCTATTAGGCCTGTTCTGCGTGCATTGCCACTAATAGTGTGATGACTCACCTTAGAATTCAAATGAAACGTCAACTAACTCAATTCGACGATTCGTCTTACCTTACACAACGCGTAAGCCTAAATAAACGACTATCAACAGCTCGAACCACACGAACTTTGACCTCACTGGCCTGTTTTGAGATGGCTTAGGTAGTCTCGAGGACCGTGCCGCACAACTCTACGCTTACCATATAGGGTAGGTAACGGCTTAAGCACCCCAAGACCCTATTCCAAGCACGGGGTAAACGTTAACCTACAACGCTCATTTTTTGCAGTATGGTGCTTCACTACATGGAGCAGCTTGGAATAGGGTCTTGGGGTGCTTAAGCCGTTCCCTACCATAGTTGGAACTGCCATCAATCACTACCCTGCTATTTTGGAATAGACCTATTGGATAACCGAAGTCAAACCAATATGAGGTCAGACGAATTAGGCTGGTGGGGGCCTCTATTCCATTTGGTCATGAACTGGACTGAACTGGACTAGAGGCTGGATTTCGTCAGTCTCGTCTTGTATCAAGGGGTCAAGGTCAGCTTCCACTTTGTAGAGTCGCCTTGCTCGTTGCGTGCGTCTTCTCCTATCAGTCCACCCGTTATTGACAACCATTTTCCCCTAGCGTACCCAGTCATCAGTAGTGGATGGATCCTCCAATAACTGGGTTATTTCGTGGTTAATTCACTTAACCTTCCCTAGATATTGGGATCAATTCTGACCCATGGCGCAACTTCAATGTATGCTATCTTTTTTTTATTTTTCAACCAATCGGACTGAAATTTTCTGAGTTTTAGTATTTTACGGAATTTTTCATTTTCGCTTAAAAATATTTTTTTAAATCAATCTAAGGTGGTTGTACAAAAGAAGTGACACATAAGAGATTAGGGTCAATATTGAACAGGATTTCAACCATTGCAATGATTTTCCGGACATTTTTACATAAGTACAATGCAAGTCAGAGTAATACTACGCATGGTACATTAGTTTATTCAAGTATGAGGGGAGAATCGGGTTAAATTGGCAAAATGGACCACTTCCTGGCATCCGATCAAAGTGAAATCTGTTCCATTCAGTTCTTCAGGTTTTTTTTGCAAATTTACAGTGCATTTTGGTTCAATATAATAGCACCAAGTTTTGTTTTTGGGTAATAAATCTAGTTTGCATCCAAAATGAGCGGAGAAATGGGCAAAATGGGACACTTACTGTGCTCAACCCTAAATAAGACCAACACCATTCGATTTCCCGCATTTTTTCCCATAAGAAAAGCTATTTTTCAGGATGCCAACCCTGTGCCGTCTAAATTAATGTGATTTTGGTTCCATTTTACCCCACTTTGCATTGGTAGAATTTCGAAATTTTAACTTAGAGTCAATGTTTATGCACCATTTGAAAGGTTCTGGTCTTAAAAATGCATTGGAACCAAAGAACAGGTTCCGGTAAGATTTTCCCCCAGGAATCTGTCACAATGTGAAGGAAGTGTCAGTTTGGCTGTGTTAACAGAAATGCATATGAAACTTTCCAGACTCATGGTATAGAAATGGCGTCTTGAGCAAAGTTTCGCAGTGCGTAACGAGTCTTCTCTTGATCCAAATCGTGCTGCAGAGATGGCGCTGCGGTCTATATTTACCAAATGAAGCTCTAGAGAGTTGCCGTCTTCAGCAAAGCGGTTGAGAATGTAAAATGAAGACATTTGAAATAATCACATTAGTTCCAGATCGTACCGCAGAGATGGCGCTGCAGTCTATCTTTGTCAAATGAAGCTTCAGAGAGTTGCCGTACTCGGCAAAGTTGTTGAGAATGTAAAATGTAGTCACTTGACATTATCGGATTAGTTCCAAATTGCGCCGCAAAGATGGAGCTGTAGTCTATCTTTGCCAAATGAAGCTGTAGAGAGTTGCCGTCTTCAGCAAATGGGTTGAGAATGTAAAATGAAGACATTTGAAATAATCACATTACTTCCAGATCGTACCGCAGATATGGCGCTGCAGTCTATCTTTGCCAATCCGCCATCTCTATGGCAAGATCTGGAAGTAATGTGATAATCTCACAAGAAGACAAATGACATAACGAGAAACTTTGCCGGAGACGACAACTCGACTCGACAACGACAAGATAGACTGCAGTGACATCTCCACGGCAATATTTGGAACTAAAATGATAAGGTCAAAGCACGAAAAATTACAAATTGAACAACTTTGCCAAAGACGGCAACTTTAAAGCTTCATTTGACTAAGATTGACTTTTGCGCCATCTCTGCGGCATGTCCTGGAACTAATCTGATAATGACAAAAGGCGAACAACTTTGTCAAAAACAACAACTCTCTAGCGCTTCATTTGACAAAGGTAGACTGCAGCGCCATGTCTGCGCTATGATATGGAATTAAAATGATAATGTCAAAATACGACAAATGACATACTGAGAAACTTTGCGCAAGACGGCCACTCTCTACACCTAGTCTGGAATGTTTTGTATGAAATTCTGTTCACACATCGAAATCGAAACCTCCTTCCCTTTGTAGAAGATTCCCGGTGGCCAATGATGCATTTTTGAGACCATAACCTTTCAAATAGAGTATAAACATTGTGTCTAGGTTGAAATTTCATAATTCTAGAAAGGGTTGGAATCCGGGTCAACATTGACCCTAATGTCTTATGTGTCAGGTTTTTTAATACCTGAGGAAGGTTAAGATGATTTTTAGGAGGGATACTGAGATGCTTGAAAGAACTTGCGGTGTGCATCTTATACCCAATAAAACGTGATGGAACAATATGCTGATCACATTGCGGGACAGTCAAATCTTCACTGTATTGATTCTTGTCGATCGAGGTAGATTTAGATCTGACTCGTTGAAATTTTGAAAAAGAGCTCTCAAAGCGACTTGTGTCGATTATGAACAAGTTTATACAAAAAAACTCATCAAAACTTTTTATTCCACTCTTTTATAGAGAAAGTCTAATCGAATTGACGGGTATTAAGAAGCTGACCTATTACTGTTTGTCCAACATGTATACGGACGAGAAATGTGGCGTTAAACGCTCTCAAACATCCTTTTTATTGGTTTATCAACAGACCGTTAATTCGAAACGCTCAATCGAGCTAAGAGCTTTACGGAACCGACATGTTATTGCTTGTGGTTTAACAAGAATGACTTAATACAAAATCATGAAAAAGCTTGAAAGGATATAACTTTGCGTATCAGTTTGCAAATCAATCTATTTTATTAAATTCGCAATACATCAAACAGTTATTCCAACTTAGTTTGAATCAAACGTCAAAGTCATACGTTTAATTATCCCATATTCCCTATATACATGGGACAGTAATGCTTATTACGGCAGTGCAAAAGTTGACCTAATATTCTCCTTCCCTCGCATGACGAAGCCTTCACCCTACACAGACCCCTCTGGAATTGCAAGAGAGTATGGTTTGACTGAATTAGAACGATCGTGAGCGTGCATAACGAATTCAGCGACTGATTACGATGTTTTATTAAACTACCGAATTCTCTATCATTCGTAACTTTCTTTTTGGTAGATGTTCTTTATTTCCATCTTACCAAACAAAACCCACAAATGTGTTTCATTTTTTTACACAGCCAATAGCAAGCAGACATCTAGATATCTTTTATACACGCAGAAGAAAAAATCAGTATCCTTGAACTCGTTAGCAATTCACACTTAACTATACACTCTCACCAACACTACACAAAGTTTACTCGTAATTTAGCAAAAACTACTCACATCGTACATTGCACACTTTTTTCAACGAAACGCAAATCATCCAACGTGTTTCACGAATGGGAAACGAACAATCTCGTTAGCAGAAGAAAACTACACAAAACTGGATTATATTAAATAGACAAACGAAGGTAGCTATAGCTGACTGTCGCAAGGAAGGACACAAACACACCAACTGAATAGATAATTTTAAATGTTCTGTTCTTCTTCATTTGTAACATATGACTCTGAAAAAAAAACAATGCACAGTTAATTTGACGACAAATCTGAGATATTTCAACAGAAACAAAAAGAAAAACAAGGATTAAGAAAGAAACAAAAATTTAAGACCAATAATAATTTATTAAATTATTATTTAAAACAAACTAAATTAAAACTGAACAAAATGAAAAAAAAAACTGAATCGAGAATGGCAAGACCATTTCGCTTGTAAATAGTAACTGATAGTACTAATAAATAAAATAACTAGAAGAATGAGAAAACAATACGTTTATGTAAGTCGAAACGTAAATGAGAAGATAGTAAGAAAGTGCGAAGCAGTAAGTAACTAGATTAATACAACCGAAGGACGGAGAGTAAATTAATTAAATTAATAACTAAACAATAGGCGGTAAGATAAGTAAACAAAAACAAGCAACTAAGTAAGAAAAATTGATAAGTAAATAAAGGAAAATGCTATTAGCAAACAAAAAAAATGAACTAGCGAATACCAAGTACGGTAAAAATAACTGAGAAAATCCCTTCAAAAGGTGTAAACATTGGACAGAAGATCCTTTCTTTTTTCGATAGGTTCGTTATCCAACAACCCCGTCAACAAAAAAAAAAGAGCAAAAATAAGTCGAGCCAAAAACACAACTCTTTTATTTCCAGTGATTCACATAGGAAACACATACACATACATGCAGCCACATTTACAGTAACAAGTCTGACACCCTAACTGCCCGCGTCACGAAAGAGCATACAATTCCTCAGTGCCGGGAAGTGGGCAAAACAAAAGTGACTGGATTAGTAAAATTATCGCTAATTTAATAATAAAACAAAAACACACATACCAACAACCAGCAAAGAACTGAACGTTAAAAAACCCCACACCCATACATAAACACTTACCAACACTAGCGACACATACACACAAGGAAAATAAAATAGAAAAAGGCGAGCTGTCTTCTCATGGAAACAACAACACACACACATTTAAATCAAGCAGACGGAAGAAAGAAACGGAAGCAAACTCTAAGCCCTTTAATCATTAATCGAAATAATAATAATGAAAAGAAAAACATACAATGAGTAATGCAACCCTAAATTAATATATTTATACAAATAAGACAGAACGGGACGCGGAGAGGAATGCAAGACACAGAAGAGCAGAAAAAAAAGAAAGAATCCGGAAAAGCAGGCACCGAATGCAGCAAACTTAAAGTTAGCAACATAAAATGTCGACTAGCAAGCGAAACAAAAAAAATGAAAATCAATGATATGACAAAACCAAAAACTAAGACATTTGTATAAAATAAAATCAGCAAAAAAAAACATACAAAAAAAAATCACATAAAATTAGTGAATAAGACCGAAACAAAAACACTTTAGAACAAAACGGCATATTATTGATTTTGAGTTGGAGATGGCGCTCGCGTATGTGAAGGATGTTTCACAAAAAAAAAATCACAAACACACACGAGCGCGCGCAAAGGCGTAGAGGAGTGGAAGTGTTGTAACCGAAAAGTAGCAATAATAAGACGAAACAAGACAAACAAACAAAATAGAAAACTGGTTCATGTGAAAGCGGGAGAAGGAAGTTAGAAAAACAAAGCAAACAAACAAAAAAACGCTGTGTAGATTGCAAATCATTGAAGTGACGCGACACATACACACAAACACACACACTCGCTCTCTCTTTCTGTCTCGTGCGCGAAGAGCGAGATGAAGCGAAAGAAGAAGAAGAAAAATTGAAAAAAGTAAACCATTAAATCAAGCGAAAAAGATGGAAACAAGAAAACTGAGATGAAAAAAAGAAATGTATTACAAGTGAAAATGAATGCGGAAACGTAATAATTAAAACAAATGTAGTTGGTTTTTTGGACCGTAGAAAACGATAGAGAAATCCTTTCCGTTGCTGCACAACGGAATGTCTGAAAATATAAGCTGATGGAAAAGTACATACATTGGCAATGCTGATTACTCTTCTATTCAGGTTAAGGATTGGCTCTTCTTTGTTGAAAGATTTGAACAACTTTGTAAAGCTGATTTGATATATTATTCTCGAAGCTGAATTTAAACTAGTTATTACGATGAACTTGTGGTCGTTGATTCGTCCGACAACTGCGGCGAATGTCTGTGGTGCTTACTTACTTATGCTGGTCCAACGTCCTTAGGACCGCACCTGCGTCATGATATTTCTCCATAAAACTCGTTTGAGGGCTGCTTGTATCCAGTTCTTCCACTATCCCACACTTCCAAGGTTTTGCTCCACTTGGTTTAACCAACCTAGCTCGCTGTGTTGCTCTGCGTCTTGTAGCGGTCGGATTCAAAGCAAACACAATTTTTGCGGGGTTGTTGTCCGACATTCTTACAACATATCCCATTCATTGTACCCTTCCAGCTTTAGCGACTTTCTGGATACCTTCATCGACAAAGAGCTGCGCCAGCTCGTGGTTCATCATTCTCCTCCATACACCGTTTTCACATACAAAAATGGTCCTAACGTTGGCATTGAAAAAAAATGGACAAAGACTGCCGATTTATCATGGGTTTACCTTCACCCACACGGACGCATCAATCATAGTAACCCATGAGTCAGCAGACAACATTTGACAGCTCTATCAGTCGAACTCTAACCAACAATCAATATGCAACTAGCGATTTGAAATTGGTTCACTGTTGTAGAACCCCTTGGTTCGAATTACACCTTTAAGCCAGCACCTTGTTATACATATTTGCGCCTTTGTTTTGATTTGCTGTGTTATTTTGACAGAATATTTGAGAGTGTGTTCATGTGAGTTCATTATTAGAGGCGCATTATTAAGCTTGGGACCGAGCTTGGGACCGATGTTCTAGTACTGACTGAGCCAAGAAAAAAATCGTTTTTGTATGGGACCTACTGGTCTTAGAGTTAGTCTATGCTCTAACCGTGATGGCAAAAACAGTGAAGCAACTCCGTTCAGAAGTGTGCGCGTTTAAAGAACAGCACCCCGCCGCGTCGAAAACGGACATTGTGCGGCATTTTGTGGACGCCGGTTGCACCGTTCATCAAGAAATACCATAAGGGCGAAGACGCGGTGTTCTGGCCGGATCTGGCGTAGGCCTGTCTCGTTGGAGGAGATAGAGCGGCTGAATATCGTTGTGGCACCCAAGTCGGCGAACCCGCCCAACGCCCCCAGCCAAGTCCCATCGAGAATTTCTGGGCCAACCTGAAGCGTAAGATCAATAGTGTCGCGAAAACTGAGGAGGAATTGATAAATAAAACGAAGAAAGAACTCAAAAACATGCCTACACGTCATGGCGAATGTTCCTTAACCTTAACTCTATTTGATGTTCTATAGTTTGAATTGGTTAGGACTAGGGCTCTGATGCATGGTCAGTATCGGAGTTATCTTTGTTTTGTTTGCAATGGATCCTGGCTTTGACTGATAAAGGGGCGCGCCTTAGAAGAGTGCACAGAAAAAAAGCGTTCCTGAAAATGAAAACGGACCGTGAACTAGTTCACGTTTTCAGGATTTTTCCCTTCAAACGTTATTTATTTCATGATTACATGATTCAGTTCAAGATGTATTTTTGCTTGTTCTCGAATTCATTGCTGCAGTTCACGAATCTGGGCACGGATTTTTTTCCGTGTGCTCTCATTTCTAAAGAGTTTAAATATCGGAAACTTTAAAAAAAAAACTCGATTCATAGCCAACAAAACAAACAATGGCAACTGTAATCGAATACTTCATAATTTCTCAATAGCGGTAAAGTAACTCGAGATGCACTGAACAAAGGATACGGGATACACTTCAATGGATCAAATTGCTTATCCTGCGTGGTGTGTGAGTCGAGACGACTCGCTATTATAGACACTCAAGTAATAGACCGGACAACGTGCCGCCATGTTGTATCCAAAACGAACATTTCCTCGCATTTCCCATACGATTTGACAGTTGTTTTGGATACATCAACTGTGCCAGACTCACGTTGTCCGGTCTATTACTTGAGTGTCTATACTCGCTATCACATTCGAGGTGACAATTGTCGCCTCGTGTGAGGTGATTCTCCGTGCAAATCAAATGGAGAGTCACCTCACACGAGGCGACAATTGTCACCTCGTATGTGAGAGCGAGTCGTGTCGACTCACACGCCACGCAGAATAAGGCTGACTGGTCGCAGTGGTTTATGTCCCGAACAGAGGATAAAAAATGTTGAGAGCAGGTGAATACTATGCTGAAAAAGCTTGTTGAAAAGGGCGACAAAGCCAGAAGAAGAATTCAAACGTACACCCGTGTTATACCTACCCATCCTCAAATTCCCATCCTGAAATTTCAAAATGACAGTTACAAAAATGTACACACGCAGGGCACTCCAGCTTGGATGTCTGTTCTCTTTGGTACTAGCACTCCGGTTCCAAGTTTCATGATTCGCCGCAAATAGCGTAACTCACACCACCACACCCTCAAATATTCTGTCAAAATAACATAGCGAATGAAAACAGCCAAAGATACTAGCACTTTTGAGGTTGTTACAACAGCTTCTCTATGGACGAACTGATTCTTGCACGGCTGGTTAAATGCTTTACAAGGAATTAAGATATATCATTCTAACGCACAAGTAGAGGAAAGGCTTGTAAGATGGAACAACGCCACTTTTGACATTCACAGCGACAACACTATCGCGCTGACAAGTGTTAACCTCATTTTTTTACTATTCCAGGCCTGGTAGCGAATTTATGGATAAATAATAGTGACTTTAGTGACTAAAATAATAAAAATAGTGACCAAATAGTGACCAAACAGTGACCAAATAGTGACCAAATAGTGACTAAAAAATGATTTCAAAATTTTACTACTTTTTAAAAATCTTCTATACATTTGTTGTTTAAGTACAGCAAAATGAACTGATCACTTAGATCACCCCCGTTTGCAGTTATGAACAATACTGCGGAACAGCGTTACTTTTTAATTTTTTTTTTCGTAAAGAAGCCTGTAGTTAAGCGAATTTTTTTCCTCCACAACCTCCTGCACTTGCTTCTCAATTCCTTTTTTGAGCTGTTCTCATGTGAAGCTGTTTTCACTACCTCAATCACCTGAGGGTATTCAGGCTCACCTACAGCCGTTTTCTTAATAAACAACTGCTTCCAATACTCCTTATACTTTGTGGGTCATCCAAAATGTCCTTGAGTTCAGAACTTAAGATCTACAGTAGTAACTATAGCTTTTTGGGCTATACAAAGTTAAGCTTCATATTCAACCATATTTAGTGAATATTTTTGAATGCATAAAAAAAAACATGAGATAAACGGGGATGGTCTTGGTCATCGAAACTATCCTTGAGTTCAGAACACAAGATCTACAATTGTGACAGTAGGTGTTTGAAGTGTGCAAAGGGACAATATGTATTTAACAATATTAATTGAATATTGTGTAAGGCCAACATACATAATGCAACAATCTTGGGATTTTCTAGGTACTCAAAACTGTCCTTAAGTTCCAAACATAAGATCTACAGTTGTAACAGTTGTTTTTTGAGATTTGTATGATGGCCATATGTATTCACACATATTCAATGAATCTTTTGGAAGGCTCAGTCATTATTTTATATCTTTTAGATCCTCTAGGTAATCCAAACCTTCCTGGAGTTTAGAACTTGAAGTCTACGGTAGAAACAGTAGTTTTTTGGGCTATACAAAGTTACGTCATGTATTCAAGCATTTTCAGTGAATATTTTGTAATGAAAGGTAACGATATGCATTCAAACACATTCAGTGAAGCTGCTGTATGCTCACCAGTCATGATCAGAGTTTCTCGGGATGTTCAGGTTCATAAAAACTGACCTTTAGTTCAGGATTAAAGATGTAAAGTAGTAACCGTAGCCTTTTGGGGTATACAAAGCTACGACAAATATTCAAACATAGGGTAACGGAATGTAGTGTTAGCCTAGTTCTTTCAGTTCTTGCAGTTGAGGCATTATTCATCAATCACTTTGCTTTCACTGCTGAAGCTGAACAAAATATCTTCATGATCTTCGAATAACCTGAATTAGCTTAAATTTAACCGATATGCATAATGATGCATTTTAGATGTTGATAAAATAGTTACACGGTATGAAGTAGCTATTCACAAAGAAACACGAACCATGATTTCACAAGAATATCCTATGTTCCCTACTATGGCCTATTGTAGTTATTAGATAGAAAAATGTTAATATTGTATGGGCTTGTACCCTATTCAATGAATATTCTGAAACACCCACAGACATCATTAGTTTCAGGTCATTAAAACTGTCCTTCAAAACTTAAGGTCTGCAATTGTAACAGTAGCTTTTTGGCCTCTACAAAGTTAAGTTAGTTTGTTTTGCATCGAATATCCCATATCTCATAATGTCAGTTGGTCTTCCATGACATTCATTGAATATGTTTGAATACATATCAAAACATTGTATAGTGGATAAAGCTTCTGTTACAACTGTAGATCTTAAGTTCTTAACTCCTGGGCAGTTTGGACAACCCAGCACATCTTAAACAAATATTTCCTACTTATTTCAATCATTTCTATGTTATTGAGCACCAAATCAATCAGAATTCACCAAATTGGCTGAATAAATTAGGCCTGAAAGGGTTGATTCAAAGAACATTGCATTAAACCATCTAAATGGCTTACATTTAGTATCGTAGTCCTACGTTATCATTTCGAACAACCCAATGAAGCTGTACCTTATAGTTTTTGATTACGTGCTTACCAGCAGCAACGTAAATACGTAATGCTTATTTGCATTCTTGAAAAAGTGGAGTTTGTCGATTTCCTTTAATTTAACCAGCTCTGCCATTGCTTCATCCCCAACATACACTTTTTCCGCATGTAGAAAGTTCTCAATATTGTTCTAAAGATGGAAGTAAAGTATTCGCGAGCCACACATTGGGCTTACAAACTCGACCGACGATGGTTCGCACCAACCTCTCCAGCGTACCTAAGATGTATGAGTGGTTCTTCCCTCTAGAAGAAACCTTAGAAAAAAGCATTCAAATAGATCAATATGCTTATCAATAGCTCATAAACTTTATCAAAAACATTCAAATCAAACTAAAATTAACAAGTCTTACAACTTTGCCAAAAAATATTCGGTTTGGCAGCAGTCAAGTAAAGTCAGAATGAACATAAATAATTGATGAATTATGAATTTTTAAAATCTGTTGTATCATAACTAAGATTATATGTCTCCGAAATTTTAATAGGATTCTGAATTATAACGCTTTTATAAACTGGTCGAATTGCACTGTATCCCGATTTCACCTATGATCGAATTGAGTTTGCTTGACTGTCTGGATACGAACAATCAAATCTTACTAGAAAATGAGAAGAAAGATTAGTAATTTTTATTTAATTCCAACTACCTCTGCTTATATTGACAGATACGCGTATTTCGTCTACAATTGGCGGTGCGAAAATAGTGACTTTAGTGACCATTTCCCGAAAAATAGTGACTTTAGTGACTTTTGGATGCAAATAGTGACTTTTTAGTGACTAGACTCAAAATAGTGACCAAGTCACTAAAAAGTGACCTGCTACCAGCCCTGCTATTCTACAATTTTCATTTGCTTTTGGAGTGAATACATTCATTCGATTTTGCTCTTCTAGGTTTCAATGTTCGAAAGTGTTTTTTTTTAACCAGTTCGTTTATTTGTAAGGCTCAATTGCGTTAGCTTTACGGAGCCATAAGCAATGTTTGTGGGTTACACACAAAAAAAACTATTTCTTAAACAAACTAGGGTTCTTCTTCTTTCTTGGGGGCGATTTTATGACACCTTCTTCTTGTTCTTTTGAAATTCTAGCAGTCTCTTTTTGTTTACTGATCCCCGTTGACATGAATGCGGCGAACTGTAACAACGCGCGATCGCGGGTATCCATCTCCTTCGGTTCAGCGTTGCTGATTTCGGTATCCACTGGCATCATGACAGATTCCTCCATTATATCTTCCGGCAGACCTAGCGTTTCCAATTCCTTCTCGCCGTCAGCTTCTGATGGAAAACATTTTTTTTTCGTTTCAAAACCTATGAATGATATTTTCTATGTTTGGAAATGCCATGGAACAATATGTTTTTTTGAAACTGCAATTTTCGATGGATTTCGAAAATAGGCCATAACATTTTTTTTATGACTATAAATAATCAGTTTCTTGGGCAAACTTGGAGCCTTTTAGTTCTTCTTTCGAAGGATGTCTTTGGATCCGCGGGAAAATAAAAATTATAAAAGTTACGAGCAAAAAACGCATCGTGTTCCATCTTACAAGTCTTTCCTCTAACAAACAATAAGTTCTTATTTTTGGTTCGAGAAAACTGATTCGGAAGACTCTCAGAGTCCATGTGCCCAATGATACACAAATGGACTGAACTACAAAAGACTGAAGGAATTACGAAATGCCTTATTAAACTTGTAAATGTAACACTGACTAACAAAATAACAAAAAGACAATTGAAGAAACTGTTCAAGTTCAAAATTAGAAATTAGAAGAAAAATTAATAATTTCCATTTAATTCCAACTACCTTTGCTTATCTTTGACAGATACGCGTATTTCGTCTACAATGTGCAGACTTCTTCAGTGTCTCGTACTAATAACTCGACTTGTACGAGACACTGAAGAAGTCTGCACATTGTAGACGAAATACGCGTATCTGTCAAAGATAAGCAAAGGTAGTTGGAAAATACTATTTTTTTTTTTATCCCCATAGGATTGCAATGATCGGGGTTGGTTTTTGAAAACTCTCAAATGATTATGCCGGAAGGATTAGTCTATGGTGACCAAATAAACACCGGGCTTTCGAAATCAGCTCACATAATCTTCTTGAAAATTTTTGGGATTCAGTATCAGTCAGTGTGTACGCGTTTTGTTGTTCAGGTATTTGTTTTAAAGTCCGTGTTTTTGTACTTTGTCCGTGTCATTACGTTGTTAGTGATATTCGTGTCAGTGCAGTTTTTGGTATCTGCGCAATTTCATATAGTACAGGTGTGATAATGTAATAGCTATCTCCCATATTCTACGCTCCCAAATGGAACAAAGTATTTGACGTTACACTCATCGGGAAAATAAGCTGCTCTGTTGGACATGGGTATTTGTGGGCGGTCTTTTAATATATAGTTATGTTTGTGTATGATGTGTATGTAGTTTTGGAAATATTAACTGATTTACTTATCCACACTGTTGTTATTACTTTTGATTTGTTGGGAACATACCGCCTTAGATGATATTCGCATGTATGTGCTTCGCCCACGTAGGTCTTTCTTGGTCGGCTACTTGGTTTTGTTCCAACCATAGGCCAAGATGCCTGCCTGTCCATTTTGTGTCGCCATGAGACTCGGATTTGCATCATGCTCCAAGCCTCGGCATGCTGATCCTCCTTGCATAATTTCTTTTTTCGTTCTAGAAGTATACAAAAATATTCGCTCCTCTGCCAGCAACTGCCAGACCAAATGTAGAATCTGTGTGGTGATGCTTTCCAGAAAATTGCAGACCCATATTAAAACTCAGTTATAATAAAAGTAGACGATTCTTTGAGTGGTAGTAATGTTATTGAAATTATACAAATTCTATATTGTATGAAAATAAGAAAAGTTGTCAAATTAAAAGTGAAAATGCTACTACTAGTGGATTAAATGGAAAATACTAATTTTTCTTCTAATTTCCAGTTACAGGTATTCCCGTAAAAAGCTCAAACCCTCTAGGATTCAGTTCAAAATTCTCAAACGTGGTTCCTTCCGGAATCATTTGACAAAGCGTTTACTTGGATGATAAGTTCCGTGTACGGCTGGCAAAATTATTTGAAACTCGATTTACGTTACGATATCATCAACGGCCTGGCTTACAAGTTTCTACTCTATTCAGAGGCTCCCAAAAAACCTTCATAAGAACAAAATAAAATAAAAAAAAGCAGCTTAATTAATAACGACAGGCAGGTTACAATACTTCACGTATTGGCTTATTTTTGACAATTACATTTCAGTCGGTTTGAATGAATTATGCCAGACATATCTAAGCAATACATACTTTTAGTCAATCCATTTAAAAAGAAGGGGATATTACAATGGATAAAAACTTATGCCAATGTTGCCACAGGACCACTTGGATTCTATATTATTTCAAGAGTGTAATGCCAACTGGTCATGAATGCCGCTATTTATCCAACAGAGCTGATGATTGCTAACTCATGAAGAAATCCGCAAAGATTTTTCATTAGGGCCTAACTGATAAACGTAAACAATGGCTTCTTCCGTAGATTTCTCGTAAAACAAAATCCACCCATGAAAGTATCCGATTCTATCGAATAGAAGGACTCTTGTTTTTCGAAACGGCTGTGTTAGAATAATGAGGAAAGTTCCCAAGGTCGACAATTTCAAGGAAGAAGTAATTGTTTACGTTTATCAGTTAGGCCCTAATGTAAAAGC
The DNA here is from genome assembly GCA_034211315.2 of Aedes japonicus. NCBI lineage: Eukaryota > Metazoa > Arthropoda > Insecta > Diptera > Culicidae > Aedes > Aedes japonicus. The sequence continues at coordinate 7,783 of JASCZW010000668.1, read as the reverse complement.
TTTACTCTATTTTGACAGACATGTTATTGAAAGTTTGTTGATCAATCACAAGCCTAAGGCAATGTACCATTTTGCCAATTAATTCAAATTTTAATTAAACTTGAGAGCTGGAAAGTAATCGATTAAAATCCCTTTGTTATTTATCAACAAACTTTCGATAAAGTGTCTGTTAAAATTAAGTTGCCGTCTTCTTCTTCTTTAGTGTTTCAAGCTTATTGATTTCACAATAAATGTGCACGATTATCGGACGCTGTTTGTATTTATCGACATGGACACATACTTGGTTTGCGGTGAACTTTGATCAAAGTCTATGCTCCATACAAAATTTCAAAAAATAGCATGGTGAACAATCTACGAGGGGTGGGGGGGTTTGGTCTGATTTTTTTTAAATTACAAGCAAAACAATGCATTAGGTCCTAAGTAACAATGAGAGACTCTCTTTGTCGACTTTCTCTTTGCGTTCCTACGGCTATGTAAAAACATATTTAACTATTTTCAACATACAGTACGGTTGTACGAAGTGTGATAAGGGATCCACTACGTTGAAAACATCAGCAAATCGTTTAATAGACAAGATGTTAACCAAAGAAAAAGTCGACGAAGAGAATCTCTCAATGTTACTTAGGACCTAATGCATTGTTCAGCTTGAAGTCTACGGGGTTTATGAACAAAGCCATAGTTGATCAGGTTTTCAATCAACGCCTTGGGTTTGATTGCTAGATTGCTTTCTTCAATCAACAAACAGAACGCTGTCAATATTCCTTCATGGCCACTTATGAAGCAACCTTCATTTTATATTCTCATGTGCCCTGAAAAAAGGTCTGTACGGACCAATGCCTTCACGAGATATTGAATGTTCATTAGTTATCTTCAAGTAGACGCTAATCCTTACTTATACCTTCCTTGTTTGTGTCTTGTTGTCGGCTTATAAACACCCTTGAATTAACATTGCCAAAAGAGTTAGCCTTAGAGATGTTATGTGCTACTTTGGAATCGACAGTCATCGTCAAAATATTACTGAAGAGGATCTATCTGCAGTTCATCAAATTTAAATTAATGTACTGCATATTAGAGGAATTTTATAGTAAACCTTTGTTTAAGTCAGCACAAATGTAACTCGCTTTCACTAATAGGTCTTCCCTCCGTGTTTCTTCATAAAAAATATTCACAAATAATAGTCATTATCGAAGTCCTAAAATTCATTTGTTTGGTGACCTTGCAGCAACTTTGTTAAATCTCGTTTTAGATTATTGAATGATGGAGTTTTCTTTTCAAGTGAACTAGATTTAAGCCACAATTAAATAATAGCGCTTATAATTACAATTATCCTCTTTCCCTAAATTATAGCGACGAAGCAATTGAATTAATATTATACTTATCATGCTAAGATTGTTTAACTGCAGGCCAAACCGAGATAATCATCCATCAGAGTTCCGATTGCAAACTGAAAAGTTATGAATCACTTATAGATCATTTGAAAGAGTAATTAATTCAAAATCCTTACAATTCCGGTTGCGTCCACTCGGGTACCGACAATCTTCAGCCGAATCTTATCCTCCAGAGCAATCACCACATCCTCGTCCTTCGACTTGTAGCACGGTGGATTGCCATTGGGACAGAACTGCATATCAGCCGGGATGGAGTGATGGGAAATGAAGCACGATAGCGGCCCGATCTCGGCAAACATTCCCACCTTGTTGACCTGCGTGACGACCGCATCCAACACTTCGCCTTTGAACGGCCGGAACACGATTGCTTTGTACTTGACCGGATAAACAACGAAGCCCTGCCCAGGAAGGATCAGACCGGAACCGATGTCGTCGATTGTGGTCACGGCTATCACGAAGCCATACTTGCCCGTGCAGGTTCCCTCGACTTCGGTGTACAGTTTCTGTTTAACCGTTTCGATCAACTGCGGCCCGAAATAGCGCGGGTGCAGCAGAATCTCGTGCTCGAGGGAAATCTGTTTGCATGGGGGATGAATGAGACACTTGTATTGTTCGGAAATGCAGTACTTACATGGTAAAACATTTTGTGTAGATTATTTTGAAAGTTAGAAGCTTTGAAATCTCGAAATTAGTGTAATTCAAGAAAAATTTAGTTAGCAATCGTAAATGCTGCTCCGGTACTTTTGGCCACTCGGCGTTTGTTTATGGATTTTGACAGATCAGCATTTTTGTCTCTCGTGAGGTGCGTTTAATGCATGTTTTAAAATAGAGCTATGCGATTCGAAGTACTAGATCAACACATTGAACCCCATTTTTCGCTGGAAAGAATGGCGCCTCTGAAAGTGAATCAGAAACAATCAAAACGTCAAACGAACTAAAATTTGCACGCGATTTCACAACAACCTGCATTTTGCGGACACGTTTAAATTCTTGTTTTTTATTCAAAATAAGTGACTTTCAAAATGTCTAACGCGTCCAGTTTCACGTGTCTAAATTGTAGTGTCCGTTTCCAGAATGCAGAAATGCAACGGGAGCACTACAAAACCGATTGGCACCGGTACAATCTGAAACGTAAGATAGCAGAGTTGCCTCCTGTGAGTATCGAGGAGTTCGAGAAACGCGTTAGCCAACAGAAGAACGCAGATGTAGCGGCCCAGGAAGATCAATCTCTATACTGTAAGGCTTGCAAAAAGCTGTTCAAGTCAAAGAATGCACACGATAATCATCTGGACAGTAGGAAGCATAAAGATAACCTGAAGGAGTTCCTTGATCAAAACGGTGATGCTGAACAAGAGGAAGTTTCGGTAAAATCTACGAAACCCAAGAAGGAGCTCATCGTTAGCGATCAGGCCATGGATGAAGATGCTGAAGGAGATGACGCTGAGGAGGGATGGGAAGAGGACTGGAATAATCCGATCGAAAATAACGATTGCTTGTTCTGCAACCATCACAGTGAGGACTTGATCCAGAACATCAAACACATGAGTGTGACGCATTCGTTCTTCATTCCGGACGCAGAGTACTGCATAGATGTCGAAGGCATGTTGGGATATCTTGCCGAGAAAATCTGCAGAGACTTTATCTGTATCTGGTGCAACGAGAAGGGTAGAACCTTCTACTCGTTGGATGCCGTGAGGAATCATATGGTGGAGAAAGGGCACTGCAAGATGCTACACGAAGGTGCTGCTCTGGCAGAATACGTTGACTTTTACGATTATAGCACCAGTTATCCGGATCATGTAAGTTATTAACCATTGTTTTGGGTTTGTTCTATTTAATTAAGTCTGTTCCTTTGTTTGACACAGAACGATGCAATGGACATTGACGAGGATCTTGAGCCACCTCAGGTTTTGGACGGAGATGACTTCCAGATGGTGCTACCATCGGGAGCTGTGATCGGTCACCGTTCTCTGTTAAGATACTACAAACAACGCATCAATCCAAACCGAGCCGTTGTGGTGAAAAAATCAACCCAACGGTTGCACAAGGTTCTGGCCGAGTACCGTGCTTTGGGATGGACCTCGACACAGCAGGAAGCCGCCGCTCGTAACGCTCGGGATATGCATGTAATGAAGCGGCAACAGGCCAAACTGATACAACAGGTTGGAGTAAAGGCCAACAAGCTACAGAAACATTTCCGGGTCCAGTGTAACTTCTAAATGTATTTCGTTATGAGAATGGTTCAATAAATATTTCCACTATAAACGAGCTTCTGGAACACGCCTATTACCGAAGTATCCATTCAACAACAAATAACTCAAAATCCGTGGATGAATCAAGATTGCATTCTTGCTAATTAAAGAAATGATTGGTTTCGGAAACATATTTGACACTTCATCGTTAGAGAGTAGCTTATCTTGATTATTTAATTTATGGACAAATTTTTAAAACCCGAAAGTGTATTTAGGTTCTAAGTGACTGACGGATTCTCTTTATTAACCAAGGAGTACTTCCTAAGCCTTTTTAACTATTTCCAGCTATTTTTAACTAACCGTTCGATAAAACAAATTAGGCATTCATCCTCGTTTACGTTCGAACCCGGAACTAAGGTTACTATATTATTAAAAGACTTTGGGAACTCCATGATTGAACTTCTTTTTATATGATTATTACGGTTTGGACGGAAACGTTTGGATTGATTGGCTTTATTATCGAGACTCAAACGGAAACGAGAATGTGTAAATATCAGCTTTCTATGCAACAAGCATGCTTAGACATTACTTCATAACTAGATATATATATTTCAGCGCCAACATTAGATTAGGGCGAATCTGCTTTTATAAACAATGGCTTTCGTAGTCATTTTCTCTTGAACTAAAGGTCACAAATACAAATTAAGCACTCTTTAAGAAAGAGGAGCTTTATCTCTATCCGCTGATATGTTCAATTTTTAGAAATTGTATTCGACTTCCGATAAATTAGAAGACAAAGTTTTTGTTTACACAAGCAGATTCGCTCTAATCAAATGTTGGCGTCGATTTATCAAATTTAGTCATATCGAGAAAGTCAACAAAGGTTTTTGATCTATCCAAGGACCTAACCTTTAGTATGGGGTCAATAGATTTAGATATCATAAAATTTTTATTTTTTATAATCTTGTTGGTCTACCTTGCTACGTTGATAACTTATATCAAATTCCTCGTGATTTAGTCACAGCATCACACACTTTTTAAAGATTGGGATTTCTCTAGGCAATACAATAGCTCAGAACGACAGGGTTTTTTTTTTGTATCTTATATTCCTCACTTATTAAAGAAGTTTACATACAAATTACAGCGTATGTGTACCGTTGTGTAAGGATTACTCGCATAATCCACCCCCTCCGAACGCGCCAATAGAAACATACAAACAAACTCCACTTGGTAGAACCCAACCAAGAGCTTACTCGTTTTCCTGCGAGCGCAGACGACCGTTGGGGTTCGTCACAGCGATGGCCAACTGCTTCGCACGTTCGACGATCAGCTTGCGCTTCTTGGCCGACACGGCGTGTCCAATTTCGGCACAGTAGACACGGTTCTGCATCATCAGGACCTCCAGTTCGCGGACGTTGTGGACCAGGAACTTCTTGAAACCATTGGGCAGCATATGACGGGTGCGCTTGTTCGATCCGTAACCGATGTTGGGCATCAGATATTGACCCTTGAAGCGACGACGCACTCGGTTATCAATACCTTTCGGCTTGCGCCAGTTGGGCTGCAAGAAAAAAACGAGAGCGGTTACAACTTTCCGGTATAAACAAAGCCAATTTGTAAACAAATTCAGCCATTCGTAAGGCGACTGAGAGGATACTTACGGCAAGTTTGTCATAGCGATCTGACTGGTGGCGGATGAACTTCTTCGTCCGCTTCTTGACGATCTTGGGTTTGTAGGCTGGACGCAGTGCCATTTTTGCTTCTGTGGGAGAGAAACGAATGAAATTTGAGGTTAGGATTGAGTGTACTTTTAAGATCCTTTGAGAGCTAACAGCGTAGGATTGAAACGTTGAATCGACTGGAAAACATTAATCTAGAACTAACCGAACTAACAATTATGTAGCTATATTATCATCTGTCATCTAAACCTTAAATCCAAAAACGAAACGTGTAGGGAAAACTTCCGTTTCTGGTGGCAGCGAAAGGTTGAAGTAAACAAATCATTTTATAACTATTTTAACATATTTGAACACCCAAATCCTTCTCATTCTACTTTTATTTGGCGTAGCCGTTCCAATCCTTCACATTAGTAGCAATTTAGATACTTTTACAGCTAGAAAACACAATTAAATAACTTACATTTGATCAGAGTACAACACGCGGCTGATCGTTCAATATGGAAGGAACAATCGAAAAGAAGGTTCGATGAAAGAAGCGATGACAGCTCACTGACACAGATTGTCACCTTTGACAGATGACGGGAAGAAATTGATTCGACAATGTTGGCACGCCTGCTACAGATTTCGAATCAGATGCGAGGGGTCACGGGAATGTAGGGTCACTTCACGAACTACCGATAAAGCTCGCGACGAAGTTTGTTAACCATTTAAAATAAATTCTTCCCATATTGCAAGTTTCACGAATTTCTAGACATATGTGATGATTGTGCTTGCAGTGTATTTTTTTCGCACTCAGCTTTTCCCCAAAATTTGCATTGACAGTTATGTTTGCATTTAGCGTGCATATGTATTTACATGACGTTTTATGATTATTGTTTGTTTACATGCAGCACACAAAATGGCTTCAAAAAAGTTTTTCGAACCAAATTCTACGAAATATCTACGCCAGACCAACAGCAACAATATCGCATCGCCAATCTGCTGTTGAAAGCCAACATTAAGATTCCTACTTCCCCATTCCTTCCCGAATCATTGTAATCCCTAACCTCGACCTAGTCGCGAGTTTTTCGGCTTTCCAAAACTAACCTAGTAAGTAAGTTATTGTCGTTGTTAAAATGAAGAAAAACTCGGCTCCGTTATGCCTACACTCAGCGAAATAAACTTTCGATATTCATAAGATTCCATTATGATTATTTGCTATAAGAATTCAGTATGAATTCCATAAATTTATCTTATGAAATATATTGATGTTGAAAAAATAAAAATATGGAGCAACCTGGATTCGAACCGTGAATGTTTAGATTATGGTTCTAGTGACTTGCCCACTAGTATGTATCAACACTTGTAATCAGGAAAGCTTAAAGGCGTACAAGAACAACGTCGTGTGAAACAAAATCTCTTCATAAGCCAGCCTTATGAAATTCCAAAACATCGTTCATAAGATGAACCTTATGAAATTCTTAAGATTATTTGGCTGAGTGTATGGCACTTGAGCTTCATAAATAAATGTAGGTAAAACAATCGTTATCTCAACCAGTCATTAAATTTCAGAACATTAGTTCTATTTTAAAATCTCCGGCATGAATTTGTTAACAAAAATTTCATTCCAAAATAAAAAAAGCACTCTTCATACTCTTGAGAAGAAATCCACATCTGCTGGAATGTTCCGATGCTTGCCAGAATAGATCCGTCTATCCAAGCTCCTAACCGCCGTTATACGGAATAGTTGGCCGAAATCATTTTCAACCGAGTGTTGGATGGTTCCCGGTGCTGCAGATCTTGATTCAAACGTTCCGGGAACCCAGGCAGCAGAGTATTTCCACCGGTAACAACGACCGTTCCATACAGGGATAGGCGCACGTCAGGCACATTCCAACACTGGTGGAAGCCAACTAACCTGCTCCCAGCATCGTATGGTCAGCCAGTTTAAAACGCTGATCCTGATGATACCCGTTGGGGAATTCGTAAGCATGTACTGTTGCTAAGACGAGGTCAGCTTTTCTGGCAGTTGACGTGGTGTAAATCGAGCATTATTACGCTCTTTAATTACGTCCTTGGTAGCGATTCCATAGACCGGAGTCAGATCGATATTCTGACCCTCAAGGTATTGACGGCATTGCAGCGAAAGGTAATTAGCTCCCAACGGGGATTTAACAACGGCTTCACTGAGGACATATCCTTCCTACGGAAAATAAGAGAAGTAGAATTTTTCCCATTGATTTAGAATGTGCATATTCATTTCATTTCATACTCACTGCTGGTGACATTGTTGTCCGATTTTGTTTCCAAATACGAGTTCCGTGCTGGAAGGATAATTTGTAGTTGTTGATGTTGGATTTGGTTGGTTTTGGCTTGAGTGAAGTGCCTCGCCAGTTGCTAAAGGATAATTTGACATTTCGCCAAGCAGTGTGCACGCTAACTCAAACTACGGTAAATGTAAATTTTGGGACAATGTTGAGTGTGATAAAAAAATCACTGTGACAAAAAAATTCTCACACTACTCTTATAAGGTGCAAAAAGCGCA
>JASCZW010000667.1:0-60234 GCA_034211315.2 Aedes japonicus | reverse complement strand
AACGAAAATGCTTCCTGAAAATTCTAAAAAATCGTATAAATTCAGTGAACTTCCTAGAAACTCAAAGAACTTATCAGAAGCTCGGTATGCTTCTTCAAAATTCAGAAACCTCCCTGAGATTTTGCTATTCTTCCTGATGTTAAGGGAATATCCCAAAAAAATCAGGGAACTTTCCAGAAAACCAGGGAACTTCCTAGATGTTCAGGGTTCTTTCTAGAAGCTCAGGCAATTGCCCTGAAATTCAGATTGTTTCCTAGAAATTCAGGAAATTTTCCATAAATTCAGGGAGCTTCACATGAGTTCAGCTAACTGCCCAAAAGTAAAGGGTTCTTCACAGAAGTTCTGGAAACTATCCAAAAATTCAGGGAGCTTCCCAGAAGTGCAAAAAACTTATCAGATTTGTTTCGGTATTTCTACTCAAGATGTTCAGAGAACTTCCCAGAATTTCAGGGAACTTCCCAAAAGTTCAAGAAACTTTCCAGAAAATTAGAGAACTTCCCATAAATTCAGAGAACTGTCCAGAAATTCATGAAGCGTTTCAACAGTTTGCGGATCTAGAGGTTCAAAGAGCATCTCAGAATTTCATGAAACTTGCTAGAAGTATGCAGAGCATCTTAGAAGTTCAGGAAACTTTTAGGAGTTTGAGGAAGCAAGGTATTAGAAGAGCACTACAAATGTTGCTCTATTTGAGAAGGTTTGTGGACTAAATCAGGAAGGAGGAAGAAGGAAAGCTGATTGAATGTCATCCGAGTTTCGTCGGTGTTCGGATCAAAAGTGCTTGCTGTTGAGGTTATGCGGTACACGATGAGATGATGGGACCAAAACTGAATTTTATCTTCACGTCTGCAGCAATTGTCGAGTCGTTTCCAGCTCGAATCTCCTATGACTTCGTTTCTTTTTGACGATTTGACGGGACTAGTTATAGCAGATATGGAGAAAATTGTTAACTTCGATCGTCTGACAGGCAAAGCTAAATCTTTAATTTGAATAGAATCTTCTACTAGCCCTTATTTTGAAAATTGGGTTTGCCTCTTAACCGACAATTAAGAAAGCGGTGGAATTTGCTTCGATTTCCGACAAAGACGTTTTGGCATTCCGCAACGACTTATGATCTTTTTCCTGTGGTTTTTTGAGTCTACTAAACAAATTTTCATTAACGTTTCATTTAACGTGTTACGTCATCTGCATTAGTCCTGTTGTTATAACTCACTTCACTGACAAAGCTAAAAAGTGTCTGGAATTGTACTCCTTCGGAAGTCCTTCAAAATAGCCATCGGTTTCAGCTATCAGCTCATCATTTGAGTAAAATCGCTTACCGGTGAGCCATCTTTTCAGATTTGGGAACAAATAGAAGTCACTGGGGGCCAAGTCTGGCGAATACGGTGGATCCAGGGAACCAATTGATACCGAATTTCATTCAATTTTGCTTGAGCAATTGAGGATGAATGATCAGGCGCATTGTCGTGATGATAGAGCACAGTTTTTTTCGGCAAATGCGGCCGTTTTTTCTGGACTTCATCCTTCTGGACGATCCAATAACGCTACATTGTATGCGCCCGTCATGGCCCTTTTTCAAGATAGTCGAAGGATATTACACCTTGCGCATCCCACGCAACACGGAAGCCATAAGCTTTCCCGCCGATTGTTGCGTTTTCGGGCGCTTTGGAGCACTTTCGGTCAGGGCTTTATCCACCCGTAACAAATCGCCCGGTTGTGGTATGGGAGACAGTCTTGTAAGACCGGCAAATCGGATAGTTGCTGGTTTCTGTGTCGACCCAATGCAATGATAAAATTTAGGGTCTCTGAAAACTGGCCATTCGTCGAAATCATTTTGGTTCGTCTCGCGTGCTATATGTTAGCGCTTAATAGCATGGCCCAGAATAATGACGATCACGAAAGTGCAGTATGGATTAAAATGCAAAAGACGGGTCAATGCAAAATTATAGAATTTTTTTATTAACATTTAAACCAACCATATGGATAATTATACGTATAAATTAGATGATATAATTACTACTATAAATCAACGCGGTCCTACGTGAACCTTGCGGTTATATCCCTGATATAACCCACCACTAATTTTTTCAAAACAAATTGATTTTTCAGTTATTTAAGTCGAACTCTTTCTTTATTATTATTACATAAGTGAAACTTGAAAACAATATAATTAACTACAAGGTTCAGTCCCATTAATTTGTTCGGAATGATGACGTAGGATTACGCAACTAAATGTAAGTCATTCAGATTGCACAATGCAATATTTTTTTAATTAACCCTCTCAGGCCTAAAATTTCAAAGCGAAATTAAACAAACAATTAGGTGTGTTCTGATAAAATTAGTGCTCAAAAACTTGAAAGCAATTGAAAAGTAGGATATATTTTTTGAGATATGCTAGGTCGTCCAAACTAGCCTGGAATTCAAAACATAACACCTACTGTTGAAACAGTAGTTCTTTCCACTTTAAAAATCTTATGATATATATTCAAAAATATTCAATGAATGCCAACCAATGGACATGATGAGATAATCTTGGGATATTCATGCCAAATAAACTAACTTAACTTTTTATAGCCCATAAAGCTACTATTACAACTGTAGACCTTATGTTTTGAATGTCCTATAACTAACAAGATTGTCCTAAGATGTCTGTGGATGCTTCAGAATATTCATTGTGTATGTTTGAATAGTTATCGTAGTTATGTATAGCCGAAGAGACTACCGCTACAACTATACCTTAAGTTCTAGTAAGTCTAGTTCTCAAGTCAGTTTTTATGAACTTAAAGATCCCAAGATAATACCTGGTGACCTAACAGAAGATTTACTAAATATGTTTGAATGCATATTGTTACCTTTCATAGATTATAATTTTTGAACTCAAGGGCAGTTTTGGTGGCCTAGAACATCTCACGATACCTCCATCTATCTGTTTATCTTCCAAAATACTCACTCAAATTGGTCAAATACATAATGTTATTTTGCTTGGTCCGGGATAGTGTGAATTCCGGGATAGTGTGGATAACCTAGAAGATTAGCTCATAATGTATGTAGGTCTTTCAAGATATTCTATGAATATTTTTCAATACAAAGCGTAACTTTGCATAGCCCAGAAAGCTTTTACTGCAACTGTTGGTCCTATGTTCTGATGTCAAGGATAGTTTATATTGCTTAAAAACAGGTTATATTGCTTAAACATATTTGTTGACCTTGAATAATATTAATTGCATCTGTTTGAATATAAATATTGTTACTTTGTTTTGCGTAAACATTACTGTTGAAGCTGTAAATCTTAAGTTCTGAACAACGGAATAGTTTTGAATGACCTAGAAGATTAGAAAGTTATAAAATATTGACTGTGACAATCCAAAAGATTTATTGAATATGTTTGAATACATATAGTCACCATATAAAGTTCAAAAAGCTACTGTTTCAATTGTAGATCTTATGTTCTGAACTCATGGACACTTTGGATGACTTCAATCATCCCAGTTTATCTCGTAATGTTTGTTTACGTTTTGAAATATTCACTTTATGTGATTGAATACGTAGCGTTACTTTCAACCCAATATGCTATAGTTACTACTGAAGATCTTAAGTTTTGAACTCAAGGCTTGACCTAAAACATCTTAAAACTATCAAATAATGACTGTTGACCTTCCAAAATGTTCAATCAATATGTGTGAACACATATCTTAATCTTACACATTTAGAAAAAATTTCAGTATTCTGAAATTTTTTACCCAACTTTTAACAGCTGAACGTTTGGTAGTCCAATTTAACGAATTTCGGTAAAATTTAACATTTTCCCGGTATTTTTTTACAGATAACTGTAAAATTTCACCGAAATCCGGTAAATCGAATTACCAAACGTTCAGTCGTTGAAAGTTCGGTAAAAATCTAAAATCTAAAAACTACGGTTAAGCCTGAAGTTCTGAACTCAAGTGCATTTTAGATAACCTAGAACATCCCAGAAAGATACAAAAATATTTAAAAATCAAAAAAAGGCATTAATTAATTTTTTTTTCCTCGACTTCTTCACATTCAGGATGATCTAGATCGCCAATTAGGCCTTAAGCTTAAATGTATTTTGTTTCTTCTATATTTTTCAGATAGAAGAAATCATGTAGAACAAGTCTGCCGAAGATAGTGCACACTTTTATTCAGTCTGTGATTTCTTACAGCCATTTTCCTATTGGGGTTTCTATCGTTCTTGACTGCTCAAACATGCATTAGATGACGAATTCGTATTTCTGATTCTCTCGTATTCGATTCCGTTTGATAACATATCTCGACCAAACCTTTTCCCCTCTCACATTGACTCCTGAATGATTTCCAACTTTTTTTCGCTCTTTCTTATCTTCTTCGAGCTTATTCTTACTTGATTCTCCATCACGTTCTGGATCTTCCGACTCTTCCTCCGAAGACCGATCGTGCTTCCTAAGTTTCGCGTTTTTAGAGTCCTGACCAATATTTTTGCTAACTGCACCCTTACTTTCACATCTAACGCAATCACCTCTAACTCCCTTAGCTACCGACAAGCATGCTGCTTCAGAATTTTCGGACCTATCCTTTTGATCTACCCGCTTGGAATCGTTATCTCAAGAAATAGCTCTTTTAATTCTTGACCTTCTCCTTTCTCTTTTTCCCTAATTTCCAATGATCCCTTAGGCTGAAGGGGCTAATATACTCTTTATGACAAGGCTTAACATTTATGAATTTTTAAATAGTGTGTGATCCGAAATCAACATTGTTCTTGATGCGTGGACATATTTCCGATAAATTTGTGCAAAAATTTTGAAAATTGCTTTAACGCTTAAAACCTTACCACATTTCGTGACGGTTGTAATGTGACTTTCTTTGTTTAAAATGTTCCCCATTATAGAAAACAAAGACCTAGTCCTACGTCAAAAAAAAAAGGAAAAACTAGAAAATTGTGTAATCTATGCGAACGCTTCAAGCTTAAGTGCCACCAACCCCCGAGCATCTTGACAGATGAGCTTAGTTTCACGTACCCATCTACAAATTGTAGATGTCTCTACCGTGCATAAACGAAAGGGCCATCCATTCTTGAAACAACCGCTTTTTAGCTTTGGAATACATGTTTTCGTTTCCTTTTGTGTGGATGTTCAAAACAGTGCAAGAACAAATCTTTAAGGCGTAATGTTTATGTGGCTTACTAACCATTAATTTAAATTCAATTGTCTATATAAATAAAAATGAGTTGGGGTTTCCTTTGTCACGATTTAACTCGCGAGCGGAAGGACCGTTTGGCAAGATTTTTGCTTTGTTGGATTCATCTTGGACACCGGAAGGTTCTTATGATGGTTTGAAACCCCTCCCTTCTCTGGAAAGGAGGGCTCCCATACAAGTGAAGCACAAATTTCTGCATAACTCGAGAACTGATCAAGCAAAAGAACCCAAATTTAGCATGCGGAAGTTTTTGGAGGCAAGCAATGTTTCTATGGTAGTCAGAGACCCCTCCTCTCTCTAGAAAGGGAGGCTCTCGTACAAATGAAACACAAATTTGTGCATAACTCGAGAACTAATCAAGCAAATGCAACCAAGTTTGGCATATGGGGTTTTCTGGAGAAGAAAATGTTTTTATGGTGGTTTGAGACCCCTACCCTCTCCTAAATTTCTACGATAGTTCGAGACTCTCCTCCTCTCTCTCTGTTAGGTTGGGAGGCGGTGCACCGCATACAAATGAAACAAAAGCTTCTACATAACTCGAGAGCCAATCAATTAAATGGAGCCAAATTTGACAGGTAGAGGTTTTTGAAGGCAAGAAATGTTTCTAAGGTAAACCGAGACCCCTCCGCCCTCTGTAAGAGGGGGGCTCTCATACAAATGAAACACACATTTATGCATAACTCGAGAACAAATCAAGCATATGGAACCCAATTTGGCATGTGGAGGTTTTTGGTGGAGATAAATGTTTCTATGGAAGTTTGAGACTCCTCCGCCATCTGGAAGGGGACGGGAGGGGGGTAGAAATATGTCTAAGTTGACTCGATCCCATCTCTTCTCTTAAAGGAGGGCTCATATACAGATGAAACACAAATTTCTGAATAACTCGAGTACTTATTAAGTTAATGGAACCAAATTTGGCATGTGGAGGTTTTGAAGGCAAAAAATGTTTCTATTGTGGTTTGAAACTCCTCCGCTCACTGAAAGAGGGGTCTCTTGTACAAATAAAACACGAATTTCAGCATAACTCCGAGAACAAATCAAGCAAATGGAACCAAATTTGGCATTGTGGTGGTTTTTGGAGGTTAGATTTCTATATACATAAAAATGAATTTCTGTCTGTCTGTCTGCCTGTCAGACCCTTATAGACTCGGAAATTTCTGAACAGACCAACGTGAAAATTTATATGAAGGGGCTGGGGAAGGTTCTATGATTCGAAGGGGGCTCGATACATGAGACACAAATTCTTCATAACTCGAGAACTAATCAGCAAATCGAATCAAATTTGGCATATGGGGGTTCTGAAGACAAGAATGTTTCTAGTGGTTCAGACACTCCCTTTTTGAAAGGGTGGGGGTTCAAACAAATGAACTCTGTGTGATGGTTCGAGACTAATCAGCAAATGAACCAAATTTGGCATGTGGGGTTTTGAAGGCAATCATTGTATGGTGGTTTGAGAAACCACCCCTCTGGAAGGGAGGGCTCCATACAAATGAAACACAAATTTCTACCAAAAATGAGAATTATCCAGGATACTTAAACACAAAACGTGTATATCTCGGGTAAGAAGCATGTTCTGATAGAAGTTTGAAACCCTGCTTATTCAAGAAAAAAAAACTCATTCCGAAAAAAAACCATAAAAGTGCCAGGTACATTAAATTTGCCTTCATTTAGTTGCAAGCGTAGCAGCGCAAACACCGGGTTCAGCTACTTTTTAAATATAGTTTTTTGGGAAATAAACTAAATGGAGGTGTGTTCGACAAAAGTTGGTATCAAAGAGTATCAAAAGTGCAAATCAATCTAATCCTCCATACGTTTTGTCGAACTGCAGTCAAAAACAAATTACGTTGCGTACAAACAAAGTCATTTTTATATATATTTAGGATTCGTAATTCTGAATAAGTGTTATTTGTAGATTTCGTGGCATTAAACGTAACGTTCAATAGTTAGCCTCAGCTTGACTGAATGTATCGATGGTTGCTACTCCGTGATTGATCAGAATCAGTGGATTTGCACAATGAATCAACTGAATCGGGCTGGAAGTAACCGAACATTCTCACTGTACACGTTTCAGTGACTGAATTTCTTTAATAATCAATAAGGGCGCCGGCCACGTCCTTGCCATCAGGTGGGAATAGGGAAGGAAAGTTAGTGTGACCTTTGCTGTTTAGGGACCGTGTTTACCTCTGCATCCTGCATGTTAGTAGGGCTCCATGGATCAGTCTATATAATTCATTATAACATTAAATTATATTTGATGTAGGTCCTACAGAAAATGAAATAGGGACAAAATGAATAAAAATTACCTATTTTGCTCTGCATTTTTTAGAGTTACCACCTCTCAATTGTCTGAAAATACTTTGCGGGGTCTGACTGGTTAGCGTGCTAATTCATCCAAGGTGTCATTTCTATCCGTGCAGCTGTGTTGTTACACAAAACACGTAGCAGTAGACCCAAGTTCTTAAGAACTTTCCTTACCAACCAACATACAAGACAGTTTGTGAAAACCACAAAAAATGCTTCAAAAAGGTACATCTACTGCTGAAGATAAACAAAAACTTCTTTTTTTTTACGTCTTCAAAGCTAAACTGTAATCGTCGATTTGCTCCGGTAGTAGCGCTCGCACAGCAAAATTAGATAGTCTCTCAAGGTACGCACTGCGAGAATTCGAATCGGTATCCGTAACCTTTTCACACTTCCGATGAGCACTATTCACTTGCTAGCAACTGATATTTTTTCCTCAAAATATGTTCATTCACTGGCGTGCTCGTGAAACTTCTCCCACATTCAAAAACGTCCCGGAAAGATCTTAGCGTCGAAGGAAAATCATGAAACATTAACCATGAAACACAACCAAAAACGCACAAAGAAAAGAAAAATGTGATAGCTCACGAAAACCCAACCATTCGTGGGCAGAGCTTGCTGCGATCTTTGCGGTATTAAACTGAACGTTCAATATTAGATTAAATTAACTCATCTGTTCGAGTGCGTTTGAACGTACTCGTACAAAACTTTTATGACATTTAATTCTTTTTTCTCCCAACTATAACCACGCTCCCAAGCACAACCATTCAACCCGAACCGCAGTAGACCTGTGCGCCGCCGCGCTACGCCGCCGCCGCCGACGATTTTATCAGCGCCGCCGCCGCCACTATTTTCGACCGGCGCGCCGCTGTATTTTTTGCCCGCGCCGCCGGGCAATTTGAGTCGCGCCGATAAAAATTTTCACCATATATGCATCCCTTCAGTTAAGTTCATTAGCCCTTCAGAAACCTGCTTTTATTAACTAGAAATTAGAAGAAGAATCAGTATCTTCCATTTAACCCAACTACCTTGCTTATCTTCGACAGATACGCGTATTTCGTCTACAATGGGCAGATTCTTCAGTGTCTCGTACTAATAACTTATAAGTCGAGTTATTAGTACGAGACACTGAAGAAGTTCTGCACATTGTAGACGAAATACGCGTATCTGTCGAAGATAAGCAAAGGTAGTTGGAATTAAATGGAAGATACTAATTCTTCTTCTAATTTCTAGTTACAGGTATTCCACTAAACAGCTCAAACCCTCTAGGATTCTGCTTTTATTACTGATGACAAATTATAACATCTCGATGAGATGTGCCATCCAGAGGGTGTGCGTGTGAAGCAGTGATCAGCTTTGTCGTTTTGTTCTAGAAACTTCAGTGTACATTTTCGTGTTTCGACTTTTGGCAATTTCGCGAGTGAGTTTGAATTTAAAAATAATGAAATGTCCGCCTTAAATGTCGAGAAAATTTCCATAACAAGTGCACATTTTCATACCACAAATAATGGTTATTGAACCAGCGATGTGTGGAAAAAAAATGGTGCAATAAAACATGTCAAAAATGGATCTACACATCATCTGCTTCCTGAGAAAGTGTTTTGCAATGTATGTCCCTTTCGGGAACCTTGTCCAAACATTTTGTTCTTATGTAATTTCAAAGGGCTGAGATTGACGGAATTTCGGCACAGAAAATCAAAAATCCAGCCACATTTAAAATGCACTGGGAGTTAAATCCAGCGAAAACATATTCCGAGGTATGCGGTTACCAATAATTGAGAAACTAAACATTGTAGTGAATACTGGTGAATTAAACACAACTATCGATCTATGCTTAGGTAATATTTTAAAAATGGTTGGGCAAAGGTAACCTTCAAACTTTCATATTTTCTTCATAATTAACGAATCGGTAAATATGTTTAATGTAATTTCATAATTTGGTCAAAAATAAAAGAAAATGTTATATGCCGTTCAAACTACGAGCTATGTCACTTGATATAGACTAACTTCATATCAACGGTTGTACATCTACTTTTCACTGGAAATAATGCATCACGCATATATCAATCAATAACTTGTAGTCTGAACGCTCGTTGTCTAAAACAAATAGAGTTTATTTTCACAACATGATAGCATTTTGTTAGATGTGAGAAAGTTCAAAAACCATCTTAAACGATCAGTGTAAATTAACAGTGAATGGACATACCAGATTTTTGCATTGAAAAGTCAAGACTGTGTAAATAAGAGGTGTTTATTAAATATATTATATCGACAAAGATTTTTCATAACGGCCCAACTAACAAACGTAAACAATGACTTAAACTCACAATGGCTTCCCATGAGAGCATTGACTAATTCACTGCTCTGAATTCTTCAATATTTGATTTATCCTTGGATCTTTAAGCTTCTTATTATATGATTTTTATAGCAATTTGATTTTTTTATTGTTAATTGATTTAGGTTTTGATACTATTAGTTTCTTAAATTTTCTTATATATAAATTTTTTTTTCTCTGGTTTTAAGATAGAATAAATGCCGTCTTTGGCGGGTAATTATTCTTTTATTGCCTGTTTTTTTTTTTATTTTGGCCAAACAATTCACAGAGTGTAAATAGAAGAATGTTGTAACCGATTTTCAAAATCTCAGAATTTTTAGATATTTAGATATTTAGATTTTTAGATATTTAGCTTTCTAGTAGATATTTAGATATTCAGATTTTAAGATTCTTAGATTTTAAGATCTCTAAATTTTTAGATTTTTAGATTTTAGTAGATTTTCAGATGTTTAGATTTTTGGATATTTTAGATTTTTAAAATTTCTAGTAGATTTTTAGATATTTAGCTTTTAAATTTTTGAGATTTTTAGATATTACGATACATAAATTTTTAGATTTTTATATTACTAGTAGATTTTTAGATATTGAAAGTTTTAGATTTTTAGATTTTTAGACTTCTAGTAGATTTTTAGCATTTTAGATTTTTAGATTTTAAGATTTTTAGATTCTTGGTTTTTCAAATTTTTGAATTTAACATTTTTAGATTTTTAATTTTTAGATTTTTAGATTTTTAGATTTTTATAATTTTAGATTTCTTGTTAATTTTTAGATTTGTAGATTTTTAGGCCGTTTTCAGTGGTCGTGGCCTATTCTAAGTTTTGACAATTAAATAGACCAAAGCATTTTTTACATTTTCAGCGGTGCGTTCCAAATTTAATTTTCGAACAGTTTCGATGTAAAAAAACAGTTTCGCTTTTGTTTTATTTTGTACCGAATTTGGAAAAGTTCTTCGCCCCTTTTTTTCAAACATTATAGAGTTTTGCGGGCATTGGTGGAATACTGAACACTGCAGCTATTTGAACTGAACTGATATTTTGAGAAATAGATGAGTTCAAACTTTGCTTAAAATCTGTAACTTTTGCAGCAGCTCTACGAAGTTTGAAGCATTTCTGCGAACTATGTTATGAAGTTCTTTGATGATTGATGAAGTGATGTGAACATGGCTGAAGTCTTACGATCATTAAAGGTAAATTGAAAAGGCAGGGACAACTTTGAGCGGAAGTAATCCATCCCTTTGATTATTTTTTATAGTATTCTTGCTACGTAAACAAATATTGTAACAAATTGTTTACAAATATTTTTTACACGTTGCTTAAGCCACCCTCAAAAAGTTGTATTTCTATAATTGAATTTTGTGCACTAAAGCATATGAAGGCTAGTAAGAGAGATGTTGTAGAAAATCCCAGTTACAAATAAGGGTTTTCCAAGTATTTGAAGCATTTCAACTAACACCACAAGTTTGCACACCTTGAGGTAAATTGAAATAAATACACAAACGGAACCTCTTGTATTGGGGTTTGTAGAAAGTTCTGTCGTAGGAAACCTGTGGGTGTTCGAAATTCGTAGTTCCGAAACAGAAATTAATATAGACACAGTTAAAAGTCGGAACTAACGTCTGTGCTGGAAAAAGTATTTGGTAATGGAGTTTCAACCGGTCTGCGTTTTCAACAGGCCCGACATCGTTGTTAAAATAGAATTGAACTGGAGTCACAAATTACCCACCTCATTATCAATCTTTTATGTCAGCTAGTGCCGTACTCTCATCCAGTCAGACATCACAGTTACGCATATGAGAGATTCTTTCTAAAAAGGAAATTTCTGTGGATATTAATTTCCATTTTTTAATGATTCAGCAAGACGAAAATCATCCACATGATGGTTAGTGAGAGTCGAAGTAAGTTTTGTCTCTGGGTAAGGTGAGAAAAGTTACCTGGCAGTGACGTTACTCTCCTGGGCAAATCAAATAGAGAGTCATGACACCGCGGGTGACTTTTCTCTCACTTCACCAAGTGATGAATGTCACTGACTCTTGGAATAACCGTCACTTTGTGGAACCAATAGTTCGTCTTAATATTCACCCAGCACCAAGAATTCCTCGTCGACTTGTGATGAACCAATTCTATAATGTTATGTCTCATATATTTGTACACACACTGTTCGACGTCAATTCATCGACTTGAGTCATATAACACTTTGGATATCCGGTTTTTTTATCAAAATATAAGACTTGGAGTGATCCTTTAGTCTTAACATTGCACGTAAAAGTCAAACAGTTAAAAGGGATAAGCATGACGAAATGCTGAGGGGATAATTTATGCCCACGCCGATCCACGCCGCCGCCGCCGCCGCCAGGAACGATCGAGGCGTGGCGCCGGCTAAGCCACCGCCGCCGTTTGAAAATACCATGTACGCCGCCGCCGATTCAAAATAGATCGGCACACAGGTCTAAACCGCAGAGGGAAATTGAAAATATTTTATCGCATTTCATTTGAGCTTACACCAGTACCTAACATCAGCACACACACAAAAAAACTTACCTTCCTCGTCCAGCAGTATGTTGTCGGGTTTGATGTCCCTATTGGTAGCGGTAGCCACAGTCAGCAGACCATTCCAGTCGGATGAATCGGAAAAGAAAAGAAAACAGAAAAAAGAGAAAACCCATATGAATACGTTATGATTATGAAAATAAATCGCAAAATAAATGAGGTAATAAAATGAGGCATTTGCCATGCATTATTCATTATTATAGTTGCGACGAGAGTAAGCCACCGCAGCCTTCTTCGGCCGAGCTTTGACTTGCAGCTTTCTAAATTGACTCTTAAGCAATGCACGTTTCGGTGAAACATTCGTTCGGAGTAGCTTAAATTGAGTTCAATATTTAATGAGAATGAACCTCGTTAGGTTGGAGAGGAAATTCATGAACAGTTTTGTGAAGTCCAGGAAAAGGAATTCTGAATTATTCATATTTTGGTATGAATTTCTTTGTGAAAAGTACATGAGGATATTTTAGATCAGAGCGAAAAGACATGGTCATCACATTGACCTACATAGAATGAGAAGGGAAAGTGTGGATAGTGGTAGAGAAGTTGTCGAAAAACGTTCAAAATTGTAGATGAAAGTTTTTCAGATATTTGAATCACTGTTTTCCAATAACAAAGGTAACGATTTATTCTAGAGGTGATGACGTAGCATTTGATGGATAGAAGTGAATTTTTCCGCGTTCATGGGCTTCAAATGGTAGCTTGACAAACTGGCCTCTGTTCCTAGCAATTTCCTGCCTCGCGCTTTCACGAATAAACTGCAACACACAAAGCGATTTGTCAATAATCCGCGGACCAATTGTCTTGATATTTTCGGGGTAGAACATCTTTGGTATGTTGTTCACTTTATTCAACTTGCGTTCCAAATCCAAATTTCCTTCCTTTTCACTTAAGACCCTCGATGAGATTTTAAACAACATTAGAAATGACAAGCCGATGTAGATTCAACATTCATTCAGAGCTTGAGTAAATGCTGTGGGACTACCTAAGCCCGTAGTATAGGCCAAGTTCCTAGTGGTTCCCGGTGAACGCCATTCATTGCTTGGTGGGAAAACTGAAGGTGTAATGAAGCTGCTGAAGGTTGTGGCAAACTCAAATGCTTGCGAACCGACTCACACACTCCATTCTCAAAAATGCCGGGGGCCAAAGTCAGAATCAGTGTCGATAAAACAGTCCCACCGACAAGAAACGCATATTATAACGTCCCAGCCGCCTTCAGAAAGGAAGCTAGGAAAAGGCTACAGGATATGGAAGCAAAGAACATCATTGAGAAAATTTCAACAGCACCCGAGTGGATCAGTGGGATGTCCGCGGTGGCAAAAAGAAAAGGGGACTTCGGTTTGGTGGTCAAAATTCGGGCCGATAACGAAGCGATCAAGCGGGAGTAAAGGGTGTATTCGATAAAAATGGCACACACATATATACTCATCAAAATTAAACTGATTATCGGATTTTCTTGAAATTTTCAGGGAATGAAGAACTACTAATGAGTTTTGATTTACAACATTTGTTTTATTCAATTTCGTCTCCCATCCCGAATGCCCGCACCTTCCTTTTCACTCCACCCATCAAATTTTGTACAACCGATTTTCCCAGTGTTTTTGTTGTTTTTACCCAAAATTTCTTCAATTCTAGCTCTGTTTTTATAGTTTTGGGATGTTTGTGAAGTTCCGTTTTCATAATTGCCTAGAATTTTTCAATTTGACGAAGTCCCGGTGAATTTGGTGGGTTCATATCCTTTGGCACAAAATTGACTCCGTTGGCTCGGTACCACTCCAATTCGTTTCGAGCGTAGTGGCAGGATGCTAGATCAGGCCAAAACAGAGTTGATCCTTTGTGCTTCTTAATGAATGGCAAGAGACGCTTCTTAAGGCACTCTTCCGCGTAAATCGCACCGTTTATTGTTCCGGAAGTGATGAAGGGAGCACTTATTTCACCACATCCGCAAATCGCCTGTCAGATTAGAAACTTCTTTGCAAATTTTGATAGTTTCTATAGAACATCCTCCGGAACATCGAACTTCGACTTGGCAACGAAATATTCTTGCCCAGGAAGTTGACGGAATTCGGCCTTGACGTATGTTTCGTCATCCATCACGATGCAACCGGATTTGGTGAGCAGCTTCGTGTAAAGTTTCCGGGCGCGGGTTTTCGCAGTGATGTTTTGTTTTTCATTCCGGTTTGGGGCTTTTTTCACTTTGTAATTATGTAACCCAGCACGCTTCATGGTTTTCTGCACAAAACCGACTGACACCTTAGACTTTTTAGCGACATCTCGAATTGACATGTTTGGACGGTTCTTGAATTGTTGTACGACTTTCCTGGCCATTTTACTGTCCATTGGACCACTTTTAAGACCACTCCCTTCCTTCCTTTGGACACTCAGACGCTCCTTGAAGGTTCTTATAACACGAGACACAGTTGTATTTGCAATTCCAAGCCTTTTAGCAATCCACCGGTGGGACGCCCCTGGATTTTGATTGTGAGTGCACAAAATTTTCTCACGGACAATTTCTTGTTTCGACGACATGACTGGAACTACTAAATGTATAACTATGAAACTTGGCAGATGTAAATAATACACTATGGATAAGATCTACTCAAATTTCTAGGTTTTTTACTCATACGATTCAAAAGTTACAGAAGATTTTCCGTGTGCCATTTTTATCGAATACACCCTTTATTTCTGACTTCCACCAAATGAAGGCCAAACCATTTTCAAGGGCAAGGGTATATTCTAAACTGGAACTGTCGAACGCGTACTTTCTCCTAGAATTGGACCAAGACTCTGTAACCAGTGGTATGTTGAAGTGTCCAAGATGAGTAAGATTTTCGGGAATCAATGTATCGAAATTTAAATTAATCCAACAAAACATCACAAAATATCTTCTGGACACCACCCAACACCCACTGTGAGGAAAACAGGTACACACCAACAGTTCCGCTACTTGCCACCAGCCATCGCAGGACATCAACATCAGGAGTGGGCGGCCATCTAGGGTGGCGTAAAGGGGGCCATGATGGGGCGAAATGGTTATGGGAAGATAAAAAAAACGCCATCGTTGATCGGCCACTTAGTCTGCAGCACGCTCGCAACGAAGACGTAAAATTGAAACTGAAAGTAATACGAGATAGATAAGAAAGTAAAGTGGAGAAGTGGATAAAGTGAAGTGGAGAAGGAGACCAAGATAGAGCATTCAGGTAAACCATTTAAAAACCCACAATTTCGACAGCCCCATCACTAACGCCCCTAATTCTCAATCACTGACTTCACTGACCCCTGATTTTGCCTTTGGTTTGGCCTGAGCTGGTCAAGCTCCCGACCGACGTTCCGGTTGTCCCAAACTAACTGCGCCGTCCGTTAGAGTCAGGCTGTCGTGAGAGTCCTAGTAGCTACGACTAGTGGCGCCTCAAGCCTTGGGTCGAAGACGTGGCCATTTTGAATGCCAACTCGAGCCGACGCGAACGCCATTGAGATTGGAATCCTCCAGACCTGAAGGAGTATCGTTCTGGACGTTTAACACGGACAGACACAACGATAAGCAGCGGCGAAGTAGCGGAACGTGAAGAGGGGCCCCGGCGATAGAAGTGTGAGAAAGAGTAAAGGAAGAGGTAGGAGATACGAAGTAAGAAAGTGGGAGAAGCCAGTACCTGTGTGCAAGTTTAAAAATAAAGTGGGTGAATGTTCAGTATTTAGCATTGTAGTGTATTCTTGGACGCGATAGTGAAGCGCGCACGCCGACCCTGAGGCGATTGAAAGAGGGGGGTCTCATTGGTGCTGGACAGGGATCGCCCCCTTGGTTACAATTCCAGAGACCTAACGGCGTTCCTATCGGAGGATGGGGTATACCGTTTTAAGCAATTGATGTTCGGGGTGAACAGCACTCCAGAAATCTTTCAGCGAGAGATGACGAGGATCTGCGGAATTGAAGCTATTCAAAATAGTCTTGGCAAACAATACCAAATACTACGTTCCAGACAATCATCATGAATTTTGGTTAGGCAGCTCTGTAACAACGAACCTTCTGGACGTCACTAGTACCTGTATTATGCAGATTGAAGCTTAAAATCAAGTGGATCCTCAAGATCTCCCTCCGTATTGTGAACGATGGCGGCTTCTAGGACTCGACACGCTGCACCGTCTCCGAAGTATTCAGCAAGGTATCTTTAGGGCCTGTTCATAAACCACGTAGACTCATTTTTGAAAATCTCAGATACCCTTCCCCCTCGTAGACTTTTCTTCATATTTTTTTTGATTTTTTGTATGAAGCGTAGACTTTAGTCAAACTGCGTAAGAAGTAGGACGCGTATTTGATCCGTTTTTGTGTGTGAGAAAGTGAGTTCTCTGTGCCATTGATGTTGTCGTGGCACGCCTTTACTGGATGAAGCATCTCTTGCGCAGTCCGAAGAGACCGAAATTCTTCCCCGGAATCAGTAAGCCGAAGTCCGTGAACTGTGCCACGAAAACAGGGTGCAGGATCGCCGCCATAGTGGGAGCTAATCATCAACGATTTTTTCATTCCACTGGCTAAAAAAAAGGATTCCCGTCTTCGCTGTGCTGGCTCAGTCACTCGTCACCACAGCTAATTGTCAACAAGAGACGAAACAGGCTGAAACGACGGTGTGTTTTCTCTGTGGTAACTGTCAAGGGCCATTTACGGTAAGTAGTTGGCACTGGAAGGAGTCTGGTTCATCCCTTTCCGTTAAATGCTAAAGAACGCTGCATAGGCAGCTAACGTTTGCATTATAAAAAATTGACTTTTTTTTCGGATGGTGATAAAAAAAAAGCTAAGACAGAAAATTGCTTTTGATACATTTCCCATGGAAGGTAATTATTTAAGCTTACTCGCAAAAATATTCTGCGCCCTTGTTTTTGAGTGCTTTCTTCGTATTATTTATCAGCTCTTCCTCAGTATTCGCGACAAAATTGTTGGAGTAGATCTAACGCTATGGGACGCAGCTGGGGGACGTTGGGCGGGTTCGCCGACTTGGGTACCACATCGATATTCAGCCGCTCCATCTCCGATCGCTTCGAGTAGTGGGCCGACACCAGATCCGGCCAGAACACCGCGTCTTCGCCCTTATGGTATTTCATGATGAACGACGAAACTTCCGGCAGGCATTTCGAACTATAAATTTCTCCGTTCACGGCCAGTCCGGAGCGAAAGAAGAGTGGCTTTGACATCCTCTTCGCGCTGTTTGTCAGCCACAGCAGCACCTTCATGGGGAACTTGGTGTGTGAAATGAACTTCACCTCGGAGCTCACTTTCTTTGTTGGGGAAGTAGAATACGAAGTGCCCTGCCAGTCGTTTCCATCCAGGGTTGGATAGGTCTCTTCGTCCATCACCACCACCACGTCACGATTCGGTGGGAAAATCGAGATGACCATCTTATTCAGCCGCTGCCGCTGCGTCTTTGCCTGCAGTTCCGAAACCAGTGGACGCGATCATGTATGTTCATGTTTGCCAGGTACTCTCTCACTGTTTGGCCGATTGAAACGATCTCCTGGCCAAGCGCACGCAGCGATGTAGCCATTTTTCTTTGCTTTTTTCGGTCTTCCTCTTCAGCATTATTCCGAGCTTCTTGTCGCTCAGGGTCGTCGGCCGTCCGGAACCGGGCTTTTTTTCAATGCTCTGATTGTTGTCTAATAGTACCAAGATGTTGCAGATGCCGGAACGGGAGTATAGAGCTATGAAATTTTGTCTGCTGACTCATGGGTTACTATGATTGATGCTGCATGTGTAGTTTTGTCGGTGTTTTATTAAGGTAAACCCATGAAAAATCGGCAATTTTTGTCCATTTTTTTTAATGCAAACATTATGGTCACCGTAGAGAAAACGCTGCCAGCTTTTGGAAGGCTGTAGGTGCCAGCAATTCCTCCATTGAAGAATGCGGCCCCTACCGTATTTTCACCCTTAGAGCCATCGGTGAAGTCCTTAGGGCATCGGGTGCTCAGCAAACAATTCAAGCTGAACAATGCATTAGGTCCTAAGTAACATTGAGAGATTCTCTTCGACGACTTTCTGTTTCGTTAATAGTTTGTCTAATACACTTGAACATGTTTTTACATAGCCGTAGGAACGCAAATTGAAAGTCGACAAAGAGAGTCTCCCAATGTAACTTAGGACATAATGCATTGTTCAGCTTGAGTTTTTTTTTGTTTTTATTTTGAATTATTGACTATCGCTCTACCTAAAAATTGACCTTTCGACAGTCCGTTCAAAGCCACAGTGCCAAGATTGAAACCATTCGTACGGTAACGAAAGGAAGAATGCTTCCTTACCAGCATTGCTTAAACCCGGCACAGATTGACCGCAGCGTTAAATTAACTTTTGCTTTGAGCACAATGATCGTTCTGACTCTGGAGAGCATTCGTCGGAAAGGACGTTCAATAACTAAGAGGAAGTAAATATTTGATTCCGTTTACCTTCCATCTGCTCGGAATTTAAGAATAGCCAAGGAAAGGTTTCCTTCAATCACATTCAAGTGGTTCTCAAGTGCTGCAGTATTTCACTTCGAGTGGGTTGAACTCCAGTCGGTCGCTCTATTTGACTGAAAACTGAGTCAATTTTGAGTTGGTTGAGCCACTCAAATTTAGTTCAGTTGAGCCACCAGAACATTTAGTTTCGTCAGACGGAAGTTGTCGAACTGTCGATATATGATACTCCTTTCCATAGAATTGCGTCAAAAACGACTCAATTTAAAGTCAAACTGAGCTGCCATGCAATGACGAAGACACAAACTTCTCTCGGTGCGATGCATAATTCAGGGTACCCTTTCACACCGAGTAGGCCACGCTCCGTTCGGCGAATCTCCCATCATCCAAACGCTTTCTTCGCGGTCAGATAATCCTCAACTAATGAAAGAAGTTAGTCTGGAAAATTCCGCCAGATCCGATGGGAAACAATTTCAATCAATTCTGATAGCAAAAAAAGTACTCCTTATTGACTTTTCCTCTTAACAGCAACCGGAAGCAAGTTCAAATACTGAGACGTGAGGGATTTTCCACACTTTGCTGGATCGTAAAAGGAAAGGAAAAAAAACTTTCCGGAGGAATAATGTGATTGAAAGGTGCAACTACAAATGACGATGTGCGGGGGGAGGAGGGAAACTTTTTTCTCCTTTTAGCTCCGAACTGTTGGAACGTCTTCTGGTGGAACTTCTAAGTAGCTGAATGCAAGAAGTAATTGTTGTACTTAAACTTTGCCATCCGCTCGGGAACAGACGGAACAAGAAATTTATAATTAAACTTCAGCTCTTCTATCAACATTGACCGTTGTTTGTCGTTTGCTTAGTCCTGAAATTGGAGCACAGGAATGCAGAAGGGTTTATCGCTTGTTTCATTCGAGAACGGTACGTATTTTTCTTCACATAGCCTACAGGAGCGAAAAGGTATCGGCACGTGACGCGACAGGAAACCGTAAATTGACACACTTTTAAGCACTCCGCATCAGTTTTTGCTCAATGGCGATGGAACATAAGTAACAGAACCACAACGTAAACAAAAAAGTTCGTGGAAACCAGCTGCTTGCTGCCTCTTCATGTTGGCCACGGTGGCAGCGATACAATATTTACCCATCACCAAACGACGGCCATGGCAATGAAGGCAACTAGATGGGAGCGGATCTCTTCCCGAATGGGAGGCGAGAGCAAAACAAAAACCAACCGATGGTGAATTTTGATGCAAAATCATACATTGATGTCATGTTGTTCTGTCAGAATACTTCACTGAATGGAAGATTTGTATCAACGCAGCGAAAACCCAGGTCATCCTGTTTCCACATTCTAATTCTCCCAGACTTGTCCCGCCTGAGGTTGCAAAATAAGCCTGAACAACACTAGCGGTGGAATGGACCAAATCAGCTGTCTATCTTGGTGTCACTCTAGACAGCAAGCTTATTTTCAGGGATCGGGTTGACAAAAACTGTCACAAAATGTAATACTCTGTTGAAACTACTGTACCCATTGATCAACAGAAGGTCTACGTTATCCATAAAAATAAGCTTGCTGTCTGCAAGCAAATTATACTTCCGGTCATCAGTATGCAATGCCAATCTGGGAGAGTTGTGCAAAAACACATCTCCTGAAACTTCGAGAGTACAAAACAAGTTCCTCAGGATGATAATGAACACCCCTCCGAGGACAAGAACATCTGAGGTCCACCGTCTGGCCGAGATAAAAATGCTCGACGATCGCTTTGGTAGAGTCTATCAATCAGTAC
Organism: Aedes japonicus; assembly: GCA_034211315.2. Taxonomy (NCBI): domain Eukaryota; kingdom Metazoa; phylum Arthropoda; class Insecta; order Diptera; family Culicidae; genus Aedes; species Aedes japonicus. The sequence continues at coordinate 39,651 of JASCZW010000667.1, read as the reverse complement.
CAGGGACACGCTGCCTGACATCGGATCACCAGATCATCAGGAATCTGATTCCCCACCTAGGATTTTCCAATTGTCGTTTTAGTTGTAGATTAGGTAGGTTATCAAATTTTAACAAACAATGCCCCAAGGGCTGCACTGACAATTTCATGTAAAACATAAACACACTAAACACACCAAACACAAACAATTCATTAACAAAGCTGAAGAGCCCATTGGGCTGAAACACTTAATCTGTAAAATTAGTTTATACGACAAAAAACTGATAAATAAAAGCATATTTTACTACTACTACTTGATGTCATGTCAAAATATGTAATTTTTACGTTTTTGAAATTTTTCTAACTGAAGTTGTCAAATAAAAATTAAGTGGATTTTTTTTAAGTATCACATTTGGATATTTGTTATATTTTTATTTCTATTCTCAGAATAGAATTTAAGTGTACTATTGTGTATTTTTGATTTGAAGCATTCAAACACTGTTTTGAAGGAAACATCTCATCAATATAAGACCGTAGGATTGGATAGCAACTTCTGATAGAGCCAACGATATGAAGGGAAAGTATTGATGATTCCGTTAGAGTACGGCAGGCTGTGCAAATTGAATAGATGCAGTTGAAATTGAGCGAAGGGCAATATTTAAAGGCAGTATGTAACATGAGACCATGACCCATTGAATTAAATACCCTAAAAATTTGCATTTGTTCGCATGTTTGGAGTAAGGGTTTGAAATTATATTGTTTATAAAAAATCACCCATTCACGCGTCGTCCGCTACCAAACCCTCTTTCACCCATTCTCATGGGTTGGCCACCGTTGGTACGACGAAATGCTCTCGGCCCATAGCGAGAGAGCGAGAGGATAAATAGGCCGCCTGTCCCATGGTGCGGTCTCTTTGGTAAGGAGTGTATCGAAAATAAGCTATCCACAAACTTTCTTTCAAATTATGTTGAAAACCGATATTTTATTCATACAAAAAATTGATCGTTTATTGTACGAGGTTAAACTTGAACAAGACCGGATGAAATTTAAGTTATTCCTTCTCGAATTTTCGAACTTTGGATCGAATGCTTTTTATAAAGTTCCGGACAAGTGTTGCATCGCATTTTTTGGACGCTTGAGCCCAAATTTTTTTGAACTCCTGCATGTTCCCAGCTGCCTTACCAGTCTTCTTGAAGACCCTCTTTACGATTGCCCAGTAACGTTCGATGGGTCGAAGCTGAGGGCAATTTGGTGGATTGATATTTTTCTCAACGAAATCTGTACCCTTTTCCGCAAGCCAATTGAGAGTGGTTTTGGCATAGTGAGCCGACGCTAAATCCGGCCAAAACAGTGGAGGTGTACTATGCTTCTTATATAAAGGCAACAATCTCTTCTGGAGACACTCAGATCGATAGATTTCCGCATTTATAGTTCCGGTAGTGTAAAAAATGGTTGACTTCAAACCACAGGAACATATTGCTTGCCATACCAGTACCTTTCGATCGAATTTCTCCACTTGAATCGACCTATACGCATCGCTCACATCCTCCCCAACGACGGCAGTAAAGTATTGTGGACCTGGAAGGGTTTTTGAGTCCTCTTTTACATAGGTTTCATCGTCCATCAAAACGCATGCATCCGGACGCTGCAATAGACGCGAATACAATTTCCGGGCCCTTGTTGAGGCTCTCTTCTTCTGTTCTGCACTTTGTTTAGAGATTTTCTGCTTCTTGTAGGTCTTCAGGTGGTTTCGCCTCTTGATGCGCTGGATCTTTCCGACACTCGTTCCTGCTTTTTTGGCCAAATCACGTATTGACATTAATTTGTTCTTCATGATAAGAGTTATCACTTTCTGCTCCAGTTTCGGGTTGGAAGAACCGGGTTTTCTGCCTGGGTTCCTGGTAGCTCATCCAAACTTATTAATGATGGTTTTAACACTCGCATGATGAATTCCAAACCGCTTCGCCAATTTTCGCATAGTAATACCCTCACTTAGCCATGTGTCTAGAACCTTAATTTTCACTTCCTGTTCAATATGCGTCATTTTGAAAACGCAGAATTTGAACCGCACAAACAAGTAAACAAAAGAAAGCTGACAGTCAAACGCACAGCATGCAGTGTTCAGAGCATAAAAAACCATCACAAATACATGCGTACAACGCAAATGTATGTGGATAGCTTATATTCGATACACTCCTTATGTTAGAAATAAAAGTGTTCGGACGCGCAGAAAACCAGTCGAGTACCGGAGAACAAATTAAAGATTAGCTTCGCGAGTGAAGTGTGGCCAGTGGAAGAGGCTTATCGACTAGATGGCCAAAGGGAAAATCTGGGTTCGGAAGTGTGGGAATCGGAGGTCAGGGACCATCATCCCGAATCCCACACGCGGCACCAGTGTCAATTGCCATCGAACCGGTCCCTAATCCCTTCCTATAGATAGTGTGTTTCGACCGCGTGGGATTGGTGGTACGCGCGTGTCCGACGGTCATGTGATATCCGAACGAGTGAAGTTGTGCCTCCTTCGTGCTCCTAGAGTGTGGCCGTGGATTCGGTGGCCCCGCTAAAGTTCTGTCCAGTTAGAATCCGGAATCACTTATTGTGTTGCAGCAGCACAGAAAGTGACCGCTGCAAGAATTATTTTCCAGCGGTTTGTTAACCTAGGCGCCAACTTTCTGTGGTTAAATCACGCTGTTTCGTGCAGTCCGCAATAAAAATCGCAAAAACATTGAAAATCTCCAAATCAACCGTGTTTGATGTCCTCAAACGTTTCAGGGAGCGAAAGAACGTTGATCGAGTGCCTCAAGGTAAGCATCGTAGTGGAACATATGACTGCAAGCTGAAACCGAAGGTGTGGAGAATCGTCAGAGCAAACCCTGGACTATCAGATAATGAAATCGCACAAAAATACACTCCTGCTCGAAGTACAGTTCGAAGAATTCGTTTGCGAGCAGGATATCGTAGTTATCGAGCCAGCAAGCCACCAAACAGAACGTTGAAGTTGCCTCACCAAAAATCCAGCTCGGAAATTGTACCAGCAGGTTTTGATCAAGGATGCCTGCTCATTGACGATGAAATCTACGTCAACATGGATTTCGGACAGCTTTCGGGCCAAAAATTCTACATGGCGACAGCACGACGAGATGTTCCTGTGAAGTTAAAGTTTGCTTTTATGGACAAATTTGCCAAAAAAAAAACTGATGATTTGGCAAGGGATATGCAGCTGCGGAGAAAAGACCAAAGTGTTCGCGACGAATGAGACGATGGACTCGAAGCTGTACAAGCCCATAAAGGTCCCGTGAAGTTTTGGTCAGATTTGGCAAGTTGCCACAATAGCCGGGAAGTCATCCAGTGGTACCGCGATAATAACGTAGATTTCATCGATAAAAACAAAAATCCACGCAACTGCCCGCAGTTCCGGCCCATCGAGAGATTTTGGGCAATATTGAAGCAGAAGCTTAAGAATAGCTGAAAAACGGGTCGGGACGTGACTCAGGTGACCAAAATGTGGAACAAATGTGCCAAGGAAGTTGACTCCGGATGTGTGCAGCGTTTGGTGGGAGGAACAAAGAAGAAAGTGCGAATTTTCATTAGGATCGAATAGAAATGATTTGTATTGATATTTTTTTCTTAAATTCCAGTAAATTACCTTTGTTTTGATGTATTAAACTTGTTGCTACGTCAATCCGTTACCGAGATACAGATGATTTTATTATTCTGGATTCTAAATGGACATAGCTTTAATGGACACCACAGAATGCACACAATCTTTTACCAAGCTACCCTAATATAGTTTGTGGCAAGGGGGGTAAATTAGAAGGTGTCTTTTCAAAACCTCTAATTGCAAATTGGTTTCTAGCCTTTAGAAAGTGTAAACAAAAAAATTACCATCGCTAGAACTGTTCCGTACTAGGTATCCTTCCACCCCTTTGCCTACCCTGCATTGACGTAGCTTGATAACAGATTGTCTGCTTGAAGGCATATTCTCTTCCAAAATTGGCCTTCGCTCAATTTCAACTGCTTCTATTCAATGTGCACAACCTGCCGTACTCTAATGGAACTATCAAAACTTTATCTTTATATTTTTGGCTCTAGCGAAAATTACTGTTCATTCCTAGCTTTTCATGTTGATGAGAAGTTATATCCATTCAAAACATTATAATTAATGACGTACTTCACGCTTGGAGTAACAAAAACATAATAAGTAAAATGTATTCAAACACTGTTTTGTTCATTAGAGGAAAGGCTTTTAAGATGGAACAGCACCACTTTTGACATTCACAGCGACAACACTATCGCTCGGATAAGTGTTAATCTCATTTTTTTACTATTCTTCAATTTTCATTTGCTTTTGGTGTATTTTTATGATCCAAAGACATTTACTAATTAATCGTAAAGTGAAACAATTTTTTGATGTTTTGTGTTTATGGCGTCATGTTTGTAAGATGGAACACTGTTAGGCTTCTAGGATGGAGCACATTTCTTTTCGTTTTAAAACATATGATTGATATTTTTTATGCTTGGAAATGCCATAGAATCAATAATAAATTGAAATATAACAATACATTTTTTGAAATTGCAATTTTCGATGAAATTCGAAAATCGGTCATAATTTTTATTTTTGATGACTATAAACAGTCAGTTCCGTGGGCCAACTTGGAGTCTTTAAGTTCCTCTTTCGAAAAATCATCGAAAAAATAAAAATTATACATGTTACGAGCAAAAAACGAATGGTGTTCCATCTAGCAAGCCTTTCTTATAATTGTTATGATAACGATCATTCCGTTCTCCTACCAAACAATTTCTGTTATTATATTTTGGTACGATACATAACTGCTAAACCAATCAAATCAACAACAAATTGATCTTAATAGAATATTCAATTTCAAAAACAGAACTTGCTATTGGTTTGATATTTTCATCTACTCGGGTTGTTTGTGTTTACCGAAAGTAACTCTCCTAAGTGCCATAGCCATTCATCTATTTCAGGTGTGCTTTGTACCCAGGATCAGGAAAGCCATTTTTCCCAGCTGAGTGGTGGTTTGAAACCGCAATGTAATTAGCGAGTACCCATTCATAAGTTTGAGAGCATTTTCTTTTGGTTCATACACTGAAAAAAATTCCATGGTTGTACCAACAATTAAATCATGGTCAAGATGACTATTCCATATTATGGCTGCAATAACCATGAAAATGGTCGGATTCCCCACGTTTGTGGCATTCTTGACTTTGGTCATGGTAACATGGTCTATTCTGATATTATAGAAAATGTTGAATCGACTATTTTTGATGGTTGTTTTGACCATACTCATAGTCGGTTGAAAATTACTACATTGCCATAGGATGACCCTCAATAATGGTATAATTGCGTGGAGAAAACCTTTATTTTGAAACACTTCAAGTAAAATTTTGCATTTCTAACTTAAGAGTGAAGAAAATCCAAGGAATATGTTCAATTTTAGGTTGAATTATAAAGCATTTGCTTATATTTCGACAAAGTATGCAGTAGGTATTTAGTTCTTCTGTACCTACACTCAGTAGCAAAAAAAACCCGAGCAAAATTTTGCTTCCAAAAAACGCCAAAACACACCTTCTGTAACTTTATTGATTACTAATATTTTGAGCTGAAAATTTAACAACACTATGATCTATGTATAAACCTTACGTGATTATAATGTCATGTTGATAAAATATATAAATTAGAAGTTATCATAATATACGTCACAAAAGTCATTTTTGAACATATCAAATTCAAAAATTCTTATTTATGTGAAAAAATTACGTAGCAAATGTCATCATAGCCTTAAGAATATATGGAAAATAATGTGGACAAAATTTGAACTGTTCTCATCAAGCGGTTTGGACTACAGCTAGCGTTGAAGTTGATGCACCAACATGAGTATTTCCCTTATTCATTCGATATTGACCATGCTGAAATATCGGTGCAACAAAAAAAGTTCGAACAAAACCTGAATGCAGTTTCATGAACAAGCTACAAGGTAGGTTTTAATTAAATTATTCAGACTGATCATATATATGGAAATAATCTTTTAGTTTTAATTCAACTCAAATCTGTACCTACACCCATAAGTTGAAAAGGTGGCAAACAATGCAATAGCAGTTTTTGCACTCATATCTTGAGAAATCCGCAGGATTCAGAAAAGGCAATTTTGCCCACCATGATCCACACAGCGTTTTATGGTATAAACGAAGCCGTGCAAGTGTGTGCAAGCGGTTGGAAGGACACAGATTCCTCCAAACAAATTTATCGTTGTGTGCTTAGTGCCTCGACAGTCGAAGCAACCATTGGGTCTTTGTTTAACCGTAAACAACTTTTCAATATGGATGAGACAATACCACAGAATGCCACAACGCTATTGGTCACTGTTAAAACTCCACTGTGAAGTGTTCTATTTTTATTTTCACTCGTCATCACACTCCGATCTCCCTCTCTTCAAGTTTGCCCTTCTTTATGAAATAAACGAAGCCATGCAAGTGAGTTTGAGAGAAATTTTCATCATTGCTGTATCGTAGAGTGCTTCGACAATCCAAGCAACTGGCTTTTATACCACACATATCATCTTATATGGTGGCTGAATGTCTACAATCAAGAGCCACGACGCAGGTAGCCTTGAATCGAATCTTGGATGCGAATCGTGATTTTTTTTGTGAGCCATCGAATTTCCGGATTTCAATCTTATACTCAACACTAATACACGGCACGACATCATTATCACATTGAATTTTTCAAAGCAAATTGATGTGTTGCTTTTTTTTCCCACGATCAATGTTACATTTTTTCTCCAAGTAACGATCCATTACGAGAAATGAAACAAAATCATGCGGAATTGCATAACAATCTTGTTTTATTATTTTGGGTGTATAGAGGTGGATCAAGAAGGTGGATCTGCTGTAAACAATTACTATAACCGTCGCTTTCTCGGAAATGAAAACTTTCTCCTGCAAATCAACAAGCCCAACTGCAAGAGAACATTTTCCTTTCTTATCTCATCTGCGTTAAATTTTCATACAGTGACTAGTTTCTATACACAATCCCATTCTTAAAATGCAATGTTTCTAATCGCTTTTACATGCTGCAAAATACCTAAAATTTATTCAGTTTTTGACGTATAGCTTTTTTATGCATTTTTGCATAAAACCCGTTTACGGCATTCTATGCATAATTCCAGTGCCTACAATTTGCCTACTTTGAAGTCATAATAGCATACCTCAGATTTACCGTGTAGGTGTGTGCACGAACCGCACGAACTGATCGCAGTGTAGTGGCGCCGGTGATTTAATCCTGCTCCCACTTTTATACTGAACAGTCCTCCTCAATATTTTTCTCTACTTCCCAGAGGCTCTGCGTCACTGTCAACCACTTATAGATGCACCATATTTCCTATGATTTTGACAATTTCGGACATTGGATAATTTTGGACAAATTAAACCGGAAAAGATTTTTACTACAAGTTAAGATAAGATTACCGAAAATTAGGTTCTGGTAGCAAAACCTCAAAGTGTCGGTATAATATACCGAAAAAAAAGTTGGATTTTACTTATTTTTTGAGTAGAGTGGAATAACAAATTTTATCGTTATATTTTTCTTAATTTTGGTTTAAATGCTCTCATTGGGCTGCAAGCAATTTTGATAAAGAGAACTGTTAGAAAATAAGCTATTTTTACCGTTTTCCTTTCTTTCCAACATTATCGAAATTTAGGTAATCCATATTTACCGATAATTCAGCGCCAACATTAGATTAGGGCAAATCTGCTTTTGTAAACAATGGCTTTCGTAGTCATTTTCTCTTGAACAAAAGGTTACAAATACAACTTATGCACTCTTTAAGGAACACGGGCTTTATCTCTATCCGCTGATATATTCAATTTGAAGGAATTGTATTCAACTTCCGATAAATTATCAGACAAAGTGATTGTTTACAAAAACAGATTCGCCCTTATCAAATGTTGGCGCTGAATTTCAGTATTCCGTAATCTTGTCTTAGAGTGTAGAGCCTATCTGATAAACGTAAACAATTGCTTTTTTCATGAATTTGTTGACCTTGAAAACTGGCCTCTATCACAGCAAGGATGCCAGATATACAGACATGTCTGTATTTATACAGACATTTGATCATGCATACAGACCTTATACAGATTACAGACATTATACATTGCTTTAAAGTGACAGATTTTTACAGGCATTGTTATCCATCAAGAAGATGAAAATGATTCTCAAAAAATGTTATTTTTCATTTAATGTTGTCTTGTTTTGTGTGTTGACTTAAAGCATTCAATATTTATAAAAAGTGTCTTTGAAAACTGTTTAACTATTCAGATGTTTCAGGACCTTGTTTTGAAGTTCCTTTAATATCCAAACAGACCTTAAGTTTGGTCATTATCTTTAATATTTGGAAAATTGCCAAATTTTTTTGAGCTTCGCCTTATTTTCTGTTTATAGCTGTCTGAAGACTTGAGAGTCATTCTCTTACGCAACCCTCATTTACTTTTTGTTGGTTCTTTAGCCAACGCATTAACTAATAGTAATGAACAACTGTTGTCATATTTTATTTCTCATAGCCGTTTTAGTTCTATGTGAATCATTCATAAATGCATGATGTTATCAACTAGCGATTTCAAATTGGTTCACTATTTTAGAACAACTTGCACCTAAGTAAACCTTGCACTATGCACCTTGACATATATTCTTGCGCTTTTCGGTGATAAAAAGGTTTGTTTTTGTTTTGATTCGCTGTGTCATTTTAACAAAATGTTTGAGGGATTGTGTGTCAAGAGTTACGTTTTTAGGGATGATTCATTAAGCTCGGAGCCGATGTGGTGCTACTGTTACGAAAGGCCTCGGTAAAAATAATATTTTAGTACTTTTATGCTTTGAAACTTTGAGAAAAAACTTTCACTAAATTTCAAGAATATTCTAGAACCTTTGAGAATGGTTTAGTTTTTAGAATTCAAGTTTGGCTGATATTTGACATATGTAATGAATTTCAAAAAAAGGATAGTACAAGCGGGACTGTAGAAAAACTGTTCGGGACTCATTTTTTTTTCAAATATGAAAAGAAAGACTAACCAGAAGTGTACTTATCAGAATATAACAGAATGTAACAAAAAAATACTGTAGATCAAGAGTTTGGTCATTTTATATACTAAATTACCTAATTAAAAATGTTGCAAATGAACAGTAACTAAATAATTTTAGATAGAAATAGGTTAAGTGTTATTAAAACTTTTTAATAACACTGTCATTTTTGTTATTGATTTTCGACTGCATTGGATTGAAAATTTATTTTGAATCCACACGCTTTTTTAAAAATTCGTTACATGTTAACGGTAGAAATCAAGGAATGCTTTCAAAAATTATCGCTTCAAACAAACAAAAAATCAATGAAAATTTGCAAAAGTATTTGAAAAACTTTTTTTTAAATTTCTTATGATTTTATTCCTGTTCAGAAAACTACGAGGCAAGTTTATTTAAAACAATAAAAAACTACAAATCTATTTATCCTACTGAAAAACCCCATAAGAATTTAGGAACTTATCAGATAATTAAGAAGATAGGATTTTGTTTGGAATGTTGTGGATCCAATATTATTTGCAAAGATCTCTATATGATTTAAACTTACTTGAAAAGTAGAGTAATTAAAACGAAAACTGTTGTTGAATTTTTTTAAGAGATTTGAGGAATTTATCTGAAGTCCCATAATATTTAAAAAAGCGGATTGAAGTTTGAAAATAGTTGAATTTCTATAAGTATTGAAGCAACTTTTCTTGAAGTAATACTGTAGAATATTTTCTTGTGAATCAGGATTTTTAATGTCTTTCCACGTGCCTTTCGACATCTGTTGACAAGTTTGCGCTGCAATTTTCAGAATTTATTGAATTCAAGGGGAAAATATCTAAATGAAATAATTGAATATTCTATCATTCGAAAATTACTAAATCAAAGGAAAAGAATGCGAAAAAAAAATTCACAAAATAATAGTCACACTTGGGAAAACTTCAGATAACAATAACAAAAAGAAAATAAATAAGATGAGCCAAAGTTAAGCATTGAATGGTCTTAAGTTTCAAAAAACTTTTAAGAAGTTTTCGACGAGGTCTTCGTTACCGTTCTGAGAACTAAAACAAAAACAGCGTTTGAAGACTTAAGTATATCACATAAATTTAACAAACTTCAGTATTTAAAAAAAATTCAGCTAACGTATGCATTAAAAAATAGACTAATTTTGAATGGCGATTCCAAAAAAACAAAAGATAATTCACTGCAACCAATTTTCCATAAATCCTACGTTTCTTGAGTTTTCTACAAACACGCTTTGACGTGTCTACAAACACGCTTTGACAGTGAGTTGTCTACAAACACGTTTTGACTGCCGTAGAGCAGTTGACCGAAACCTTAGCGATGCCCGATAAAAAGATGGATTTCGGGAGCCCTTTCACGTTTATCTTCAGCCGATTTATCTCCTCAGAGAACTTTCAGCACAATGGGGCGTAAAAAGGTCCACCCAAAAGGTCACATTCTTTTCGTGTGATGCTTTTTGATGAATGTGACAACTTCGGGCAGGCACATGGCACTGTAGATCTCCTTGTTCACCACAAGCCACGATGGAAAGAGAAGCGACTTCACTCTTCATTCCATTCTCATTTATCGTCAGCCACAAAAAGACCTTCTTCGGGCACTTGGAATGGACTTGGAACTTGGAACTTGGAGCGCGTCAAGTTTCCCGTCGTTTAGTTCCAAGCGAAAGGAGGCGTGAACAACGAAACTTTTGACAATCTTTCATGCACCATACAACAATGTTTGCAATCTTTCATACAACAAACTAGATTCAGGCGTTGTCTGACTTGTATTTACAGGAAATATCCCACTAATTCCGGCCAAATCTAGCATTCTCTTAATGTGCATTAGATACCGCAGAATATTACAGGTTTCTTTCTATCTGTGTACGATTAGCGATAAACAGGTGGCAGTGTATTTGCATGCAGAGCCGCTAAAATCAGTCAATTTTTCAATGCATACGTTAATTGCTTCAAAATAAGAAGGCCCTCAAGAATATATGTAAATTTGAAAAACCCAAAACTCCTTAAGAAATGAGAAATTTTTCAGAGAGTTAGTGACATTTGAAAAACAGAAAAAGTAAATGAAAAAGGCTCTCAAAACAAATGTATTAGAGAGTATGAGTTTACTTAATGTTTGCCCTATAACCATTCCTAACCTTGCTCTCAAATAAAATACTCCCTGCACCTACATCTATACCCTGTAGACTATACAGACATTTTGAAATCTTCTTTACAGACATTTTGAAAAACTATCACAGCCCTCTATCACAGGCCTCTACAACAGAACAAGAATCCTTCTATTCGATAGAATTGGAATCATGCATGGGTAGATCTTCTAATACGAGATATTTTGCGGAAGAAGGCATTGTTTACATTTGTCAGTTAAGCCCTAATGAAACATCTTTGTCGAAAACTGTCCCATAAAAACAAATCTATCATGGCCAAGACACGACAGGCATGACAGAACAAATCAACTAACTCTTTCACCCTTGCTTCGCATCCTATAATGACGTGACAATGCGCACATATGAAATTGTTGATCGTTAAAAAGAACAAGTTTATGCAGTCTTCAATTTAAATCACATTGATACTGAAATCCATGTGAGCTATAGCTAAATCCTTATCGATATCCCCTTGCTACTTCTGGCACAACTCACGTCTTCGATAAGCCCCAAGGATTCAGCAAACTTTTTCTGCATAATCTATTCTTTGAAGGAGAGAATATCAGAATTACTTCTCCTTTCTCGAACCACCGCTGCAGCCAAAGAAGCTCTCAGCATGCTTCAGACACTGCTACATATTCCACCTCCATGCTGAAAAGCGCAACGCTGGACTGTTTTTGCTGAACTAGCCCAACTAAAAGATGCTTCACTAATCAAATGCAGATATCCCGTCTTCGACTTGCGGTCTTAGTGTCCAGTCCAGCACAACTGTTTACCGTGGTTCACACATAGTCGCAGTTTGCTGCTACTGGTCCTTAGGAAATACTTGACCACTGGTTCTTAGGAAATACTAAATAATCATTTTGAAAATGAATTGAAAATTACTTTTTGGTGTTTGATGATCACTCAAACTCTAATGTGTAATAGACAATTGAGTAGTCATTTTAGTAACGGCGGCTCCCGGCACTTAAAAACGGCTCCCATTATGACATAAATGTCAACTTATGTATGATAGAAATCAATGACTAGAAATTAGAAGAAGAATTAGTATCTTCCATTTAATTCCAACTACCTTTGCTTATCTTCGATAGATACGCGTATTTCATCTACAATGTGCAGACTTCTTCAGTGTCTCGTACTAATAACTCGACTGCGAGACACTGAAGAAGTCTGCACATTGTAGACGAAATACGCGTATCTGTCGAAGATAAGCAAAGGTAGTTGGAATTAAATGGAAGATACTAATTCTTCTTCTAATTTCTAGTTACAGGTATTCCACTAAACAGCTCAAACCCTCTAGGATTCAGAAATCAATGGTTGGTTCGTTGGTTTTGGTAGTCTGTTTTTTGTAGCGTGTTTCATGGTGAAATAGGATGGTGATGTCTTGCATTCAAATTTTTTTCATAATATTTTGCAATTGTTTTTTCAATAGTTACAGTTGTCAGAATTTAAAAAAAATTAACCGCCGGTATATTATTATATTAACTATCGAACAATGTTATAATCCACATACACCTATAATACCCTATTCTAGCTTCGACTTCGTAGTATGAACGAAAATTAAGTTTCTGTGTAGATATCAATTGTTGATCATTTTGCAAAAAATCACGTGTGGGACAAATAGATATTATCATTGCTTTTTTATCAGTGCAACTATCGCTCAGGAATAATAACCGTGTCTATGATCGACCACAACGTTTAATATAATTTTCATACTAAATTGTTCAAATTTGTTCTAGGAATAAATTTCGTTGAAAACATAATCCCAACAGTGATCTTTTCCAAACTGTTTGATATGGGCACCTAACCCAATAACCTATCAGATGGCAAAATAGATTTGATTTTATTGATAAGGGAAAATGGGTTGCCAGTAAAACTGTCACATTTAATGTAGCAATAAGTTGGCGAGGTGGCGCTACTGTGCAAGATGATTCCAACGTAATTAGATCACAGTTCCTCACCCTTGTGGTGTTGAAAGATCGGATTAAATGAATTTATCCCTCAAAAGTCGTTGCGCCAAAAACCATACGTTCCCGTCAAATAATTAATTTCTCCTAATTACCGTAATACTAGCTTTCAAATCTGACACCGTAGCTTCGTGGCTTCGCAATCGCATCCCACTGCGAGCACGATTTTCCCTAAACTCTCCGCTGGTAGCGTCAGCAAACAGGCCAAACTGAGCCAAACAAAAACAAACCCCGCCTCCTGTTGATTTCGAAGTCTCAAGTGACGTCCCCTCCCGCGCGCCACCTATTATCCATCCCCATTAAATGATGGCGCCCGGTTCATTAAAACTGATGGGTGCCACTCCCATCACCACGGGTCTGTCGACGTCACGCCACATCAGCGAAAACACATCAACATCCATCAGAGCGGAAGCGGAAAGCAAGTAATTAAAACAACACAAAGCAGCATAATGATCATGCTTGTCACATTTCCTCCATCCCGTGTCCCCTCATGGTCCATGTCAATGAGCGGGATTACTTGAGTAGAGCAGATGGCTGAATTGTGTGGTGAGCACCACTCACTGTGCGGGACATACGATGGTAAAACTAAATACATTGATATGGATCGGATGCTGTCGGTGGGTTCAAATTAACTTATGAGAATGTCAAAATTGGAACCAACGGACTTCTGGTAGCTTGTTCAATCGATCAGACAACCTGTCAAAATTCGCATCGAGCTTTTCGTGAAGCGAGTCAAGGTTGGTTTTTTAAAATCGTAAGGTTGCCGATTCATTTTGCATTATTTTCGGTTTTACTAACACCCATCCATTTGATAATTTGCTCACCTTTATCCGGTTCGTCATTATAAAAAATACGACAGAGTGCGAAAGAAGCGTGCTGAAGCATTGCAGTGCCTTTCTTTTGCGCGTAATAGTGTCGACTAATATTCTTCCACCGACCGACATAATCAATACAGCATGATACCAATGACGACTGTTGACGAAAAACCCATGTTCGAAAAGGGTTAATGAGCTACTTTTGCCTATCGACAAAATTAATCAGATATATCAGTGAACAGACATCAAACTGGTGCCCACCGTGTGTAAATTTCTGTAACTGCGATTTTGACCTGTGAATGACTACCCAGGTAACAATAAGCATTAGCATATGCAGTAAACCGACCCTTAATCTGCATTCATATGCTACAAGCATCATATAAGCAATATACTAGCATCTTGAAAGCTATCTGTTGTAGAGTTGTAATTTCCGAATACTTTTCAATTCTTGTAGCCTGTAACAAGAATTTCGAATGTAAAATAGCGTTAATGAAGCATTATCGCTAGCATTGCAATCAAAACAGCCATTATATTGGAGCCACAAGCGGCATTTATGTAGCATTTAAGGTGACTTTAATGCTTGATAGTAGGGATGAGCAAAATGGCTCACTTTAGTGAACGGTTCAGAACCGCTCCGCTCACTAAACTGAACCAGCTCATTTGAGTCATTCACTCGCTCATTTTGAACATTTGGGTTTTTGCTCTAAAATAGAAAATAAAATACAACACAGCTTTTTTGTATTTAATTCAGGATTTATTTGAACAAAACTTTTGTACTGGACTGAGGCTTACAATGGTTCACGAGTGATTGACATTTACAAACATTATCTCCGATACATGTTTTGATGTTAATCTGCTCCGTCTATCTGTTATCACCTGCCCCGCCTTAGAAAATATACGCTCACATGGAACTGATGTCGCAGGAATACCCAGCCGGGTGAGCATAATCCGATACAGTTTAGGATAAAGCAACTTTCTGGCTTCCCACCATACCAAAGGATCCTCTGTTCTGGACATGTATGGTTCGGCTAGATACTTATCGATTTCCAAAATACAAGCTGATGTTGGATCCTGATTTGTCTGGAGCTTGTTTATGGTTCGATCAAACTGTTCCCAAATAGATGACTTGATACTTGAAGACTGAGTATTGATTGGATGTTCTTGATCAGAGGTTTTGGTGAACGTTCGCATTTCAATCGCTAGTGTTTGATACGCTGTGTCAAAGTTTTTTTCCTCTCCAAATCCCTGCTTCTTGAAACGCGGATCAAGGAAAATTGCCTGCGCGATTAATTCGTTCGCCTCTCTGTTCCCGAATCTCTTGGCGAGACCTGCATCAAGCTCGTGTACTAGCTTCTTGACAGTCGATGGAAGCGACCCAGCGGCATGCAGTTCCATATGTTGGCTCAAAATATGTGCAAGTACTGAGCTTTTCGAAAGAGACACAGATTTTTCTGATGAAATTTCGTTTGTGACTTCGTAGAATACCTCGAGAACATTGCAGCTTTTCTCAATAATCTCCCAATCCTTATCGTCCAATGTGCAGCGTTTGGAATCCAGTATTGCCAATGTTGAAACGATAGCCTCTTTGTTGACTTTCAAAGATTTCAACATGTCCCACGTGGAGTTCCACCTGGTTGGACAATCTTGTGAGAGGTTATAGGATGGTGCCCTAGCTTAAGCTGCATTTGTTTCAATTTTGCAGACGCATGACTGCTTTTCTTGAAATACTGCACGATTGCCTTGGCCTTATCAACAACTGGCTTAGTTGAATTTGAAATGGCATTTTGTACGACCAAGTTCAGCGAGTGTGCAAAACATCCCAAATGCGGTAGTTTCAAGACTGATGCAGCTGACTTCATGTTCGAGGCGTTATCTGTGACAATAGCAATAACTCGTTTTTCAATTTTGAATTTTAGAAGCACGTCAGCGACCCATGATGCAATATTTTCACCAGTGTGCCTCGGTGAAAACTCCGAGCACTCCAACAAAAACGATTTAAAATTTTGTGTTTTTTCCGATAAAATGAGCAGTCACCGCATAGTATCCAACATTAGTGATGCTTGTCCAACCATCACAAGTTAAACAAATGGCAGGAGCTTCAATCACCTCAGCTTCTACACTTTCTTTCAACTCGTTGTAGGTAGCAGACAACAGACCATTGGAAAGCGTCTTCCTGCTCGGAAGGGTATAGGACGAATTGAGAAGATGAACAAACTTCCTAAATTCGGGGTCCTCAACAATCGAGAAAGGATGATACTCTTTACAGATTGTTTTCAATAGCTGCTTGTCGATGAGTTTGCTTCTCTGAACTGGCAAAGGTTTGAGTATGTCAACAAACTGTTCCATTGAGGCTTGTGGAATAGATTTGGACAAAGATACTGATGTGCTAGCCACAGCAGTATCGAATTTTTGTTTTAGATTTTTGGCTCTCACTGTTTTCATTTGTAGCAAAAGATGTCAGTTGTATATCACCTGATGCTTCAGCGGTTTTTGCTCCAGTAGCTGAAGACTCTGTTTTCCTGCTGATGGTTCTCCTCTGTTGTGCGGGACTCCCGGATGTTTCGCAGCCAAATGCCGCTTCATGTTTCCCGTTGACCCAGACGTCATCGAGATTGCAGCTTTACAATACCGGCAAATTCCTTTCCCTTCAGATCTGGTAAAATGGTACCAGATCTCGCTGGTAATTCTTTTCTGGGACGCCATTTGTGTCTATATTAACATAAATGCATTACTATCACAGTCCAAAGAATATGTGCAGTACTACTTACTCTTGTTGGAATAAAGATGAAAACGATTCGTACCAAGCCGTCCACGAATTTTGAATGATTTAAAGAACGATATGAATGAACGTTTAACGGAAATACAGTGAGTCAACTTAAGACACTGGAGTTGTCAGTGGCATTATATTCATGAGCGAAGTACAGGTCTCATCCAAATTACGCGGTGCCTGATCATTACCATGCTTAATAGTTTAGTAACTGTTGTTAATCGTTTATCTCAAGAACTTTATTTTCTATTTATACACCCAGTTGGTGCCATCGCAAAATGCATAACATAATGCTATATCAATAGATTTGTAGAAGATTTTTTTTCAATCGTATGATGAAATGTTCAATCGCAGTTTTTGAAAGTGCACTGTAACCCTAATGTCAATCAGAATTCATTCATTGAATATCACTCCTGCCCTGGTTCATTAGTTCAAACAATCATCATAACGAAACGAACACACTCTCAGAGATCCCATTGGCTATTTTCGTTCGAGAACGAAAATAGCCAATGGGATCTCTCGCTCCCGCTCTCGCTCTGTATCGTGATTCAGCCGGTTTCGTGCGGTGATGCTTGTGTTGCGCTCGCACCACCGTTCATTCAGCTGCTTGCTCACACGGTCGTTCGCTCTTTAACTCCGCTCCAGGTTCAGTTCAGATCGTTCAGATTGACAAAGGCGCTCTGTTCTGACCGGTTAGCGCTTCTTTTACCGTATGCGCTCGGTTCGCTCACTCTATAGCTGGCTCGTTCATTCACTGAACTAATTTCCCGCTCAATAACCCAGTCAGTTCCCACAAGGAAGAAATGTAATGCGGTTTTGACTGAACCCCCGCTCTTTAAAATTGAGCGGCTAAACGCTCATTCACTCTGAGGAACCGGATCACCCGTTCAGTTCATGAGCGGATTGCCCTTCTCTACTTGATAGGCTGCCGTAAAGGCGCTTTGGAACTGCTTATTGGTTATCTGGGTATGGTAGGAGTAACGCTACTCCTGTAAGATTCAAAATAATGATTCAAAAATATTTGCCAGTATTTCGTGAAAAAAATTCGTTCATGCCGGCTTTAAAAGTATTCTATGAACTCCGCTCCTTCAAAAACAACAATATTACGTTGATATGCTAACTTCGAACGTGGTCGTAGAGACACCGATTATGCAGATTCCATTCTAGGTCTAAATGAAACGGACCAGAAAACAAAAAAAAATTTACAAAATCGTTTTGAATGATCTGAAAGTGAAGTTGTGTGAGTGATCTGACATCGAAAGTGTTGGCAGCATGAGCAATGTGCGTTTGTCCATAAGAAAGCTCTGTTCAAAGTGGGTGCTGTGTTTGCCACTGTTGATAATAAGAACAACGTGTTGATGTTTCTCAGCAGTTATTGGCTAATGTAGATCTACATTACACTACTGAGCGAACAAATCGGGAGGAACTAATAGACAGAAGATATTATTGACGAATTTCACGCCAGCTCGTCCAGTGGTTGGCAGCACCCTCTCAGAATCTAATGAAACTTTCTGGGTGGACTATGTCTTATCAAGCAACTTTGCATACCTTGTTTTTTCAAAATTTATCTAGACTACCAATTTAAAAGGGCTTAAGTTTTTTTTTATCGATTTATTTTAAATCAACATAACTCAAAAAGGAAACCACTTACAAACAAGTGATGTACGAGAAACTTTTAGAATATTGCCTTTACTTTTATGTGAAACAACGTTGTAGGTTGTAGCGACGGAACAAGTCCGCCACTTCAACAGGCAAAAATTGACGCATACCTACCCCGCAGTGGGATGTTAGGCAAAGATTGACGTCCATGGTTCGAGTACCATTGGATACATGGATTTCGCTCAATTTTCAAAAACATCTGTTAATTTTCCTACCTGCCGTACTCTGACGGACCTTTCAACACTTTCTCTTCACATCTTTCATTCTAGCCAAAAACATTGTTGTTCACTCTTGGTGCCTCATGGTGATGAGCGAACATCTCCTTCTCCATTTACTTGATTAGCTCTCGAGTTATATAGAAGCTTTTGTTTCATTTGTATGGGAGCACCGCCCTCCCACCTAACAGAGAGAGAGGAGGGGTCTCGAACTATCGTAGAAACATTTATTGCCTTTAAATTTCCCGCATGCCAAATTTGATTCCATTTGCTTGATTAGTTCTTGAGATATGCAGAAACTTCTGTTTCATTTGTACGAGAGCCTTCCTTTCTAGATAGGAGAGGGGTATCTGACTACCATAGAAACATTGCTTGCCTCCAAAAACTTCCGCATGCTAAATTTGGGTTCTTTTGCTTGATTAGTTTTCGAGTTATGCAGAAATTTGTGCTTCACTTGGGAGGGGTTTCAAACCATCATAAGAACCTTTCGGTGTCCAAGACGAATACAACAAAGCAAAAATCTTGCCAAACGGCCCTTTCGATCGCGAAAGAGCCCAGTACCTCTCTAATGGGCAAAGTTCTGGACAGTTTGGTGACTAGGCTGTTTTTGACACGTATTTGACCTCTCGTAACTTATACCATTCCAGGAGAGATTTCGTATAGTGACAAGAAGTCAAATCAGGCCAAAACAGAGCTGCAGAGTCGTGGCTTCTGGTAAACGGTAGCAACCGCTTTTGCAAACATTATTTCACGTACACATCCTTATTGATAGTGCCGGTAGAGACGAGCATTTTTGATTTTCGACCAAAACTACATAGGGAATGCCAAATCAAATCCTTTTTAAGAATTTGGACACCTTCTTTGTCAGGAAATGCTCGGCATTGGGCACCTTTTTGCTTTGTATGCCTTCGGTCAGAATTTTTGTACGTATGATTGTGACTTCCCAACTTTGAGAGCCACATTATGCACAGAAATATTGGTTTTTTTTTTTTCAATAATGGCTACCACCTTCTTGTCCATTTGTCGGGAGCATACTTTTCGATTTGTTCCACCTCCAACCTTCCGATCCAAAGTCAAGCACTAGTCAAATGATTTGTAAATACAAAGCACGGTAGTTTTCGGTAATTTTAGTTTCTTGGCAAGATTATCGATAATTTTGGATTTTGCTGCCTTTCGTACAAAATGCGTTTGGGCACTTCCACTTGATTCGCCACCATTGTACTGAATGTAACAAGAATGAAAACATGGTGTACCATGAAATATCATATCATATTGTCATATTAGTGAAACGTTATAGCGATCCATAAAATAATTCAAAATCAACACTGAAAAAAGGGTCCGAAATTTAACGTGAACAGGCTTTCTTCAGCATTATTGGAACGTTCGAATGACAAAATCGTGGAAAACCGGACACATGCAGGTGAGTCATATGAAGCGAGACTAAATGAAAACATGTTTGGTAAAAAAGTTTGGTTGTTGTTCAAACTCAATTCTTAACTGCATTTTCACAAGTACACAAGTGTGCGTTTGAGATGCGTATGAATAAGACAGATAATGGCCTTTCATGTGAATCTTCCTCATTATTCCCGGAACCCTCGCCGTCATGATCTGGACCACCTTAAGGTCCATGTTTTTTGGCACACCTGTTGAGCTGCGATGGCTTCGCAACCATTTTCGTGCGCCGACTGGGACGGTATGGCCTAATACGACTCGATTAGTCACCCCTGGGGTATGTTTGGTGGATTGTCTAGAAGCTAGGTCCGGCCAGAACAAAATATCTTCATCCTTATGGTGCTTTATTACATTTTTGACTAACAGTTCTTCGTGTAGACTTCCGTATTGACTGCCATACCCTTACTCGTCTAAACGTATAGGTTAGATATGCCAGCGACGGCCGCTAACACCAATATCTTGGGCTCAAATTTGGATTTGCTGGTATATCTCACCTTATTGGGTGTAGTGTCCAACTCGTCGGTATAGAACCCTTTGTTACCATTGGCTCGAGAACGAAAAGTATTTCTCGTCGTCCATAACTTTGGTGACGCCCGGCTTAAAGTGATTATGGGGCAGCTTTTTGCATTCTACTGGGATTTTCTGCAGATGCTTCTCCAAATACATCGGTGCTCGTTTGTTACGTTTCACGCCCTCCGCCTTCAGGATTTTGTCCACAGGAAGGCTCAAAAGAGGTTTTCCATTTGCCAGGGTGAAATTAGAGCTTATTTTCACTAACGCAAGTCCATAGTCCAGTTGGATAGTCAATAGGAAAATGTATATCTAGGGACTTTTTTCATTAGGGCGTTTCTAACATTGACAGACTCTCTTTGATTACTTTCTCTTTCGTTCATATTGCAATCCCGAATAGAAAATTACCATAGGCTGTATGATCATTATTATAAATTTTCCATTCATGTTGTTATCACCATTATATGTATCATCCGTGTATAATGCTTGTGTAATGTAAGAAACCATTCAAACTTTAAACAACCATAAATAGCGTATTCTATGAATGATAATGATTTCATAAACAAGAAATTAACAGTGCCGTATAGTATATCCCTTGCTCATTCATTGCATGATATAACGAAGGAAAGATATGAATTATGGTCACAATAGAACCATACTGTATTTTACAGGAAACTGTTTAAACAATACGTAATTTTTAGTTTATTATCATAAAATGTACAAACTACCAAAATGTCGTGTAAATTTCTGTCCCTGAGACCGACACATGCAAGCGTCTTTAAGCACATAAGAATGTGTTGAAAGAGATGAGAAAATAAATTCAGCCGAACACATATTTTGTCGAATTGCGTATGTGTCAGTTTCAGGAGACATGATTTTACACGAAATCTTTCTTTACGTTCCCCGACTTTACGTTCCCCAACTATTGACAAACATGGATTAAGTCTCGTGTAAAATTCATAATTTCTAAGTGTGTATGACTCATGTTATAATACTTATCGTTATAATATGTATATGTAAGGGAGTGGTTTTATTAGTCTTCGTGAAGGGTATGTTGCGATTAAATTAAGAAGATTCTACTTTCTAACTGAATTTTCAACCACTTGTGAACAGTATTGTTGACTTCAATAATATACCTTTGATTGTCGATTTTTACGGTTTTTGAGTTTACTGATCACTTATTATATTTTTTGTTGGATTATCTTTGCTTTGGTTTGGATTTACTTTGGCTGGTATTTTTAAATTAAATCCCCTCAATTTCTATAAATTTTTCACAACGAAAAGCTTTTAATAAAACAAATGTCAACATCAAAGGTATGTTTTTATTTACTTGGATTGGGAGAAAAAAACGGGAAAAGTATTATTCATTATTGTTTCATGAATGTCGCATTTATCCTCATGATTGAAATTATCATATAATATTACTATACCGTAACGATATCTATCATCTTTCTATATCGTATTTATTATAAAATTATATTAACGGTAATGGTTGAAAAAAATGTGTTATTATATAAACAGAATCGAACGATACCATCTATAGTAAAACTGCAGAGAATATCATTCACAAATTATTTACTGTATAATACACCGGAAATTTTGTTCGAGAAAAAGCCATTTTTTGTATTGTAACGATACTTAACAACCTATTAGTGTTATGGTAAGATCTTGATTTACCATAACATGTATCATCGATATGATACACTTTATTTTCAGTCTCTAGTTGTTGAAAGATAACTTGAATAATTATGAAACGATAAATGGTATAATACTTTTAAGAAACTTGTTTATTCGGGTAACGTTTTTCATTCTACTATAAGTAGAGTATGCTAGCAAGTATTGTTGTATTTCGATTTGTTTCTTTAGTACTTGAAAGTTTTATGAGGACGCTGTAATAAATTGTAGAGAGCGACACAGGAGACAATCTGTCATTGTTAGACTTGCCCTATTGAGAAAAGTTCCTTGATATTGGTTTTGGCTCAGGAAGTACCAGCACATCGGTCCCAAGTTTGGTCCCTTATAACGTTAATCACACAAACACACCCACATATATTTTTTCAAAATAACAAAGCATATAAAAAAAAACAAAGGTGCGACGCCGCGCCTACTCATCTATATCATTGATTTCGCGGCGCTTCGCCGTCTCTATGGACTCCAAAGTGAAGCTGACGGAGGTAGTCGACAGATTCAGATCTGTCACTCAATCCGTCATTATGGCAATCGGCAATTCAGCGCCAACATTTGATTAGGGCGTATTTGCTTTTGTAAACAATCACTTTGTCTGCTAATTTATCGGAAGTTGAATACTATTCCTTCAAATTGAATATATCAGCGAATAGAAACAAAGCCCTTCTTCCTTAGAGAGTGCTTAATTCGTATTTGCGACCTTTTATTCAAGAGAAAATGACTACGAAAGCAATTGTTTACAGAAGCAGATTCGCCCTTATCTAATGTTGGCGCTGAAATGATAGAGAAAGTAAACAGTTGATCGTGCAAATGTGCGTGAAATCATAAATAAATAGCTTAAAAGTAAAGTTTTCTTACTTTACTGGTTCTTACGTCGTATAAGTATCTAAATAAAATTAATTAAATTAGTGCTAAACGTAATCGGAGAGATAAAATCTTAAGAAAATTGATCTTAAAAAAGAACTTAAAAATAACGAAGAGTACGGGTTTATAGGTTAGTCAGTGATTGAGATTGGCTTTCTGGATAGGAACTCAAATTTAACTAGTATTTCTATATATACAAGTAAGTTAACTCTGTAACACTGTTCTATAACTTGAACATAACTAATAATTGTTGTATCGAACTAGATTCCTCAAATTTGTACGTAGCATCCGTGTCATTTGACCCTGTGAAAACGTTTAGGAAACGCACAAACGTAAATACACGACAGTAGGATGTTATCCGTAATTTTATATACTAATTCTGAGACCAATAGGTCTCGAACAAATACGATTTTTTTCTTGGCTCAGTCAGTACTAGCACATCAGTCCCAAACTTGATCCGAAGCTTAATAATACGCCCCCAATAATGAACTCACACGAACAAATATTCTGGCAAAATAACACAGCAAATCAAAACAAAGGCGCAAAAATGTACAGCAAGGTGCTGGCTTCAAGGTGTACTTCGGACCAAGGGGTTCTACAACAGTGAACCAATTTCACATCGCTAGTTGCATATTGATTGTTGCTTCTATCAAAATAGTATTCCACAGTTTATTAAGTTTGACTGCTCTGATTACAGATATACCAGTAACTTACTCTTATCAATTGATCAAAAAACACAGCCAAGGCATTAGAAGAATTTAAATCGATCTTAATCGGCACCCATATTAAAAAATCCCGATCAAAAGCGGTGCGTTATATTCCAAACCAACGCTTCCCATTCCAGTCGGTGAAGCGTTGTTGCCGAAACACGACGAGCGAAAACGCAAATAGAAGCACTCCACTTTGAAACGAGAGCTACTTAATCCTGATTGGCCCAAAATCAGCTCCAAAACCCTACAAAAGAAATAAAAATAAACGAAGTAAACGTTGTTTTGTGTGAGTGGCAGTAGAAACGAAGCGGTTTGAAATCGGTTTCCCATCCCTTCTGGCCGAGGGTGATGTACGCCTACTGAGTTTTACTCAAAATTTCCGTCGAATTTGAGTTCAAAAGGCATTTCATCTACCCAGTTGATGAGTTAAATTTTCCAACAGGTTTTCAGGGAAAAACTTGAATCCGAGGAAAATCAGGATGCATAACTGTTGATCCTGTCCAGCAGTTTTC
The DNA here is from genome assembly GCA_034211315.2 of Aedes japonicus. Lineage (NCBI taxonomy): Eukaryota > Metazoa > Arthropoda > Insecta > Diptera > Culicidae > Aedes > Aedes japonicus. Next base: position 15,279 of record JASCZW010000667.1, on the reverse strand, counting down.
TCGGAAAAGTAAAGGAAATTTCTACCCACTCAATTATTGCGTTATCATCAGTGGCCGTGCGAGGGCAGGAAGTGACAATGGGAAGAGAGAAAAGTGCATTTTGTCGCGTGGGAGGCCACCTCGAAGCGCGTGTGACTGTCGGGGGTGGGGTACAAAAACAATATTGGCATTGTCGTTGCTGTCTGCCGCGTCGTCATCGTTGTCGCCATCGTGGAGTGGTAAAATAATAAACGAATAAAATAATAGCAATAAAACATTACCACCAACAGTGTGCGGTTTTGTTCGGGAAAAGAGTTGTAGATTGGAAGGGAAGTTGGTGCTTGCACAGGATAGAACGCACCAGCTACTGATACCATCGCGGTTCGGAGAGTGCATGACATCGAGCATCAGGTTCATAGTGGCTTTATGCATTTTTGTACCTGAATACCACAGAACAACAGACAGACATAACACATTCAACATTTTGCAGGGTAAAACATCGTTGATAAAACAATATCGGTAACTTTTAAGCACCAGGTGATGCAATTGTTTTACTTCACTTTTTTGACAGTTCAAGAAGCTTGTTTACAAGTTGTTTGCATTTGAGCCGTACAAACGAAATTTTTCATTGGCTTTTACCGGAATCAGTACGCTTAGATCCAGAAAATAGTGTAAAAATAAGCACTAATGTCTATTTTCCGCAAATTTTACTTCAATCATAATAAATTTAGAGATAAACATATAACTCTCAAACCGATCTTACCGAAAATATTCTAAGACCTCCCTGGACTGTAAAAACCAGAGATGCCAGATATTTTTTTCAAACATCTGTGATAAAAATTTGAAATGTCTGGGAATGTCTATAAAAGTTTGTAATTTTTTTTTTACAAAATTAGACTTCTTTCAACGAGAAGACTTAATAAGAGAGCGAGTTATGTAATTTTCGCTATTTGTGTGATTATGTAAACGTTTGTGCATCTTTTTCTTGGATTGTATGGACTTGGATTCTATGTTTCTTCCTGAACTTCAGACAAAATTTCTCATGAACTTCCTGGCAGTCACTTCTTATTTTCTTCGAAATTCACATTTAAGAACCCAACCTTCCCTTCAGAAACATTTGGAAAGTTTTTTCCTGAAGATAGTCACTTTCTAAACTTCTGATAAGTCCCATTCTGAACTACGAGGAAAATTTCCGCAAAACTTTGGAGAAGTACTCTCCAAAATTTCTTGGAAAATCTTCTTAAAGTTGTAAAAAGTTTCTTCCTGAACATATGAGAAGTTCTTTCCTGAACTGAGAAGTTCCTGCTTGAACTACTAGAAAGCTCCCCATCAGGAAGAAACTATCCACTTCTGGGTAGTTTCTTCCTGATTTTATCAAAAGTATCTACCTGAACATCTGGGATTTTCCGAATTTCGCAAAGTTCTCATTCTGAAATGCTGGAATGTTCGATTCGAAACTTTAGGGACGCTCTCTAGCACTTCTGAGTAGTTACAACTAAACTTTTGGTATCTTCGGAACTTCTGAGAAGTCCTCTTATGTACTTCTGAGGAGTTTTTTACTGAAATTTTGAAAAAAAAAACGTTCTTGATCCTCCAGGTAGTGCCCTCTCTGGTAAATTTCTTTCTGGAATTCGGGGGAGTTGTTTCTTGAGCTTCTTCTTTCCAAACTTCTGATTGGTCCCATCCTGAACTGTGAGGATTTTTTTTATTGAAACTTTTGGAAAGCCGTCTCCGAAATTTGTAGGAAAATTCCTTTAAATTTATTCTTGAAGTTACTTCCTGGACTTCTGAACTTTTAGGAAGTTTTCTCCATAACTCTGAGGAAGTTTGTTCCGAAATTATTGGAAAATTCGTGCACAAATTAGAGAGAATAACCCCCAATGCACATGGAAAGATTAATTCTGTTCTCTTCAAAGAATTTTGAAGAAAATTTATTCTGAAATTTTGAAATGTTCTCCTCTGAGCTTTGCAAAATCTGCCTAGCACTTCCTGAGAAATGTTTTCATGATATTTTGAGAAATTAAAGGTAGTGACTTTCATGGTTAGTTCCCGTCTAAAATTTGGAGAAGTTTTTTTCTGAACTTCTTAAATGTTCAATCTTGATTTTCTGGGAAGAACTCCAAAACCTCTGAGAAGGTTAGGAAATCAGAGAAGTCCTCTTCCCTCCACTTCGTCCTGAAGCTCTGATAAGTCCTCTCCTGGTTCTTGGGGAAGTTCAGCCCTGAAATCTGGTTAGTATGATCTTGAATTTCAGCAAATGTTCGGTCCTGAATTTTTAAAGATTCTTCTTGCATGGACTGCTTGCTCCCAATACTTCTGAGAAGTCTACTTGACCATCGGAGAAGTTTTTTTGTTTTGAGGAAGTCTCTTCCTCGGAAATTATTTTCTCGAAGCTCTGGGAAGTCGTCTTCTAAACTTTCCAGGATGTACCCTCAATTGTGGGTCTTTTCTTTCTATACTTCTATACTTTTAGGAATCTAGGACTAATTCAGGTATATATTTCTAAATCTCTAGCACAAATATACTGAAATGATGCATTTAGTAGTACTTTGGAAAATTCAGAGCTTTAAGATTAATTTCAATAGCTCAGAACTTTTACTGTTGTTCTGTTTCCCGAGTGGCAACTGACTGGGCTTTAGAGCAAATACTCAGCAACCCCTTTTAACGATAAGTTTTTCAAGTATAATTTGTATTGTTGTGAACCTTGATTTTCGTTGTGACCTAATGGCAAAGGACAATTATTAGGAAACTTTAAATTATACCTACGATATTTAAAAAAAAAATCAACAAAGCTTCTTATGAATCTACAATACTGTTCAGATCCTTGTAAGTTTTAAATCCGAACTTCAGAAATACCTTTTATTTGAAATTTAAAAAATATTTCAAATGTCTGTAAAAGTCTGCAGCATAGATAAAATGTCTGCTAAATGTCTGTATCGTTGGAAAAGTCTGCAACAAAAATGAAAAGTCTGAAATTTACAGACATGTCAGTGAATATGGCATCCCTGGTTAAAACTGCATTGATGGCGCCATCCTGTATTGAACAGATGACGGTCGTTGTGCTTCAATGACTTGTATACAAGGTCCGGGCCAAGAAGCAAACATGAATTAGTGAAATAATGTTGAAACTTGAAGTGAATAAGTTTTGCATGGTTAAGTTTTTGGTATCGCATAGAAACTCATCGAAGGTCATCAAGTTGGTTACAGCAATTCTGTTTAAATTCTGTTTCTGTAAATAAAGTTATCAACAGTTTTGATTTTGTTCCCAATAATTTGTCCTTTTTCCGCATAAGTTTGTATAGTAATGGTTCAACGTGCAATGAAACAGCGTTCCGTAACAAGTTATGGCATTATCCATCAAATTGCACACACTTCCGGAGGATAAAGTTTATAGAAGAAAGTGGTTGTGGTTTTTTGGTTCGAACAATCAGAAGAGCAATAAATCACTGTTTTATCACAATCACTATTTAAAACTCGCCAATTGTTGAACACCTCTTAGAAAAGACACGGACTGTGCAACGATTGGCAAGTTTTGAGCCTGTGCATCTGTTATGTCGTGATATCGGAACATGAAGAAAGAACGTACAAAACACGTTAGTGCAATTTCAAGACTGTTTATTCTCAACCATCAGTGTTGCCAATGTGTATGACTTTAAGTGATTGAGCAAGGTTATTGTATTAAAGGTGATCTCAAATATAGAACATCTCCTTTTCTTTCGAAAAACATAAAATTAATACATGTTGTAACCATCAAACCCTTTCGGCAATTTTAATTCTCTTTTTGGACGGGTCTTTAGCATGTCAATGACAAGACGATACTCCAACGGCTCAAGTGTTGAGTTCGGTTCATCCGTAGTAGCTGGAGTAAAAGTGTTTCTGTCATGTTGTTTGTTAGATCGGCACTCAGTTCCCGATCCTGGTTTTGGCGATCCTACACTAGTTGTAACGGCTTTCGACTCTTGTTTAGAAGCTGGTTTAATCATCACATAGTTCCGAACTAGTTGTTGATTTCCAATGTCGATCAAGATAGAGCGATCTGTCAAAATATCCTGCACTGCTCCGGTAGTCCATTGCTTATCAGCTGGTTTACGTTTTACTAATACCCATTGACCAACTTCCGACTTTGATAGCACCTTAACTGAACGATCATAATAGCAAATTTAGCTGTTTGCCGGTTTCTTTTGATTTGTTTCTTTACTTCTTCTTGATTTTTTGCAATATATTGCACCTCTCCCATTGGAACATTAAAACGAGTGCGATGATTGAACATTCGTTGAGCTGGAGAACTACCACAGTGGTTCTGAACGTTACGCCTCTGTTGAAGAGCTTTCCAAAAATTTTTATTTTTTTTCCAAAGATTTCTTCAGCATGCGTTTGATAATTCTGCTGCTTCTGCCTTACCATTCCCTTGTTGATGGTGTGGGGCCGAAACAGAATGCTGGAACTCCCATTCGTCAGCGAGCTTTTAGAATTAAAAACCGGTGAATTGTGGTCCTCCGTCTGATAGTTGAATCAGCATTTTGAATGTTACAGCGAACGAAAGTGACTCGGTAATACATCCAGGAACACGCGCAGAAGATGGCAGGATCCCGACCCCAACCCTTCAGGAAGTTGAGGAAGAAATTGGTCGGTTGAAAAACAACAAGCCGCTGGTGTTGACCAAATCCCAAGCGAGCAATCAAAATACGGTGGCAAAGCCCTGGTAAGGGCGCCGCACTGGGTAACTACCAAGATTTGGGAGGAAGATCCTTTATCGGAGTATTGGATGAAAGGTATCGTGTGCTCCATTTATAAAAGGAAAACAAGCTGGATCGCTGCAACTATCGTACAATCAAACTACTGAGCACCTACAAGTTGCTCACCCAAATTTTGTTCCGTAGCTTGTCTCCAATTGCTAAGGAATTCGTGGGGAAATACCAAGCGGGATTCATGGGTGTCCGCGGGACCAGATTTTCAAGATTCGGCAAGAGCTGTAGATATGTCACGAATATAACAAGCACACACATCATCTTATCATCTACATTAATTGTTATTTTATATATTCTCCGTGCGAGGAGTAACGATTATGATGTTGAAGGAGATGTTCGCTCATCACCATGAGGCACCAAGAGTGAACAACAATGTTTTTGGCTAGAATTGAAAGATATGAAGAGAATGTTTTTGATAGTTCCGCTAGTGTGCGGCAGGCTCGGAAACATAGCAGATGTTTTAGGAAAATTGAGCTGAAAAGGGCATGTGTTACACGTGAGATACTTAGAGATCCGAACGACAGTAGTTTTGCCTAACAGTCCCATCATGGTGAGAAGTAGGTTAGAAGCACGAGACTATGTCCGCCACTTCGAACAGGCAAAAATGTCAAGCGAGTTGGAAGACGCTCATGTACCACTGATGGCTTGTATAAGTTATTCTAAAGCGATCTGACTGGTAGTGCACTCTACGTTTACTGAATGCGCACATTGCTGGTAGAGGAACCTCTCGCTTTTTGTGGGTTTGTTTTGATTCGCACCGATCAACCATGAATTATACTGGATGGGGACGCAGTATCGCAAATCGAACTTCACGGATGTTCATCATTTCCGAGAGATCTCTCACCGTTGGAGACCGACGAAAGAAAATCGTTTAGTGATCGTCAGTCGGTGTCATGTCGGACGCCAGCCCATTTGAAATGATTTTCGAAAACGAACCGATGGGCACAACAAGAAGAGGCGCCCAACGAGCAAGGTGGATCTCTCAAGTAGAAGGCGACCTGCGGACTCTTCTCAGATAGCAAGGCTGGCGAGGTACAGCCATGGACCGAAAAGAATGGAGACAACTTCTGTGTACAGTAAAGTCCACACCGGCCTAGGTCTGATTGGTAAGGTAAGTCATTGTGCATGATTGACCGCCCACCGATGCTATTCTGTTATTGCCAGATCAGCTGTATTTGCTCACAGAACCAACAGATGATGCTTGGGACTAACGCATGCAACCTCAATGGGTACAAACTGGTGATTCATTATGAAGCTAGAACCTGCGCCGGCAGTGCCCGAATCACAAAGGGAATGGGAAGGATGTCATACTCAATTTGAAGGAAGCCGAGAAATCCTCTGCACTTTCACGAGAAGTCGCTGGGATGTTGGATAGTTGGGAAAAGGTTCGCAGCAGGGTTCGTTTTGGTTAACGATACGCTAAATGTACGTAACTAGCGCTATCCGCCAAAAGCATAGCACCACTTCAACAAGCAACAGAGTTCAAGAATTCCTTAGAGTGCCGTAGATATTCTGAGAACACTGTAATATGACTAAAATTATGCAATAATTTGCCGTGGAGCTGTACAACTCATAAGTGAGATGAAGTCCTCGTAAATCACTTTACTGATCATGCAAAATACCTTGACCTGAACTCAAGAATAGTTTTGAATACCCTAGATGTTCTGAGAATACTGTTGTATGTCTGCAATGGTGTCAAGATTTTCTTTGTAACTTTCAAAGCTAAGAAGTATGGTCAAACATTTGTTATTTGCTATATGTGAATATTTGAACAAATTTGCCGAACAAAGTTCCTCTGTAACTCCAGATGGTTTTATTCGTATTGAATTGGTTAAGAAACAAAAGGGCGCGACCCTATCTGAGATGCAGTGATAATTTGGAAACCAAGAACTAACTATTCAAAAATACAGGGTGTCTCACAAAAAGTGTCAATAAAACTTGCGAGATCAAAGCATTTGTTTTTCTATTGAAGATTTCGAAATAAGCCATATTAATTAACGATTTCTTGAGGAATTTGGTTCCAAATATCAACCAAATGTTTCTTGGATCGATCTAAAGTAAGCCCTTTCGTAGGACATAGGGTTGAAGCATATAACCTCATGCAAATTAGTCAAGTGGGTTTACATCCGGTGAAGATGCAGGTCATTCTTCGTTTGTGATGAAATTGGGCAAATTTTCCGCGCACCACGGATGTGTCTTCTTTGCCTTGTGTGCTGGAGCTGAGTCCTGTTGGAAACAATATGGTCTATTCCCATACAGCTTTGAAGCACGAGGAAGCAGATGGCTCTTCAAAACCTGCTCGATGTAATTTTCAGTGTTGATTCTTAAGTTAGGTTCTATGAAAAGAAAAGGAAGTATTCCTTTTCGTGAAACGGCGCTCCATACCATGACTTTCGATACACTCTGATAGCGTTCTACAGCCAGATTGTCTCTTGGAATTTTGGCAATACTTTTGCCTTCCACACGATCATTTTGTTGAGTATGCCTGTCCCGAAGGCCCTGTCCGCTCCCTCACACATTTGATCTTTATCTTCGTTCTGGCAGTTCATCTGGAACCTCCTTTGTGTTGAATATGGATATTTCCAGTTTCCTTGAACCGTTTCAAGGTACGACAACAAAACGTTTATGCACTCCGAACTGCTTAAGGCTTTTGAATATCTGACACGGTCTAATCTTTTGCAAATGTTACTTTAAAACTTACTCACGTATGGCTTCCATGGTAGCTGATAAATATAAATAAATGGAATCGCTTATTTATCTTCAGCGATTAGCTGTCAAAAAAATATTCTCAAAAAGGGGATAATCAATTCCGCTGTTAAAATTATCCAGCTGAAATGAACCAAGACTGAAAAAAGGTGACACCTATTGTGAGACACACTGTAAGCGAATCCTTTTTAGTAGAGCGATAGAAGATTGATGGTGATTTTCAGGGTAATTAATCCAAGAGATGGAACCCGCTGCAAGAAACACTTCTTTCGGCTGGCCATCAGTGACGGCGGCATTTTCATTTCATACGGGGCCGATAGCCAGAAAATTACGTGAACGAGTGTCTGGAAAATCGTTCGCTGCTCTATTTTATAAAAAAATGGTGTGTTGTCAACAACGTGCAGGTTGTTCCCAAAGACAAAAACCTTCTCAAAATGCCAGAGTTCCACCTAATCGATCAATACGGAACCCGAAGAAGGCCTTAAGAAGTGTTGAAAGCGGAAAGCGTCGTTCTGCGGATATTAAAGGGGACGAGATAGCTATACAGAATCTGACAGCAAGTTTGAATCGGTCTCGGTCAACCAGAAGTACAGCTTAATATTCATTATTTATTCATACTAATTCAACTTAAAAAATAAAAAATCAAAATGTGTTTAGTTTAAAAATAAAATTTATTGAAAAAACACGTTCATAGGGTAAGGGACGGGTTTTAAGCAGTTTATTCCGCACCTGAGACATTTGATGAAGCTAAATGTAATCTATAATTAGAACTGCCAACATTTAGACATTAATCCCTCTGCTGACTTCTGGTCTATGAGCATATTCCTTCAGCAACGAGCATAAGACTCAGACAATTTCATAGCCATGGAATAAAGTTCCCAATTGCAGAGTCTTTTTAACAGCATGCGGATTGCTTTACGATCAAAAAAAAATGTTTTCTTCAGCTCCGTAATCTGTACATAAACTAACAATATTGTATGAGAGCGATTCCGTGCATGTGTGCGAAGGTAAACTGAAATAGACCAGTTCTCGAGTACTTTTTCAAATAGACGTATCTGATTTTGTAAACAATGTGGCGAAGTAAGATTCAAACGTAAAATTTTCAAAACTTTGAGCACCCTCACGGAAAGTAGTAGCACCATCGTGTTAGGGAAAGGTTGTTCCTTGTGTTGCTGACCCTAGTTTGCATGAAACTGCTAAGGGTTTCAAGAATTTAACGTTTGAATCTTACTTCCCCTCTTTGTTTACAAAATCAGATACGTCTATTTGAAAAAGTACTCGAGAGTTCATGATTTGCTGCAAACGTCAATTTCCTCAACCCGCTCCTACGTTTTACCCATCCGCTCTCGAAAACAATCAACCAAAACATTGATACGTCGATTGCTATGATCACAAACTCGTCTACTAGCAGGTTAGACCATCCCCACCGGTGCGTTCCTATCTGGGTAATATTTTGATGACAGAGAGCGTTCCTATTTTGATTTAGCCACCCATTTTTGCACCGGTCGTTCATAAAAAGGTATCAGCATGGGGCTTATTATGGTTGTCACCTTCAATATCACTTTCACTCCACTAACATACACATCACCTCACTTTGTTTATGCTATTACAGATATCACCGTGATCATAAAGTGAACTCCGTGAGGTAGAAGTTATAGTGAAGTGAAAATCGTAGTAGCCCTCAGAAAATCTACGGTTTGCGTCACTTTTTCTGTGTCGTGATGGTGCCGTGGCAACGATAATAACACCGAGTTCGTTCGAATCGTCACCTCGGATGAACTCTTACATATTTTTAACTTGGGTGACATTCGCAGTAATAAGCCCCAATGAGACTCAAGTTTATTCTCGCACCGGTATCGTTTCGTTTAATATTTCGTGCAGTGTATAGTTTATATACTCTTCCGAACAGGTTTTCAACGTTCTGGTTTGTCCCAAAGATTGGATCTTGGGAAACATCCAGCTAAGCCCTGCAAAGCACTTCGTTGTCTTGTTGCGTCCAATTCCTTCCACGGGGTTTTGATGCACTCATTTTTTCACAAAATATCACAATAAACGTGAAATTAGCAATAAACACTTTAAAAACAAATCGGAAAGACTCAAATTGAAATGAAAGTCTTCCAGATGAAGACGTTGTTTTAACGTTTCAACTTGTTTTGCTTATTTGTCATCAAATAGCAACGCTCGGCTCAGTTGGGTCGGGTTGTCAAATTTACGAACCGACTGCTCACCGAGCGAGCAAATTGTCATTTCCCAACTCGGTTACCAACCACCGGTGCGGTGTCGAGTTGTCAAACAGGGTAACGATTTACCGATATTACCGTATTGGTGCGGTTGGTCTTATGAAACAGACGTACACGACCGAACTTTTAGTTTGTCATTGATCTTTAGATTGGCAATGTGTATTTCCTATTTCATTTACTCTCACGCAAATGTCAACCTAAGTGACTGTGACGACAAACGGAATGCTTCGTTTAAAAACAAACAAATGCAAGAGACAGCAGGCTTCACGTTACAATACCGGTGCGCTATATCCACGGTTAACAAAGAAGAGAGGGAACATGGGCTCTCTCAAAAGCAACAGTGATGCCATAGCTGCCGCTCAACAGCGACGCACTATTTATCGTTGGGTACTATTGCGAATCACATTTTTGTATTGCATATGATAGTGCCAGATAAAGGACAAGATAATCATAAGCGTAGATCATCTTCTAATGACTGGAAGAAATATGAAATAAATAGTGATTTTAGATTATCTAAATATGTAATAAGTTTAACTCAATATTAAACATCAAATTCTGGCAACAAGCCTAGCTGCGGGAGAGAGCTGATGAAGACATGCTCTCCGGTACACGCGATTAAATGCAAAATACAGGTAAGCGAATTTCTTCAACGGGTAAGAGACTGGTGGTTTTCTAGATGATATACTTTAAATCTTCAAAATGACAGTAATAAATTGTTAATCAATCATGATTTATACACCATGATAGCCAGAAAGATAGTTCTTATAATAGTATCATTAAAAGTGAAATAATTGGGAAAATGTAGGAGTTTTAGACCTATTTCCTAACAACTGATTAAAATAGTGACCCCTTTTTTTTTTTTTTTTTTAACTCTTTATTTATTCCAAATTTTACATTGTTTTACATTCATATATTATCCTAGGTGATCCTGCTAAGTAATTAACATTTCAACCTTATATGCTATCATTCATATCTAATTGTGTTAATATTATTTTTACTTTGTCTATTCAGAATTTTTAACAGGGTTTATTTTGCCTGCGTGTCAGAATAACAGTTGATTTCTTAAAACTAGTTCTAACAATAGAGACAATTGATCATTGCAATTGAAGATTGCAATAATTTTTGTCTAAAATTATGAATTATTTTGTTGGACATTTCTTCTAGAGTCTCAACGTTTGAAATTCTATTTAATTCAATAGTACAATTAATCATCAGTAATCATATTCAGAGCTTTGTTCTGAATCCTTTGAAGTGCTTTTTTCCTAGTTGCGCAACAACTAGACTATATTGGCACAGCATAAAGCATGGCCGGTCTAAAAATTTGTTTGAATATTAGAAGTTTGTTCTTTAAACAAAGTTTGGATTTTCTGTTTATAAGAGGATACAAACATCTTATGTACTTATTACATTTGGCTTGAATGCCCTCAATGTGATCTTTAATAATTAATTTTTAATCAAGTGTCAATCCAAGATATTTTACTTGACTTGACCAAGAAATTGGAACTCCGTTCATAGTGACCATATGACTATTACTTGGTTTCAAAAATGCAGCTCTAGGCTGGGGAATATTATAAGTTGAGTTTTGGCAGCATTAGGAGAAATCTTCCATTTTTGAAAATAATCTGTAAAAATATCCAAGCTTTTTTGTAGCCTCCTGGATATAACACGAAGACTTTTTTCTTTAGCGGAAATGCCTGTGTCATCAGCAAAGCAAGATTTTTGACACTCCTGAGGTAAATCAGGAAGATCTGAAGTGAAAATGTTATATAGTATTGGCCCAAGTATGCTACCTTGAGGAACACCAGCTCTAATGGGCAATTGAACAGATTTAGAATTCTGATAATTTACTTGCAAAGTTCTATCAGTTAAGTAGTTTTGAACTAATTTCATGATATAAAGCGGAAAATTAAACTTTTTCAGTTTCGCAATCAAACCTTCATGCCAAACACTGTCGAATGCTTTTTCTATGTCTAGAAGAGCAACTCCAGTGGAGCAGCCTTCAGCTTTGTTTGAACGAATTAAATTTGTTACTCTCAAAAGTTGATGCGTAGTTGAATGCCCATGGCGAAATCCAAACTGTTCATCAGCAAAAATTGAGTTTGAATTGATATGAAGCATCATTCTATTCAAAATTATTTTTTCAAAAAGCTTACTTATTGAAGAAAGCAAACTGATCGGTCGGTAGCTAGAAGCTTCAGCCGGATTTTTGTCTGGCTTCAAAATTGGTACGACTTTTGCATTTTTCCATTTATCTGGAAAGTATGCTAGATGAAAACATCTGTTAAATAGTTTTACCAAGAAAGACAAAGTACTCTCAGGGAGTTTTTTGATGAGGATATAGAAAATTCCATCATCACCTGGTGCTTTCATATTTTGAAATTTTTTAGTTATAGTTCTTATTATCCAAATCGGTTCCCAAGAATCATCAAAAATATTTTCTTGAGAGAAAATATTCAGATACTCCCTGGAAACCGATTCCTCAATAGGACTAGTAAGTCCCAAACTGAAATTATGGGAGCTCTCAAACTGCTTAACAAGTTTTTGAGCTTTTTCCGCATTTGTGAGCAAAATTTTATCACCTTCCTTAAGTGCTGGTATAGGCTTTTGAGGTTTTTTCAAGATTTTAGAGAGTTTCCAGAAAGGTTTGGAACTCGGATCTAATTTTGACACATTATTTTCAAAGTTTTTGTTCCTCAGGGCAGAGAAGCGTTTTTTAATTTGCTTTTGTAAATCTCGCCATATGACTTTCATAACGGGATCACGTGTTCGTTGATATTGACGCCTACGTACATTTTTCAGACGAATCAAGAGCTGAAGATCGTCATCAATTATAACTGAATCGAATTTAACCTCGCATTTAGGCACTGAAGCTGCTCTTGCTCTAACTATTGAAAAAGCCAGAGATTCAAGAGCATTATTAATTTCATTTCTTGTTTGCAATGGAACATTATGATCAAAGTTGTATTCCATAAATGTTTGATATTGATCCCAATCAGCTCTATGGTAGTTGAAAGTAGAACTGATGGAATTAGAAATGATTTCTTGAGATATTTCAAATGTAACTGGAAGGTGATCAGAACCAAAGTCAGCATGGGTAATCAATTGACTACAAAGTTGACATGAATCAGTTAAGACCAAATCAATAGTTGAGGGATTTCTGCAGAAGAAAAGCAAGTTGGGCTGTTTGGATATTGTATAGTATAATAACCCGCAGAACAATTATCAAATAGTATATTACCATTGGAATTGCTTTTGAGCATTATTCCATGAACGGTGTTTTGCATTAAAATCACCAATAATGAAGAATTTAGACCTATGACGGGTAAGTTTCTGAAGGTCACCCTTAAGCCAGTTCTTTTGCTGGCCAGCGCATTGGAAAGGCAAATAGGCAGCTATAAAATTAAATTGGCCAAATTTTGTTTCAACTGAAACCCCCAAAGTTTCAAAAACTTTGGTTTCAAATGAAGAAAGAATGTGATGTTTGATTCGCCTATGGACAATGATGGCAACGCCACCACCAGCTCCATTAAGGCGATCATTGCGGTAGACAAAATAATTTGGATCTCTTTTGACCTTATGGGCAGGTTTGAGATAAGTTTCAGTTATAACAGCAATGTGCACGTTATGAACTCTTAAAAAATTAAATAGCTCGTCCTCGTTATCTCTGATGGATCGAGCATTCCAATTCAAAATATTTAATGACTTAAAATCCATTACTGAATTTCAATGTCATGACAATATTATTGGCAAATTTAATACCAGTTTGAATAGCATCAAACATGGAATTAGTTTTAAGCATATCGGTTATCATATCGATTAACGATTGCTGTAAAAATTCTAATTTAGGAGCGGATATGCTACCTAAATCAAATTCATCAGAAGTCCCGTGGGAATTTTGGTTTTGGTTCCTACCCGCTGCAACGGAAGCATAGGTAGGTCCATTTACATGTTGAACATTGTTAACAACACGGTTAGGTAAGAATGTAGGGTTTGCAGAATGAACCCTGTTGGTACCTGCGGGTATCGAAATAGTATTTGCTGCTCGTTGAGCGTTTGAAGTTGCGTATGGAAAATCCTGTTCACTGTTTCTACCCACGGTTTGGTAGGAATTTGTGCTTGGCTGGTCGATGTTAACAGCTGCAAAATGGGTAGTAGCTGGTCGGGAACGTATATTGTTTCCTACCTGTCGGTTAGTGCGCGACTGCAAAATTGCTTTGCGAGTCTTGCATTCCCAAAAATTTGATTTATGGTTTTCACCACAATTCGAACATTTAAATTTTTTAGGATCTTCCTTCACAGGACAGTTGTCCTTTGTGTGTGAGGAATCACCACAATTCATGCATTTACCAACCATATGGCAATGCTTTGTTCCGTGACCCCATCCCTGGCACTTACGGCACTGGGTGAGGCTAAAATAGTGACCCCTGATTAAGCCGTTCCCTACCCTATTTGCTCCAATTTTGATCGTTCCACCCTTTACCGTGGAAAGCAGAAGCTTAATGCCAACTAAAACATCCATCATTCTCACGATTTCCATCACAATGCGCAGAAAGGTAAATAATAACTTTGCCAGAGCCCAATGTGTCAAAGTGAGAAAAGTATCAATAAAACCTCTTGGGCTTGGGTAAGCAACCGAACCCAACAAACCGACACTTGACGTGACTAAATCACATCATTCAATTGATCGCATTACATTTTCCGTTTTCCCATCGTCGGTCGTCGGTCGGAGAGCTCGAGCTCAGGCGAAAAGATGACAACGTTGGCCGTTTGATGTAGTACCTACTTTGTAAATAACCAACTCCAGTAGGCCACTCCTCGCATTGCAAGTCAGGAAGTTCGGTGCGGGTGGTTCACTTTGTTCTACTAGCTGAAGGAATGACGCATACTGCCGGTAAATATTTCAGCACAAACACTTCTTTCCGAACTGAGCAAGGACTGGGGAGAAGTTCCTACTGGCTAGGCTTCAGTGGGACGAATGTCAGACCAGACGAGAGTTGGAAATAGGACTGATGGCATCTTTATGGCCTTGTTGCATGCGATGTTCCATTCCGTTAGCAGCGTTTGGTGGCGCCTGCCGACAGGGTTAATGCCGGCATCATCTCCCGTCGCCTTGGGTAATAAATTCGCTGTGAGGTAAGGTTGTCGGAGAGATCGTTAATATACATATATTCCAACAGCTGAGAGCCGAACTGTCAGGCGAAATCGGTAATTTAATATGTTCATGCGACATGCAATGGCGTCTGCTATATATTTAGAATGCCCTTTTCAGAATTTCGCAACTTTGATGTTTATCACGTGAAGTAGGCCCATAACATTGTTGCCATCGAAGCCGTCAGCGATGTGTATAGACGTTGTTGGGGGCGATTGTATTGTCAATCATGGTGGCACAAGCGAACGAACGAGAATCGCTTTTGCACCGCTGCGTGTCAAACTGGTACATGATGGGGATGTTTTCGGTTTTGATATATCTTGTGAATTTGGTCATATGGCAGCGTCCTGTTGTGTTATGTTGATTCCTGGGCGGCGAGATCAGTTTCCACCATCTATCACAGTTGGCGAGCGTGTTAGTGAGTTATAGTCCAGCCGTATTCTTCAACTGCCAAATT